>JAWPHD010000276.1:0-528120 GCA_037043455.1 Cyrtodaria siliqua | reverse complement strand
AAATTTAACAAAATGCCAAACACCATATAAAATCTCCTGTCACTTTCACACTAATAGCTGAACTTTTGCTTCCATCATTTGTTGATCAAAAATAATGACAGCTCCCAAAATCACAAAATGTCATATTTAATATTTTGAACTGTATAATCAAACAAATTGGCCGGTTCCTGTATTAACCATATGGATTTCAGATTATTGTCCTTTCGTTTTGTGATGAAGTTACTAGGAGTATTTTTTCCCCCGTTTTTATTGCTGAGAAGATGTTTGGTTGTTTGGGCGGTGTTTTAACGTCTTTTCCAGCACATTTTTTAGGCTATATAAGACGGTCATTTTTTTCATGGGGGAAAACAAACTACACACTTTTTCCTGGGTAGAACACATCATTAGTAAGAATCAACATTTTCTCACAAGTTGAGCTCCAAGCAGGATTCGAACCTGCAGCTGTGAGAGGCAAGAATGTTTCAAACGTAGCGTTCTTTATCATCCCGACTATGGATGCGCCATATTAATAGAAAGCCTCAGTTTAATAAAGTTCCCCCGTGGCTGGAATGGTAAAGAGGCTGTGTCTAAAGCCTTCTGAAACACTATAGAAGTGAAGGTCATGTTTGAAATGACACCGACTGAAAACGACAAAATATTACATTATTTAAGTGAGTCCTGAGGTCTTTGGTATGATGTCTTTGGGTTCTGTTTGGTATGATGTCTTTGGGTTCTGTTTGGTATGATGTCTTTGGGTTCTGTTTGGTATGATGTCTTTGGGTTCTGTTTGGTATGATGTCTTTGGGTTCTGTTTGGTATGATGTCTTTGGGTTCTGTTTGGTATGATGTCTTTGGGTTCTGTTTAACTTGCGTAGCTTGAATACTAGTCGTATCTCAGTCATGAATGCTCGAAATCTGCACTTGTCACATGTACAGGTCTGCCAGTGCACGTGTCACATGTACAGGTATGCCAGTTCACGTGGCACATGAGTGCACGTGTCACATGTACATGTCTGCCAGTGAACGTGTCACATGTACAGGTCTGCCAGTGCACGTGTCACATGTTCAGGTCTGCCTGTGCATGTGTCATATGTACAGGTCTGCCAGTGTATGTGTCACATGTACAGGTCTGCCAGTACACGTGTCACATGTTCAGGTCTGCCAGTAGTTTGAAGCAGATCCATCCTTACGCAACATTTCAAACTTAAAGACTCGATATGCAAGCCAGTTTTTTTTTAAAATCAACATAAACCGAAAGTACAATAACTGAAAATGTCACCCGATCTAAGTGATCATTTGGTTTGGACAATTCACAAAAATCAATGCGACATTGCCCTACTCCAAATTGATGCCGAAATGTCAAAGGAAATCGCTCCAATATAAAATTATCATACAAAATGTTGATTTGGGGGAATTTGGAAAAATAATAACCACTGTTAACATTTTTCCACGAAATCATTCCATGAGATCACAGTCGTAATTGGGAGTATATTAGAGATTAAACAAAATAAGTGGACTGAACAAACTTCACAAAGCCATCAGACCAATACATGCTGGGAAAATCAGTGGGATTGTGGGACAGTTCACCCATCTAAGAGGTCCCTGGGAACCCCGTGCAGGACATGTAATACCCTATTCTACTATTACATGACCTACATGGGGTTCCCAGGGAAGAGCAGTTTACATAGCTTTCTTTTTAGTCTTTAATTGCAACTTTTACTTCTAATTAAAATTTATATCAAGCACAGGTTCCTTATACAATCTGCATCTCGAAGGCGAGGATGGAAGGTCATTTTCCAACTCGTAAAACCTAAAGATGAATGTCAACCAATCTTTATGTGTTTCCCAGATTTTCTGGTGTTTAACTCTTTTTATTCTAAAGCACACCAATCCTCCCCTTGTTTACCAAAAGCAAACCTTACCTGATCATTTTCATCAAATGTTCCTCTAAATCTTTGTTTCCTGCATGTTTGTCTGACCAATGGTTTTCCAATTAGCTGATTGTCTGTCTTTAACCTTGGTAATTCATGGCATTATTTGTTCTTTATCTCCGGGTTTGTTACCCTAGGAACCTTAAACTCTATCTTGATTTTGCTCTTTTGTAACTAGGTTTTTAAATTCAGCAATTGCAATTTAGTCTTACCTTGCTTTTTAGCAATTGCTTTCTTTGTTTTACCTTGGTTTTGAGTTTTAGCAATTGTCTGCACGTCTTACCTTGGTTTTGAGTTTTAGCAATTGCCTTCGCGTCTTACCTTGGTTTTGAGTTTTAGCAATTGCCTTCGCGTCTTACCTTGGTTTTGAGTTTTAGCAATTGCCTTCGCGTCTTACCTTGGTTTTGAGTTTTAGCAATTGCCTTCGCGTCTTACCTTGGTTTTGAGTTTTAGCAATTGTCTGCACGTCTTACCTTGGTTTTGAGTTTTAGCAATTGCCTTCGCGTCTTACCTTGGTTTTGAGTTTTAGCAATTGCCTTCGCGTCTTACCTTGGTTTTGAGTTTTAGCAATTGCCTTCGCGTCTTACCTTGGTTTTGAGTTTTAGCAATTGCCTTCGCGTCTTACCTTGGTTTTGAGTTTTAGCAATTGCCTTCGCGTCTTACCTTGGTTTTGAGTTTTAGCAATTGCCTTCGCGTCTTACCTTGGTTTTGAGTTTTAGCAATTGCCTTCGCGTCTTACCTTGGTTCTGAGTTTTAGCAATTGCCTTCGCGTCCTACCTTGGTTTTGAGTTTTAGCAATTGCCTTCGGGTCTTACCTTGGTTTTGAGTTTTAGCAATTGCCTTCGAGTCTTACCTTGGTTTTTCACTTCAGCAAACTCATGGTTATATTCATCAAGTGTTTCCCGTAACTGTTTGTTCTCAATCTCTAGATCTGATACTTTATGGGCTTTCTTCTGAATCTGTAGGGCATACTCCAACACCGATACTGGGTCTGTCAAGAAGAAACAGGTAGATTATAACAAATAATTTAATTGGCTAAAAGACACCTTTCACTGTCTTTGATTGGTTAAATCACATCATGTGATAATTAAACAGGTCCAACTAATGGTTGATTGGCTAAAAGACACCTTTCACTGTCTTTGATTGGTTATATCACATCACGTGATAATTAAACAGGTCTAACTAATGGTTGATTGGCTAAAAGACACCTTTCACTGTCTTTGATTGGTTATATCACATCATGTGATAATTAAACAGGTCTAATTAATGGCTGATTGGCTAAAAGACACATTTCATGTCTTTGATTGGTTAAATCACATCTGACATAAGTAATTAAACAGGTCTTACTAATGGTTTACTGGCTAAAAGACACCTTTCACTGTCTTTGATTGGTTAAATCACATCATGCGATAATTAAACAGGTCTAACTAATGGTTGATTCGCTAAAAGACACTTTTTCAATTTCTTTGATTGGTTGAATCACATCATGTGATAATTAAACAGGTCTAACGAATGGTTGATTGGCTAAAATACACTTTTTCAGTGTCTTTGATTGGTTGAATCACATCATGGGATAATTAAACAGGTCTAATTAATGCATGATTGTAGAAGTAATTTCATTGGCCAATGGATACCCTGTTTGTAAATTTTTGATAATCAGTTGCGAGCTGTCTCTAGAATTCCATATTTTCCACTAAATGCATAATATAGCCATATTAGTATTAAGCTAACAAGTTTCTGCTGGAGATACAAACTTATAACCCAGATGTTGACATATTGGAAGAAAAATGTTTAGTTGAATTGGGTTTTACCACGCACTGACGCACAAAACGTATATGTATATGGCATCAACATGAATGAACAAAAATGAACCATATATATAGCTCATTTACAAATACTCTTAATTTAACAATCAATTTAAGTTCTTTTACATTTATATTACAAATCAAGAGAAAATTAATAAAAAGTTTTGTTTGATAAATTAGAAAAATAGTAAATATACAAACCAATTTTTGCCTCTGTTTATAATACTCCTCCAATGATATCACTTTAAAACAGTAAAATCAACTTTTACAACAGTTTCCAGTTAAAAACCATGTTTTATTGGAAATAATAAGCAGCCACCTACTGTCATTCAGTAACTATCCCTACTTTCATATATTTTGTAATATTGCGAATACAGTCAATAAAGCAAATCTCGCATGTGACACTGAATTGGGAACAATCCATTCAATATATTGACAACTGAAATATTGATTTTATTACCCAAACTTGGTTACCATGGCGATTTGTAGATCGTATGAATGTGTCTATTGATTTTTAACCCTGAATTTCACAAATACTTCTTGCTCATCTGTAAGTTTAGCATTGGCCTAATTTGTTTCTCTACTTTAAACTATATGCATATAATTACAGTATATAAACTAGTAGATTTTTTTGTATCTTAATTTGATCGAGAAGATAGTTCTTTATTACATTTTTATCGGTGAAAGATCGGGATTTCTCAGTGAAAGAATATTTATAATCGCTAAATATTAATGACTAACTCCGCACACAATAATAACTAACTGTAACGTTGAGTTATGACGTCAAAAAAGTGTTGCTGACGTCGACGTCATCCGCCAAAAACGTTCAATAAAGCAAATAATTCCGGTTAAAATCATGCATAAACTGATTTAATAAATAGATTATTTAACTGTTGAGTTCGATTATAGGAAATTCCTTAACTCGATGGTAGGCATGTTTTGTTTTAAGAACAACACGTCTACCATCTCGTGAAGGATTTCCCTATAATCGATCCCAGCAGTTAAATAATCTCTCTTTATTAACTGCATCATTGCCGATACATAGCACATCATTTCTTGAAGTATTTGTAGAGAATTAAAATTACCACCTCGATTTGTTAATCCTGACAATTTTTACTTTTAATATGCATGCATATAATTATAATATATTATAAATTAAGAGATAACCATGCTAAAATGTTTGATCTTGGACCTTAGGTGATTGGTTTTACAGTCTGAGAATTTTGTTTTACAGTGATGCGGGAGCGGAGCCGTAATACATAATTTCAGACCGCAAAACCAACCACATGTTGTCCAAGATTGAAAATCTTAGTATAGTTATCTCAATTTTAATGCTTTTCCTTTTAAATTCCAGAAATATAAAGCAAAATCAATCATATACGCTTGTTTTTTCTATGAAAACTCAAATTCATTGGTACCGTTATTTTGTTGATCGGCATCCAATGACGTCGTTTGTTACAGCATTATATGATGGTAAATGATGCATTCTAATGCAAGTATTATGTAACATGTTTCTCCATTGGCTAAAATTTGCGACCGTAAAACGCCTTAAAGTATGTGACGTCACAAAACGTCGTGACAAGCGAATTTGAGTTTTCATAGAAAATAACAATTATGTATGAGTTTCCTTTATATTTCTGGCATTTAATTGGAAAATCATTAGAATATGGCATTTAATTGGAAAATCATTAGAATAGAGATAACCATGCTAAGATTTTCAATCTGGGATGGTATGTGGTTGGTTTTATGGTCCGAAATTCCGTTTTACGGCTCCGCTGCCACATCGCAGTAAAACAAAATTCTCAAACCGTAAATCCACTCACATACCGTCCCAGATTGAAAATCTTAGCATGGTTATCTCTTCATTTTACGGTGAGATGTTACCCAGTAGAGTAACAAATTACATTAATGTTGCATTAAAATAAAATGTTATACAATTTGAAGTTTTCAATTTTTCTTAAATTCTTTTACCTCAACTTTAATATATTTTAGTTTTTTCTATATTAATAATTATTGGAAAAATTCAAAGCAATTCAAAATTCAAAACTGTTTTTGCATATTAGTAATTGTTGCACCAAATGTTCAAGATGCGGCGTCAGATATCGTTGGTTTTCAAACTTCTGCAAACTTTAATTATTAAAATAAACAAGTCTGGTAAAGATGAATTATAAAGGACCTACAAATGTTAATAAAGCAAAACTAGATCTTTTCATTCAATCAAGGGTCACAACTGCTGATTTGATAAAATTCGACTGGTTATTGAACTTGTTACAGCTGTCACAATGACTAAGTTTGGTAAAGATCCGATTAAAAATAAAGGAGATACAGTGTAAACAAAATTAAGCACATGTAAAGCATTTTTAAATAATTCAAGGTGCATAACTCTGCAGTTTCTAGTCTGACGTATTGCATAGTTTTTTAATTTTTCAATGTTTTCTTCTGTGACCGTGGAATCTTCATAAAAGTTTGAAGAATTCATATGCAACCTCTGAGGAAATTATCATTATATTTGACTTAGGCCCTGGTATCACATAAAAGCATAGACATATTCTCAGTAAATTCTGGCTATTAGCTATTGTATCTATGCATTGTCCTGGGCCTAAATATGATTCCAAAAGTATAACCAGATACATATATTAACAACATACAAACACAATATCTGCTGTTCTTTTAATAACTTAGGAAACCATTTTATAAATGCGGAACAAAACCCGTATCCAGGAATTTCCAAAGGTGTGTGTGATGCTGCCCCCTCCTCATGAAGAAGGGGCAGTGTACAGAAGGGGCTTGGTCTCACCCACCTGGGAACAGCTACGTTATTATAGACTATTGAATTGAACTGAATTGGGTTTTAAGGTGCACAAACACATGATAGTTTATATGGCGCCTAACAGGCATGAACAGGCATGAACATGCCAGGCCATGTACATCGAGATAAAATATGGAAAATGGGCCTAGAACCTTCTCACCCTGAACTGCAGAGTTGCTGCAAATTCTATCGTAGAAACTCCACTTACGCTGGAGCCACGTTTATTGTTTTTCTGCCACTGCTCTTTTAATGTGAGCGAGATTATGTGTAATTGTACAATAAAAACAAAGTTTCATTTTTTAATAACACTAAGCAAATCATTTAATTATAAAAAAGCAATAATCAATGAAGTATTTCTGGATGTAATAAGAAGCCTTATCGCAGTGGCCCATAAAACACAGGCTTATTTACTTATTTCATTTTTTTTATAGATTTTATTGATAAATCTTTATTCCAAATTGTAAGAGTGATTGTTGTCGTATTAACGTATTGACTGACAGGGTGACTGATTTTTACAAATTAATCTGTTTTAGTTGTAAATAACTGACAGGTCAATATATCTGATAAAATATTACGATATACTGTAGTTCACATTATTTCGCGAATTAGTCTCTGATTTATTCGCGTGTTTATGAAATGGTATTTTCTTACAAATAATATATTTCTTTGCTGTTTATTTTCGATTTTTGTTTATTTCAATCAGTCTTTTTATAGTTAGATTTCACTCTCAATCTTTTAATTCGGACTACTTCCGCTATCGGAGTCCTGTTTATAGCACGGAGGCTCATTAATTACCATACCAATTAAACTAAGTGACACAGTGTGTGAACTTAATTGTTAAGGTCTTGTTAATTGTATTGAATAGGAGTTGTAACACTTTTTCGTTGACTGATGTTTAACACATATAATTACCAGTGCAGTAAACAGAAGGAAAAAAATGTATTTTTAAAAGTAGACGCCGCAATTTAATTCTACTTAATTTCGGATTGTTGATCTTTCGGATAATCTCTCGAGTTTATCATCTGCGAGTTTTTGAATTCGCAAGACAGTGGATTCGCGAATATTAGCGAAAATAACCCCTCGCGAATAATACCGGATCTACAGTATGTAAAACTAGTAATAGACTGCCGTTAGGAGATTTAAAAAAAAAAAATGCAATAAACCATCCAAGCATAAAAGCTGTGAAAACACACACTTTTACTTTTAGTCTCATTTAAAGATTATTATTTTTTTACTCAGAAGTAAGTCCATTATAAGACCAAAGACGCCCCCATACAAGATGCTGTAGAACACTAAATGAGCATATTTTTAAGATCAAGAATATATAAACTATACAAAGTTTCATAGCAATCAGTAAAGAAATGGACAATTAGGGCACACATGGCTGTAATGATGATGCACAAATTCATTTAGTTATTTGTTAAATCTGGGACAAACGAGAGTTCAGTTTAGGCCTGGTCACATATATACATATATATTTATAGTCAAACCTCTTAAGCGACCACCTCTATTAAGACACCACCTGTTTTAAGAGACCACTGTTTCAGTTTTCAGTTTCATTGTCTTACATTAAAAATGTCCCTGTATTAAATAAGAGACCACCCATGTCATGAGGCTTGCTGTTTCTTTAAAAAGTCGCTTAATATAGGTTTGACTGTTACAGTCCCCTGCCTCGTAAGCGCTTCTTCGCTCTTCTTCGCGCTTCTTCGAAGCAATACAACTAATCGCGGACATATATGCATCAATGTTACACTCACCTGGGAGATCTATGAGTCGCTTATACACTGACAAGAATGCGGCCTCGGCGGCTTTGCTACGTTTGGAAAGTGCGTCTATTTCACCTTGAAAGCTCTTCAGTAATGGGGCTACTATTTTTCGGATATCCTGAAAGCAGAAATAAAGAACGCGGTTAATAAAAACAAAAGAATTGAAAATATCATCTCTTTCAGCACATTGCCACACTGAAGTTTGAAATGCAATTAATATATACATATAGATAACAGACTGAGTTTTCTTTTGTTCGATATCATCTAAAATATATTGCCAAACATTGTACTCTTCTGACAAACGTTGAAGTATGTGAACTGAAACAAAACTCCCAAAATCCGAAGAAATGATTTTTATCTCTGTTACAATATGGGGTAAGTTGTTGTACTAGTCAATGTCAATTATGGACAATGCCATCCAAATTAGTTCAGTTACTGTTGGCATCCTTCATGCTGATCTGCAACCCGAGAAGGGTGTACAGAAAATGTGGATTCTCGGGTATTTAACATGGTTTTCTTAATTTAGTGTATGGTTTAAATGTTTAAATTGTTGTTGTTGTTGTTGTTGGTGGTGGTAGTGGTGGTAGTGGTCACCAGGTTGTGGTGATGTTGATGGTGAGGATGATGATGATGATGATGATGATGACTATGCTGGCGATGATGATAATAATGAAGGTGATGATTATGATGATGGTGATGATTATGATGATGATGGTGATGATTATGATGGTGATGATTATGATGATGATGATGATGATGGTGATGATTATGATGATCATCATGATGATGGTGATGATTATGATGGTACCAGGTAGTGATGATAGTTATAATGATGATGATTATTGTGTTGATGATGATAATAGGATGATGATTATAAGATATTAAGATCTTACTTTTTTTTATAAAACACCCCACTTCCATAACCTCCAGTTACATCCGACCAGTGATAGATTTGTATTGTTCATACCTATCTATTTCATATCTGTTCCAATAAATTACAACTTCTGATCTAATTTATCTAAATCATTTGGCAAGCAGGATCTTTTCTGATAAAATCATTAATTTAAAAAAAGCTTGGTCCACCTCAGAGCACTACTGACGTATCAATACACTTACTCCTTTAAAGTTAAACCAGTATGGCTTTACCTCACTCATGTCTAAAGACTCAATTGAAATTAATACGAAATTAAAGATAAAACAATAAACAGCAGCAACAAGGAGGTTAACGGCTTCCCCGATATACAGGCTGCTATCAGTCACACAAATTTCCAATTTTCTCAGAACGGATCATTAAAATCCACCAAATGTTTATCTGTTTTAAGTTTTTGGTGGTAGATCATTGATAGACTGGAAATATTTCTATAATTTACAGATCTTGCATCTCTTTGTTCACAGATGTAGATGTGCCTAAGTTAAGTTATTTACAATTGGGAAAAGGGGAGAATACTGAGATTAACCCTTAGCCTGCTATGAATGTATAATGGACTGTCCTTTCTTTGAATTTGGACCATTCCATTTATGTTACAAAGGGGTGTTTTGGTTAAATGACTGATGAGCAACGAGACAGTGTAAACCCTGATCAGCCTGCGAGTTACTCACAGGCTGATCTGGGTTTACACTGGCTGCAAAGGCTGTTGTAGTCGCCCTTGTAAAGAGTTAATACAAGAGTGAATATAGGGGGTGATAGATCACTGAGTGACAGAAAATAGAATGAATGAATGAATGGTGTTTTACGGCACGTCAACACATAAATAGGTCATATTGTGCGCAAAAATGGAAAATAGAAGAATAAGACAAAGTGAGTGAGAGATGGACAAAATATAGTTCACTAAGTGACAGAAAAAAAGAAGAATAAGACAAAGTGAGTGAGAGATGGACAAAATATAGGGGTAGAAAGATCATTGCATGAAAGAAAATAAAAGAATAAAACACAGTGAGAGAGAAAGATGGACAAAATATAGGAGTAGAAAGATCACTGACTGACAGAAAATAGAAGAAATAAGATGAAACAAAACAAGACAAACACTTTCAGACCAATTAGGTACAAAAATCATCATAATCATCACCACCATCATTATTATCATCCTCATAATCATCACTATCATGATCATCATCATTATTATCATCATTATTATCATCATCACCATCATCATTATCATCATCATAATAATCATCACTATCATGATCATCATCATTATTATCATCATCATAATCATCACCATCATCATTATCTCCATCATGATCATTATTATGATCATCATAATCATCATCATAATCATCACTATCATGATCATCATCATTATTATCATCATCATAGTCATCACCATCATCATCATTATCATCATCATAATCATCACTATCATGATCATCATCATCATTATCATCATCATAATCATCACCATCATCATTATCCCCATCATGATCATTATTATGATCATCATAATCATCATTATAGGACATTAAACAGAAAGTACACCTAGGACAGTTTTGCCCATGGGACTCCTACATATTAACACAGACATATTAAGAATTATGTCCCCTTTTGTAAAATCCCATGAAAGTGCAAAATTAGAACTCAAATAATCCAGAATATTTGTTCATGAATGTAACCTGCAGTTTAATATGTTTACACTTTTATTTAGAGAGTACTATACTTGAATAATAAATACAAACTTGATAAAAGTGTTTATTGATCACTATTCAGCTTATGTCATGCTCAAGGTCATGTGTGTATTAACGAATCAACATATTTATCAAGTATGTATTTATAATTCAAGGGTATCAATGCCTAGATAAATCTGTGTGTTAACATATTAAACTGAAAGTTTCATGTACAAATATTCAAAAGTATTTGAGCTGTAATTTTTTATCTCTTTCAAATGCAATGTCAATGGGATTACACAAAAGGGGACATTAACCTTAATAAAGTTATTAGGTTTGTGATATTAATAACCAAACTATTGGAAGTCAGTGTAACAGATCATACAAAACATTTGGAATATACTCCTGTATGATACAGTACAAAATGACACAATACATCCATTTTGTGTAATCGGTTAATAAACAACAACATTCACAGCAGATAATGGTTAAGCCGCTTACTTCATTTTATGGTTATTGAAATAAGACGCTGGTGATTTCCACAATTATTTTTTTGGCTACCGTATTTCCCTTAAAAAGAGCACCCCAAACCCCACACTCACCCCACCTTTTCAACAACAACAAAAAAATCTTCAAAATTCAATATATTTTCAATTTCTATGCCAGGCTCATCCTCCATATACATCAAGATATAAAATATGGAGAATGGGCCTATAACCTTCTTAAATTACCTGCAGAACAACAAAGTTGCTACAAATTCTATAAAGACCTTGAATGAGCATGATAAAAAAATGGCGAGTGGTCCTACTCCTCTCAAGATGCTCAAGAGATCACCTCTTTTAAAAGACCACCTGCTTTTAGAGACCATAGTTTAAGTTCCCAATCTAAATGCACCTCTATGAAGAGACCACCTGTGTTAGGAGACCAATGTTGCCCTTCCTTTTAGTGGCCTCTTAATACAGGTCTTACTGTATATTCTAACTTAAATTAAATTAAAGGGCTTTAGATGGAAACTTTTGTTTGAATCTGAATAAATTTCAGTTCCGTTTCATTCCTTGAGCCACGCAGAGCACATAGTTACCGGGAATTATAATTAAATCATTGAAAAAGCAACCAGGCAAACCAATATATTTTGTTTGAACGTTTTTCTCTTACTCCGATGCAGAATCACCTTATCTCCGTTAAAATAAACTACCAAGATAACTCGCAACGGCTGTTGAATAACGTCCATCAGAATCGGATACAACAAATTACGATTAAATGATAAAATAAGAATATTTCCTCTGAGTCACGCAATTCAATGCTTCCTCCACTTTATGATTAATTAATTCTAGTTCTCCAACTCTAAGCTATATAATGCTATCTGCTGCTGTTAGATATATCATATTAGTCTTATAAGCCTTCCAATTTTCAACTATAAAGTTTGACAGTTTCCATAATTTATCAATCATACATCACAAACAGAGAAATATCTTTTAGTGGCGGGATTTGCAGAAATGGCAGTTTACGTAGCTCTGTGAATCTGGATATAATACAATATAATGTAATTCTTTGATCACCTAATGATAGCTTCATTATAATATGAAAGGGGCTGAAAAAGGATTTAGGGAACGGGGAAAACAGATCAAAGACGGGTGAAATTGGACAACTGAAAGCATAATTGATTAAAAATCTTCCCAAGTTAGTTAAAACATGTGTTGCATGATTATGAATTTTCTATCTATCAGAAAACCTAATATAGAAATATAATTAATAAATAAATAATCTTTGATTTGCAAAACTTCGGACAATCCTCAATATTGGCTTAATTCTAGAATACGAGTTACGTTATAGAAGCATATTTACACTCATTCACTCAGACCCCATTTGAAAATAATTCACTAATTTTGTCAGTTTCTAAAATCTTATTCTGATGGCACCATGGAGGGTTATTCAGACAACATCAACTTGTAAGATACATAAAATGGAGGGTTTAATGCCACACTGTTGTACCTACAAACAAATAAAGAAGAAGATAAAACACTGTGATACTTTAACCACGAATATATAAAACACGTGCTGATGCTCTAACCGTAAATTTACCAAGCATGAGCTGATGGTCTAACCCTGAATTTACCAAGCATGTGCTGATGGTCAAACCATGTATTTACCAAGCACGTGCTGATGGCCTAACCATGAATTTACCAACCATGTGATGATGCTCTAACCGTGAATTTATCAAGCACGTGCTGATGCTCTAACCGTGAGTTTATCAAGCATGTGATATTGTTAATTTATCAAGCACGTGCTGATGCTCTAACCGTGAGTTTATCAAGCATGTGATACTATTAATTTATCAAGCATGTTCTGATGCTCTAACCATGAATTTATAAAGCACGTGCTGATGCTCTAACCATGAATTTATCAAGCATGTGCTGATCTCTAACCTTGAATTTACCAAGCACATGCTAATGCTCTAACTGTGAATTTACCAAGCACGTGCTGATGCATAGTCTAACAATGAATTTACCAAACACGTGCTGATGGTCTAAAAATGAATTTACCAAACACGTGCTGATGTCTAACAATGAATTTACAAAACACGTGCTGATGTCTAACAATGAATTTACCAAACACGTGCTGATGTCTAACAATGAATTTACCAATCACATGCTGATGGTCTAACAAAGAATTTACCAAACACGCGCTGATGGTCCAACCATGAATACACAATGCACATGCTGATCATACCCTAACCATGAATATACCAATTTGTTTGTTTGTTTGTATGGTGTGTTACGTCATTTTTAACACATGAAGGTTATATATACGACGGTCAATTTGTTTTTTCTGTGGTGGAGGCAGATCACCCAGGCTTTTCCTGGATAGAATCAGTACCGTACATAACACTGCTGATGGTCTGGAGGGACTATAAACATTGAATTTTACAAAGACTGTATCAATTCGGTCAAGGTTTGCATCTGATTTTGGTGGAACATGCATATTCTGGTCCGTTATATCGTAAAGCATGTTTTTCTTAGTGGCACAGCATAATTAGATGGAAACCTTCACAGATATGATACGGTCTTTGATCCCCAAAGTTGGCCAATAAGATGAGGACTTTTTTGGGTGCCTGGTTTGCGACCTCTGTTTTAAGCCCCATCTGAAGGACCGGTAAGGCGGCAAATACTTCAGTCCTGACTGGGACAGAATGCGTAATCCCTAGGTAAGTTCGTGGTGTAGTGGTTATCACCATGGTTAGTAACCATGGTGATAACCACTACACCACGGCGTCACCTTATGCTATAGGTTCATAAAATTTGGGATATTCCTTTTTTCCCTAAACTTTCAAAAGTTTCCTTATCTATCCAAATTGATTCACGAGGTGAGTATATACAATATTATTTCTACAGATTTGACTGCTATACTTTGAACATGTGTTTTACATTAGAAACTTAGTCTGCCGGGGACACAAAAAACATAGAACCAATCAAAAAACCAATTTGAAATCTCAGATCAGACCTTGGTTCCATGAGTACTTACTACTCCTGCTGTTGATCTGTTTTAGAATCGGATGAAGATTGACATTCCCAGAATTTAGTCGCTCATTTTGAAGGCGTTTTTAAGCCACAAGAAAACTCATCTGTCAAGTTTATGTTCTTATGCCATTTTAAGATCTTTTCTCATGGTAAAATAATAACTTGTTACATTGAACTTCCATTGTCATTACTGTTTTATGAATTAACTGTTTTTTCCATCAGTAAATAATTTAATTTTGTTGTTGCATTGTAAAAACAGATTGTTACAGATTTTAATAAAGTAAAATTCATCTTATGACTTATACGGTGTTGCAGTTTCTGTTCAGTATAGCGGCCTTGGGTTCATCAGCTGACCTCTACCCCACATGGGTTTGAATGCTTTGGTGGTGAATGCTGTGGGCGGCGAACTCTGTAGGTGCATGGTGAATGCTGTAGGCTGCGAGTGCTGTGGGCGGCGAATGCTGTGGGTTGTGAGTGCCGTGGGCTGCGAGTGCTGTGGGCTGCAAGCGCTGTGGGTTGCGAGTGCTGTGGGCTGCGAGCACTGGGCTGCGAGTGATGTGGGCTGCAAGTGCTGTGAGCTGCGAGTGCTGTGGGTTGTGAGTGCTCTGAGCTGCAAGTCCTGTGGGTTGTGAGTGCTGTGGGCTGCGAACACTCATGACTGCATGATGGGAATGATACCTCATTCTAAGGTTGTCAAAATGAGCTACATATCTGGAACATGACGTAAAACCCCATTCATTTCTTTCCGCTAGTGTTCCCTGTATGTACTTATGTTTTATCGTTTTGGATGTTATATGCAAAATGGTATTCTTAGCTAAGTAAATTTTTTTATTTTAGAGAACAGTCAGTATTTACATTTATTTTTTTATTTTTTTCAATTGATACACGTCGTTTTCGTTACTTTACCATGTTTACATTTGATTTACCCTATTAAGTGGGTAATAAAATCAATACTGGATTGAATGTTTCTATAGTGACTAATATTAGCCTCGTTAGGCTGTGTATTCATGTGTTTACCTAATGTTACTAATATACTTCTGAACTGTTTTGTGTATGTATGGTAATAGTTTGTAACAATGTTATTTGTCAGTTTAATGAAATAGGATAAAGAAATGTTACAAAATACATTCAGCACAGTAAGACGTGTTGGATGTCGCTGAGGGCCTAAAGGAAGGTTATCTACTGGCTGTTATTGTATAGTGGTTAACCGTATACTCCCGTATAAACACTCCCCCCTAATAAATGCCACCCTACCCTCTTTTTTGCAACAGGGGGACATTAAATGTCTATATATAAAAAACTATGAGGCCATAAAAACAAAGAACTTTATTTTTATTTTTTATGGGCTCATATAAATGCCTCCCTTTTGTAAAATGCAACACCCCCGGGTTTGCTTAAATGGGGGTATACAGTAGATATTTATTTTACTTCCTACTTAATCTAGTTATCTATTCAGTAGTGAAAGAATGGGGAGTCACTGTGTTTGTTACAATTGTCTCCCTTTGTCTAACATCTCCACAAGGTTGGTTTTGTTTGTTTGTATGGTGTTTTACGTCATTTTCAACTCATGTAAGATTATATATGAGTCGTTTTTTTGTGGTGGAGGCAGACCACCCACTTTTCCTGGGTAGAACCAGTACTGTACACCTCCCACCATGCATCCGTAAGAATCGACACTTCCTCACTTACAATTCGAGCTCCCAGTGGGATTCGAACCCGCAGCGGTGAGAGGCGAAGGTTTACAACGCAACGTGGTTAACCATTCGGCCACGGAGACGCTCCACAACGTTGGGGTGCATTTGAACATTCTTAGCCATACCCTCCTTTTTCTTTCTTTTTGGAATGATTTTCAGGAAGAGTATTTTCTCTAAAAAATAAAAAAATCTGATGGAGAGACCGATATAAACATATTGCTATTTATGACACTTTACATTAGGTTTTAATTAAAGACCCTATAACAACAAGGCAAAATAACATATACTAAACCTCCTACCAACTGCCTCCTCATAGCAAAATAACATATACTAAACCTCCTACCAACTGCCTCCTCAGAGCAAACTAACATATACTAAACCTCCTACCAACTGCCTCCTCAGAGCAAACTAACATATACTAAACCTCCTACCAACTGCCTCCTCATAGCAAAATAACATATACTAAACCTCCTACCAACTGCCTCCTCATAGCAAAATAACATATACTAAACCTCCTACCAACTGCCTCCTCAGAGCAAACTAACATATACTAAACCTCCTACCAACTGCCTCCTCATAGCAAAATAACATATACTAAACCTCCTACCAACTGCCTCCTCATAGCAAAATAACATATACTAAACCTCCTACCAACTGCCTCCTGATAGCAAAATAACATATACTAAACCTCCTACCAACTGCCTCCTGATAGCAAAATAACGTATACTAAACCATCTACCAACTGCCTCCTCATAGCAAAATAACATATACTAAACCTCCTACCAACTGCCTCCTCATAGCAAAATAACGTATACTAAACCTCCTACCAACTGCCTCCTCATAGCAAAATAAAGTATACTAAACCTCCTACCAACTGCCTCCTCATAGCAAAATAACATATACTAAACCTCCTACCGACTGCCTCCTCATAGCATCTGGGCTCTATGCGGTGCCAGCGCCTGGGCGCTATGGAAAATGCACAAAATGCAAAAAATAAATATATATTTTTTTTTTATTAGGTAAGCTTAAGGTTAAGGTTGGGGACACTGCTATTATGGAGGTGTATTAGGATAAAATACAGTGGTATTTTTCTTAATAGTCCCAAATTGCAGGTAAACCACCAGTGCATTAATTATTTTTCAAGAAAACTATATCAACACTGACCTTATTGTGTTTTAATGAGGAACATATCAAAACATGAAACATTAACTTTAAAACAATTATTTTACAGCAATGGGACAACACATAGATAAGAAAGGGGACAACAATAGAAATAAAACCTTTGGTAAAACTTAGGTTGAATCAAATGTGTGAAATTTTGGATCATCTTATTTTTATAAATTAAACGGAATGCCCACTGTAAAACTTAATGCCACCTGACCTTTCCATTTAGAACCCCACTCTCCCAAAACTCAGCACCGATCCCAAAGAATGCCACCCATTCAAAACTCACCACATTCCCATAAAGAATGCCAACCTCTAAAACTCACCACCCTCCCACAAAGAACTCCACACTCCTGCTAACAATAATTGTTGACCTTATAAAACACAATGCAAAGATAAAAGTCCAGACATTGTGCCTATAATCGTCGGGTAGGACGCCTGTCGTAGGTGGAGGGACTATAATCCTTAGAAATACACACACACACACACACATGTATGGCAATATAATCAAAATGAGGACTACCTCCACTGCAACAACTGAGTGTCACATGATCGTCACATGTTTGTAGAAGTCACATGATCTCTTTAATTAAACTGTAGCATGGTCACTGAAATTCCTTTTGTATTTCCAAAGGTGCTAATCGTTTAATTGAAAATAACACCTGTCAGAATAAATGGTGTACTCTAACTACTAAGAGTATGGTAGACAGCTAAAATAATACTTGCTACAAAACAAATAGAGTATGGTCTCATCTCGTTGGTTAGTTTAAACACCTCTATGGGCTGTTTAAATCAACTCATACTCTATCTATTACATATCATTCAAATATTACCATGTCAGAGACTGGCAAATAATAAACAGTTTTATGTAAATTTAACACAATCTTTCACACTATTATTCAAACTATGTTTTTTAAGGTTAATTATGCAATATCTATTCTGTTAATAAAACATCCAAGGTTTTTTTAAGGATACATTTGGAATAATCTTCTTTAACCATCTCTACGTATTAAGGCTCAAAAACAAATGGTTTGTATATATGTAAAGGCCTTAAGATAGATTTTGAGATACTCTCCATTTACTAATACCCATCCTACTGTACTGGAAATAAAATCAATCAAACAAACAAAAGAAAACACACATAAGTACTGTTAAACATAAATTAATAAATAAATACATACTATCTATATAATCCAAATGTTTGTCGATGAGAGTCGTAAAGTTGTCACTAAAGTCATTCAGCTGTCCTGGAATCACCTTCTCGAGTAACTGTTTCTTAAAATTATTTTGTTCTCAGCTAATAAGAAATACTAGTAAACCAAAAGCAACACAAATTGTCTACTGTCTATGTCTATTGTCTATGTATAAAAAACTAAACCTGTAACACTTTAATACTGAAACAGCATATCAATAATAAATCACCTAATAAAAAATAAAAATTGTACCATACACCAAGCCTGCAGAAGTAACACAATCAACTGGTGATTCAACAATCCTCTATGTGTTTTTTAGGACAAATCAGTGTGAACACTGGCGCTTTATAGCCCGTGATTGGCGACTGATAGGCCAAGCTTGCAACTGCCGTAAACATATACACACTGTATAGTGATCATTGGGAGACAGATCATTTAACTTGATTGAATGTGCTGCTTCGACTTTCCACAAAAAATATATTCAACACACCGTATCTACTTGCTTATAAGCCCATCGCTTAGAGCCGGTATGGAGACCTTGGCAACACTACTTTGTGTCACGGATCTAGGTTTGGTACTGGCTCTATTATGATTGAAATCTGCTTTGAGACAAAAGACCATAGCGACAAAGAAATGCTAGATAATAGTTATCTGGTGATGAACTGGATGATTAAAATTAATATTTCTAAAACTTTGTAACATTATTTTACTTTTGTTAAAGACTTTGCCTTTGCATATAAACAAACCTTAGAGACAGTGGCTGAAAAAATATGCCTAGTAATGCCTTTAGGTTTTGCTTAGATACAAGTGGTCATGGAAACAGTAATGGCTTTGAGTTTCGCTAATATGCAAGTGGCTTTGGCAACAAGAATATGCTTGGTTACGGTACTGAGATTTGCTTAGATACAAGTAGCCTTCGCAACAAGAATATGCTTGGGTACGGCACTGAGTTTTGCTAAGATACAACTAGCCTTGGCAACAAAAATATGCTTGGTAATGGCATTGAGTTTTCCTTAGATAAAAGTTGCCTTGGCAACATGAATACCCTTGATTATGGTACTGAGTTTTGATAAAAAACAAAACTGTCAACCTTGGCAACAAAAATTTGGTTGGTTACGGCATTCAGTTTTACTTGGACAAGAGCGCCCCTCGCAACAGGGTATGCTTGGTAATGACTTTTGAGTTTTGAAAAGATACAAGGGGTCTTGAAAACAAGAATTATGCTTAGTAAAATGGCTTTTTGTTAAATTATTGAATTGAGAGAGGTCTCGGCAACAAAAGCTTACTAGGTAGTGGGTTTGCGGTTTGCTTAGGAACAATACAGACACTGACAACAAGTACATGGTAAATTAAATTTACTTCCAGAAAATGAACCCTTGGCAACACAAATCTACCAATCAGTAAGATTTAGGTTTGTTTACCGTAGACACATAGGATATGCTTGCTTGGTTATGACTTTGTTTTTGCTTAGACAGAAGCCTTGGCAACAGAAGCATGCTTGGTAGTGGGTTTGTCATTTGCTCAGCGATTGGAGACCTTGGCAACTGTGAGGGACTGCATGGTAAGAAGCCCGTGGAAATGGGGATATTTATAGACCTGATCACATTAAGTGAGGAAAATGCTTAAGTCTTCAGTCTTCAATCAAGGAAATGGCTTATTAAAACATTATCTTAGTTTATTTAGAGCTGCCCCTGACAGAGGAGAAAGATCCATCTAGGAACCTTACCGAGCTCTGCTTCTACTACTGAATAGATTCCTATAGATCTTTAATGTTCTCGAATGGAGCGTTGGACCTATGATCCAAAGTCGTGGGTTCGATTCCCGCCATTGCCATATGCATTGTGTCCCTGAGCAAGACACTTTATCTGCATTGCTTAGTACTGGTTCTACCCAGGAAAGTGATTCAAATAAGTTCATAGAGCTTTCGTTACAATCGATGTAAAATAAATAAGTTTAAACTAATGTTCTCGAATGACTAACTCCAAAACACGGGTTCATCCAGTCTTTGTGCCTTTTGGACAGACGGAATTTAAGATTTAAGTGTTGTGCCCAAAGAAATATGGTTCTGATGGCTTCTGGGTGATTTATCAGGGGTGACATTATTAATATAATTCCTCAGTGGCGCAACTAGGACACGGCCTGGCATGATGTGGAAACAGCTAATAGTAACTAATGCTCCTTGAGACAGATTTTTTAATCGTGATATATGGGTCCATGAACCTTGTTAGTGGCCGAGCCACAACTTATCACAATGTGATGACATGGCGAGAAAATATCACGCAGCAACTAAAGTACTTCTAGAGACAGGGCGACCTTGAAGTTTCTTTTTTAATTCGTAAAGAGCATCACATTAGCAGCGACGTTTGGCACCGTTTGGTGTTAAAAATGCACGACCCTTTGCTCCAGATTGTATTACTCTCACCATAAAATTTCTGGAAAGCATGCAGTACCATTTACTCCAAGAATGATCGAAGCATTGGCGGCCAATCAAACGACGTGTGACAGTTGAAAGCAGAATGGCCCACGACCAATCACAAAGCAGGACAGGGGAAAGCAGAATGTCACAAACTAGAAGAAACACAAAGTGTGGTGCCATAATAAATTTGTTTTTAAAAAATGAAATGCTAATGTGCCATTTATCATTTCATTAAAGCAATTATCTCCACATAGTTACATAGAGCAAGAAATGGCAACTATTTATTACATCATACGATTCCAACCATAACTTACAAGTGTCAGAGTCGTACCTCAGATAGAGGTGTCAGCAATTTAGGTCTCCTAGGGGGCCATTAGAACACCCTGCGGATCCTGTTACGTATCCTTTTACTTACCACAAGCATTTCAAGCAATACAAATTATGATAAGTCAATCATCTTTTGCATGTGTTGTTTCTATATTATTATTCTTACCTGAGAATCAATACCATCTGATATACAACAGGTTATACTCAGATTCGTTTTGTTGTGAGTTAGTTTTTTGCACACTTGCTTCTCCCATTAAATGGGTTTTATTGCTAAAGATACAAAATACATGCTGGATTACCAATCAGCTAGAAAGAACAGAGGCGTAATCTAGCGTTGATCTACCACTCGGAATAGGTCAGGCATCCAGGCTCCAAACATACAGAAATATAGTGAGGGGCGTGTGTATTTATGGGATGAGGGAAAGGGATGACAAGGGAGGAGGTCGATGGTACGAGGGTAGAGACGATGGTACGAGGGTAGAGACGATGGTATGAGGGTAGGGATAATGGTGCAAGGATGATAGTACAAAGAGGGACGATGGTAAGAGGGAAGGGGGACGATACTAAGAGGGAGTGGGACAATGGTACTACAAGGGTAGGGATGATGGTATGAGGGAAGGGATGAACGTATGAGGGTAGGGAACATGGACCATGTAGAAATGATGCCATGAGAATCCATGTGATTAACGAGCGGGAGGTGGTACTTTGATATAAATAAATAAGTACAAGATAGAATCGTTTGGCATTGAGCCCTCGACATGCTCTGCTAGAATGGAGGATATACTAGGGAGGGAAGATGTTGAGGGAGGGAGACAACACTATAAAGAAGTTCAATATGCTTCGAGGGAGAAGATAATCTTATGAAGATATCTAACAAAAGTCTAATACATTCCGTTCAACACATTATATAGAGATTATTTAACTGCTGGGATCGATTATAGGGAAATCCTTCACGAGTGGTAGACGTGTGGTTCTTTTCATGAACGAGCGCACGCGAGTGAATGAAAAAACAAAGCACATCTACCATCAAGTGAAGGATTACCCAATAATCGATCCCAGCAGTTAAATAATCTATTTATTACATTTTAAATTACGTTTTTGCAAACAAATATTCGCTTTATTGAACGTTATCGGTGGATGACGTCGACGTCAGCTACACTGTATTGACGTCACGACTCAACGTCGCAACGTTAGTTACTATTGTGTTCTGAGTTAGCAACGTTAGTTATTATTGTGTTCCGAGTTAGTTATTAATATTTAGCGATTATGAATATTCTTGCACTGAGAAATCCCGATCTTTCACGCATAGAAATGTAATAAATGGTTATATTGGGACAGCAACCTCAGAGGGAGATGAGATGAAGAAGTTTCGCATCAGACAAGCCTCCACCAGGGAGCAAACCCATGCGGGGCATATGTCTGCTAAGCTCTATAAAACGTGTCATAGAACAAACACTTCAATTGGTTTCTTACCTTTTAATTTTTTAAAAATTACACTTCAGTTCAATTATATGTCCAGCATGCATTTACTGCATGATGATTTAATCCCAACACAGTTAAAATACTTTTTCTTATTTCCCATGGGTATTTTAAACATTAATAATGTTTTTATTGTAAACCTTAAATATGTATTAATATGTATCTACGAAACGTTTTTATTGACTGATGAGTATTGGGAGTTTAGATGAAGCGATAAGGGGCATATGGCACAAAAGAAATGTAAAATAGTCTATCTATTTATTGAATATTTATCTGCTTTCCCCATCTGCAGCCACAGGAAATATTAAATTTCTTCAATATTTAATGATCTCGAGCAGACATTAACATAAACATAATTTATATTCAAAATTGATTTTTATCAAATCAGAAATGCTTGATAAGTTCTTTTCTTAACTGATCTATTTTGGAAGGATACAGCGAGGATGTTGCTGTACTCTGTCTGTCGCGCTTGATTGAAAACAGATAATCGTCAAACAATTTCATAGCCTGTATTTCATATTTATTGAGAATTTATCAGTATACCAGATTTTAAATAACCATATAGTATAGCTGGCAGTAAACAACCAGAAACAGCTGATTACAGTTTCCATGATTCTACACATACTCAATATAATTTTGCAACTGTCTTGTCATACCTCGATTAGAAACCGATGAAATATTGCTTTAATTAGTTTTTTTTAAATAATATTGTCTATTTTTAGTAACGGCAGCCATATTTGATGACGAGCAGCTACAACAAACAGAAGTCTGAAGGTATCCACAAGCTTAAGAATGTGACCCAGTGTCATTAGAACACTTAAGTTAGTTAAGTGTTTCTATGAAGACAATTTCAACACATTAAAATAAATATTACGGAAGTAAAATTAAAATAAAAAAAACATTGTAAAAGTGTTTTTTTGGTGGGGGTGTGTGGGGTATGTGGGGTGGTGGGGGAGTGGGGTGGGGGGAAGAGAAATAAATTTCAGAGCAATGAGCAGAATTAGTAAGAATCAAACCTAATAAGTTTACTTAGCCTTAATCTGCGAAACAATACAGGTGAATCAGCCAGGTAACGATCAAATAGTTCTGCCATGATCTAGACTTCTACAATCATTTTGGCAAAACTGGATAACTTCCTACACAATCAATTCAGTTTTGTCTTTTAATGACCAAACAATCTCATCTTGGAATGCAAACACCCCTCCACCAGAAGCGACAGGCTCCAAGCGTACCTATTACGCTGGACCGATCTTGAATGCGGCATCATTCATCCTACATCATTTAAAGAAATACAACCTCACAAAGAAATTCCATTTCTAAAGGACCCACACTTACAGACAAGTACTTGTTTTTTTTTTTTTAATGTATTTCAAAATTTAAACAGTTTCAAATTAAGATAAAACACATCTTTTTTAGTTACTGATGAGTACAAACTGTACGAAACTAGTGTGAAGAATACTTTTATTGATAAATTACAAATGTATCAAACTAAAACCAACCCAACCAAATAAACATTTCTTGTCCAAAACATTGACAGAATTACACATGATACACCATCATGCAAAGTCACACATAATTTTTGCCTCCACAGCAAAATTTTGCGGCCAACAGCATGTAACAGCCTACTACGTGCTATATATGCCTACTATGTCCTAGACGGCAATATTTGCCGCCAGCGCCATAGGTATAAATAATGCCTACTCAAACTGCGAGTCATTACGTTTTTGACGAGTACAAACCTTGCTGAAAATGACGTAAAACATAATTCAACCAATCCTGATGAAATTTCATGGGAAGATATATATATATATCAAAGAACACTAGAGGCCCTGGGTCGGATTCCCAGTTTGAGGCCCGATTGTTTTCACCACCTGTTATATTTGGGGGTTTAGTGGTTCTCCTGAATAATAAGAAACTCTGGCACGAATCCAGGGTTGTTATTAAATGACAGCGTAATCCGTGTGTGTGCTACCTCGTAGCAATACAATATTTCATAAAATTGTGAATTTTACTGTGATTTTTCATAAAATTGAGTAAAACATGCATTACATAATAGTATCTTTAATACTGTTTACTGTATACCAAGATCAACGGATGAATTTAAAAGTGTTTCAAACTCAATAAGTGGCACACTTTAAAAAGTTGTATTTTTGTTGTTTTTCAAACTGGGATTTTTATTTCTCAAAATTGGGAAAAAAAAGATATGTTTAGACATTGGGAATACATTGTACGACCAAATAACAGCTATAAAAACAGCCACAAAAGCATTGCACAGGGATGTAAAGATCACAGAACTCTAGGATGAAGTTATAAACAAATATTTAAGTGTGTTTCTCAACAAACACATAAAATTAAACAACATCAAATTATGTCAAAGTGACCTCTATCATTATTTTCAAAATTTGCTGGATGCAGAATTCCCAGCAGCAGATTAAAAACAGAAGTTATGAAAATTAATTTTATGTGAAAAAGTTTTTTTGATTGTCAACCTACTTTTTAAAAGTTGCGCACCCACTAAAATCTAAAATATGTTGTGCACCCCCTAATCTTAAATCTTGAATGTGCCTCTTATTCCATACTATGACCTTGCACTCAGATATGCAGGGGACATACACAGGATCCATATAATAAGTTTTTTATCCACCAGCTATAAACCAATCTGAAGGCACAAAGAGAAAATTGTACACAGGAAATAATAGAAACTTCTAATTTCCCAGCAGGTAATTTGTTTGACGGTTAATGATCTTTTCTTATTTATCTATACACAAGTTTGACAAGCCGGTAACTGCCAAATTCTTGCTACACAGAGAGATCTCTACTGTTGGCCGATGAGCAATATCCCTAATATTTTCTGATTTTGTTCAACACACGATCATATTTACATGGGAACGCAATCGAAATGTCACTTTCAAGAGATATGATCGGCGATAAGCTTTTCTCATAATAATGCCGCAGTAAATATATCCACTTCAGTGATTTGTTGATTGGAGAAGCAGACGCAAAAAATAAAAGCAGACGTAAAAATGTTGTATTCAAATAAAAGATATGCTTCCAATTAACAATATTATTTTGTTACAAATTTTATGAAGTGGCATTTTGAAGAGACACACTTATAATGTGAATAATAGCCAGCTAACCGTAATCCGAATGTCTTTTAATAAGTTCTATGATCTAGAAAGCACATTTAGAAACCAAAGAGTCTCCTACTAAATGATCTGAAGACGTCATTTAGAAAAAGTTAACTAGAGATCCAGGAAGGTAATGACAACTAAGTATTACGTTGGTATTATTTTTCTTTTATGAAGAATAATAAATTAAAGAAAGTTTTTTGGGAAATTTCTAAGCATTGCAGACACTAACTATCTTGTGGGTCATTTTGACCCTGCTATTCCCATGTTCAAAGAAAAGTCACATTAGTTACACATTGTGTCTTTGAAAATGCCTTACTGCACCTCGCCTCTCACCACCGCTAGTTTGAATCCCATTTGGAGCTTAAAGGGACACATGGCA
The DNA here is from genome assembly GCA_037043455.1 of Cyrtodaria siliqua. Lineage (NCBI taxonomy): Eukaryota > Metazoa > Mollusca > Bivalvia > Adapedonta > Hiatellidae > Cyrtodaria > Cyrtodaria siliqua. The sequence continues at coordinate 501,928 of JAWPHD010000276.1, read as the reverse complement.
ATCTTGAGTTTTATTCAAACAGTTAAATTTGCTCCTCAATTTAGTTATCCTGCGTCATTTTGACTTTAAAACTGCTTGCATATGATTAAATCAAAAATTGAGATTTCAGTTTTCTTCACTATTTCACCAAATTTTTAAACATATTATTGATGCACTATTATAGAAAGATAGTAATATATAAAAACAATTTGCTTTGAACTATTCTAACAATTACTATTAATGATTAAACAAATGCAAGTGAAGCGAAAAACTAACGGGACGCCGTGAGTTTTTAAAAAATCAAGATTGCCGTGTGTCCCTTTAATGACTTGTCAAGTGAGAAAGTTTCGATTCTTTTGGATGGCAGGAGGTATACAGTACTGGTTTTACCCAGGAAAAATGGGGTGGTCTGCCTCTACCACAAAAAAATCAAAAGTCTTTTAATAATCAAGTCATAATTATGTGGCCTAATATGTGCTAAAAACAATGTATAACACCATTAAAACAAACACAGACTTACTGCACCGAAATACTGAAATACCGTGACAGCCCAACGACAACATGAGACCAGTGAGCTAGAAGCTTAATGGCGATTCTGTTACATCGTGACTAAGAACTTGCACCGATTTGATGTTATTCATGACAAAAAACATGAAACATTTGTCTGCTTGTACTTTGATAACATAAACAAATTACGACCTGTTTGAAGAATTGAACTGAATTGGATTTATAGTCACACCAACAGGTAAAGTCATATAGCAACTTTTTAGCTTCCATTGGTGGAGGAAGACCCCAGGTGGCCTTCGGACAATTTTCGTTAATGGGCGGGCACCTGGGTAGAACCACCGATGTTCCGCAAGTCAGCTGGATAGCTTTCTCACTCATATAAAGATTCCTGGTCTCATGAGAGCTCGAATCCACAGTGGTGAGGGATAAGTGATTACAAGTCAGAGACCGTAACCACTTGGCCACAGATGCCCTCACCTGTTTGAAGAGGATAATATGATGCAAGGAAAATACGGTTTAATTCACCATAAAGTAGCTAAAAATCAAAACAGTTTTATACCTATTGAGATTTATTTATTCTTAAAACAGCAAGAGACGGATGACAGACAAAATGTGATCACAACATAAAGTTAACATAAGCCTAAAATTGGCTAAACAAACATAACCCATCAAGTGACACTTGTCGTATTATTTTCTCCTATAATGCTACCAATGGTGCTTAAACACAAAAAGGCAATACAGCCATTGTGGCACCGAACTTGGTCATTTAATTGTTGACTACAACACACTCACATAAGACCACTGAGCTCTCAATCGAGGTGCTAACCAAACGTTGTGTTATGTCTAACAGCTGAAAACATTATCAGGACAAAATAAAATAAATGAGAAACAAGCAAAGAAAAAGAATTAGAAAGTCAAGATCAATTTGGCGTAATCAAAACCAGATCGTAGGCCCGAGCGATTACACTTGAGCCTCAAGTACTTGAAATCAGTTTATATCACCACTGAAATCATAACACAGCTATCTGCGTGCACTTATATATTAGCTGATGCCATCCTTATAGCCACATACAAGTACGTGCTATAAGGGACCTGTAACTGTTCTACCAGATAACAATGATAGTTGTCATTTTGTCCTGGAACAAAGGGTTGCTTTAAAAGTGCTTCATAGAGCTTAAAATGTTCTGTTCAAACTTAATAATAGATGCTTTAACAGGTGGAAGAATTGTAAACCTTATGAGTAACACACAATTATTTGTCCAAGTATATGCTTAGTATAAAGGTCATGTATTTGTGTTACAATATGATATATCCAAGCCTTCATTCCGTCTGCCATCGCTTGGTTACAATATGATCCCTGAATAAAAGGCCATCATTCTGTTGGCTGTTGCTTGGTTACAATATAACCCCTATATACAAGACCACCATTCTGTTTGGTTTTGCTTGGTTACAAGGCCATCATTCTGTCTGCCATGGCTTGGTTACAATATGACCCCTGTATCCAAGGCCACCATTCTGTTGGCTGTTGCCTGGTTACAATATAACCCCTAAATATAAGAACACCATTCTGTTTGGTATTGCTTGGTTACAATATGACCCCTATATCCAAGGCCACCATTCTGTTGGCTGTTGACTGGTTACAATATGACCCCTATATATCCAAGGTCACCATCCTGTTTGTTATTGCCTGGTTACAATATGACCTTGGTATCTAAGGCCAACATCATGTTTGCCATTGCTCGGTTACAATATGACCCTTATAGCCAAGGTCACCATTATGTTTGACATTGTTGGTTTCAATATGATCTAAGCGAGCCTTATATTGAAGGCCACCATTATGTTTGCTGTTGCTTAGTAACAATACAACCCTTGTATCAAAGGCCACAATTCTGTTGGTCATTGCCTACCGATGGCTTACACAGAAAGGTCAGTAGGGCAAGACAGTGAAACTTTTTTAATACTGAGATTTCAGTATTCCTCATGAACGGCAAGAAACACTTGCATTTTAGATAAATACAGCATTGCCAAACATTTTAAAGGATCAAAACAGTGATAACTCATGAATCAACCCAAAACCTGAAACAAAATGATGAAAACAGAGCAGGGCAGGGTTGGTTGGCAAAGCAAACAAACACTATTTTCTTTTCGGGTCAAATGTTGGATGGATAAAGGAAGTGATGGAATCCTTTCAGACAAGCTTTGAGTAGGGTTTGAACACGGATGAGGCCTGATAAAAATAACTTACCTATATATACATAGAGTGCAGCAGCCTGGGCCTCCTGAGTGCCCAATATTGAAACATATATCAGCCAGAGCGGCTGTCGGAATAATCAATCTGTTATCTTCGACGGACATGGATATTTATTTAGAAACAGCTTCTGAAGCGTTGATATATATTAAGCTGTCGAATCATTACCCACGTAAGTCATCAAATTTTACAATACGATTACTGGTCCCAGTTTGATTGATTATTTGGGTTGTAGCATATGGCGCTTGCCTGTACACAGACACAATAAATCAGATTTAGTCATTTCAGTGACAGCTGTGTCCATCAATTCCAAATCAATATTACAATGTATGAAATCATAACTAGAACTATCACTGAAGGTGTTGAATACCCCCGCTTAAATTCGTAAGTCAAACAATGGGCCATAATTCTGAAATAAATTAGGTAATCAACAATGGGTGATGTAGAGGGACATAAGGACATCAGTTGTTATGTGTATATGAAGTTTGGGAACAACCCATTCAAAACTGTTTGAGAAATGTGTTACGCGACAGGACAGGACCTTGACCTTGGTAATTTTTGTCGTTCAGTGATGTCCACCAATGCCAACAATACATATGACCAAGTATCAAACAAAGAAATTCAAGTTATCAGAAAAAGTTAACTGAGGTTAACTTACCTAACCTAACTGATGTTTAGGGTAAATAACGCAAAACATGATCTTGACCTTGGTATTTTTTGTCATTCAGCAATGTCCAGCAATGCCAACAATACATATGACCAAGTATCAAAAACATAAAGTGAGGTAATCACATAAAGTTAACTGAGGTTAAGTTACCTAACCAAGGTTAAGTTTGGGGAAAATAAGCAAAATATGACCTTGACCTTGGTAATTTTTGTCATTCAGTGATGTCCACCAATGCGACCAAGTATCAAACGAAGAAAATGAGGCAATCACATACAGTTAACTGAGGTTAAGTTACCTAACCAAGGTTGTTACCTAATCAAGGTTAAGTTTTGGGAAAATAACGCAAAATATTACCTTGACCTTGGTAATTTTGGCATTACGTGATGTCACTTGACCCAACAAAGCATCTGACAAGGTTTCAGAAGAATTCGAGCTGCAGTTGTTAAGATATAGTTGATTTAAAATGTGGCCGCTGCCGGATGTGACTACAATGTCTAGCTACCCACTTTCATCGGCGAGACAAAAATGGGACTTATTATAGTAACATAAATTTTACAAATTTCAATATCATATCTTAGTATTAAATAATTAATGACTCTGGAAATACATTAAAGGTATAAATGACCATTTACCAGTAGAATTATAGCTGCGAACAAGATTTTTTTTTGCAATTTTATATGTTTTCGAACTTGAGAAGAACATATAAATCCACTGATGATACAATACAGATCCTTTAATGAGAAGAACTGTTAATTCTCCCCCTCCCACTTTCCACAACAAAAATCACTTAGAACCTTTATGTTATAGTTACATTAAATCATTAGGAGGTACAGTCCCAGATGATCAAAGGAAGATATTTCCAACAATCTACAGAAAATGACTTCTCTAATCATACCTAATAATTATGTAAATAATTAATATAGACGCCATGGATTCCGAGCCATTAATATTATGGGATAATAAAGTTTGATCAACTTCACAAATATGTCTGAATTTAAAGGGGAATCTTCTTGAACAATTTCACATGTGATAGAAGTAATCAAATTGTTACCAATGGGTAAGCAATACCATTCACTGCATTTCATTGGTTAAATCCCATCATGTGACATACAAATTGAAATACTTCCATGCTGGTTCTAAGTAACTAAGACGGGCGACTGCATTTCATTGGTTAAATCCCATCATGTGACATACAAATTGAAATACTTCCATGCTGGTTCTAAGTAACTAAGACGGGCGACTGCATTTCATTGGTTAAATCCCATCATGTGACATACAAATTGAAATACTTCCACGCTGGTTCTAAGTAACTAAGACGGGCGTACCACGGAACACTTGTGTCACCTGCTATGTGCCAGTTATGAGCTTGGTTAGGTCACAGGTTCTTCAAGTTTTATGAAAAGGGGCATAACTCTGCCAAAATGAAAGCCAGAGGTATTGACCATGTGTGAGGTAAGATGAAGATGTGTGTGAAGTTTTATGAACATAGGTCAAATACTTTTCAAGTTATGGCCAAGGTTACGTTGCAGGTTTAAGTGTGACGGTCGTCAGATGACGACGACAATGGATGACGACGGCAAAAGTGCCATGCTACGCAGACGACACAAAAATGACATTGTATATATTCAAACTTGTGATAAATACGTCAAGATTGTCATGTATCTGTTTAAAAGAGATGCTGAAATATGGATAAATCTGGACAATGACATCATATTATAGTGTGTAATCGTCTCAACACGATGTCCGACAAAATACATGTACACCTATACTTCTGTGTATATTCCGTGTAAGCAATGGACTGACTGTTCGTCGTAAATCACTGACCGTTTCAATTTTTTTTTTATACATACTATAATTAAGACTGAGCCCTGTTATATAATACTGGTGATCAATAGTGTTTAAAATAAGTAGATTTGTTACACCAATGTGAAGGAATTGGGTTGGCTATGAGTTAGTTCTGTGTTGATGACCAAGATGGCAGATGACCCCAACAAATGATCCCTTTCTCATTTCGTATATCTGCTTTATATTGTTCTGTCAGCCATGTCCTTCTTTGCCCACCCCAAACCCAATCACCTTCAACCATAAACATATTCTAAATAAGTATCCATAACAACGTTACCAGTAGTTGCCCTTTAACTCTCTATCGAATCTTGGATATTAAACGCTCCATGCACCGTTTGACTCATTTGTTGCCTTTCTTCCCAGGATCAAACTAATTTTCTCAGATTCCACTTAAAATCACCAATAAAACAAAGTACCCCCAAAACATATGTATACACTTTGGTCATAAACAAGATGTCATACTGAGACCATTTCCGAAAAGAACTGCAGAAACAGGGGGTCTGCGTGCTGATTGGTTTAAATTAATTTCAGAATTTGAATGATTATTGTTTATCCTTCTGCTCAGTAAATATAAATATATACACAATCTGATATTATTCCCTATTAGTCAAACAGAAACCTTGTTTATTTCTAAAACCTTGATCTTTTTTGTCTTTGATTATCTAGCTGCTGAGACTCCATGCATCAGAACAATGGCCACTAAGCTGCAGACCAAAGTTGTGATGGTACCATAGCGTCCACATGATGATTAATAAAGATGATGTGATGATGATTCTGAAGGGGATATGAAGTCATGATCCAAAGTGATGATGATGATGACATTGATGACGATGATGACATTGATAATGATAATGACATTGTTGATGATGATGTTGAATGCTGCTGCTGCTGCTGCTGATGTTAATGATGATGAAAATGATGATGTTGTTGCGGATGATGATAATGATGGTGATGATGGAGATGTTGAATGATGATGATAATGATGGTGAGGATGATGATGATGATAATGATGGTGAGGATGATGATGATGATAATGATGGTGAGGATGATGATGATGATAATAATGATGGTGAGATGATGAGGATGATAATGATGGTGAGGATGATGATGATAATGATGGTGAGGATGATGATGATGATAATGATGGTGAGGATGGTGGTAATGGTGATGATATTCATGATGACGATGGAGATGTTGAATGATGATGATGACAATGCTATTATTATGATAATGATACTGATGTTGATGATCGATATGAATGATGATAGTAATGATGATGATGATGATGATGATGATGGTGGTAATGGTGATTATGATGATGCTGATGATGATGTTCATGATGATGTAGATGATGATAATTATGTTGATGATGATGATGCTGCTGATGATGATATGTATGATGCTGTAGATGATGAGTATTCATAATGTTGATGATAATGATGATGATGTTAATGGTGATGATGCTGATGATGATGACAATGTTAATGATGATGTAGATGATGGTAATTATGTTGTTGATGATGATGATGTTAATGATTATATTGATGCTGCTGCTGCCATTGCTGATGATGATGTTGACAACAATGAGGATAATGACAACGATATTACAGATACTTAGTGAAAGATTCTCAAACCCAGAGGCTAATATAACTACTTAACATGTGTATAAAACCAAAAACCAATCATTCAAACAGATTAGCAATGAACCCCTTTATACAGCATCCATAATTACAAAGAGATGAATATTCTGAAAACAGCTTTAGCATTGCCATCAAACTCAGTCCATTAATCATCTTCTATATTTACCCTTCAGAATGATAACCCATTACCGAAAGACATGAACTTCGTCTTTACCCGCTTTTCACCAATATTTCGGTAATTAACATCTCAGCATAAATACCTACCATGGATGATTTTCCATATAATTCAATACTGGAATTCCGTTTATATTCTTTTAGCTGATTATATCCACGGAAGAGTGGAGTCTTACCCAATAATGATGGCAACGGCGTAAAAAAACGCACTCCGCACAGCTACATTATGTTCAGTTGAGCAAACTCCGCCCATTAAATTTCAATCCTACGACTTTTATAACGTGCACTGCAGGAGTTCAATTGAATCTGAGCACCAAGCAAAGAGACTTTGTTTTCAAGAATTTTACCAATATCTGTAGACAGCTTAAAGGGGAAGTCTGGCACACACGGAGAAGACTGTATGTGGTGTAAATGAATGTTGTTTAACCTTCACCCGCTACATATATATAATAGACTGTTATTTCTTGAATTAAGACCATTCCATTTATGTAACAAAGAGTTACTCGCAGGCTGATCCGGGTTTACAATGGACACAAAGGCTATTATAGTCATGCTTAGTGGGTTAAGGGTTAAAAGTTTATCAAAAATTATCATTTAGAGTTGCAACAGAAAGAGGAGAAGGACTCACACCACTATTATCTCCCTTGAATACTCCTGCCCTACAGATGAAGGAGGTAGATAAAAAAAACAAGTTCGCTTTTCTACATTTTACAGGATACACTGATTTATCTTTACCAGGTTCTAAATCTACAGCATTTTAGGAAGAGATCCCAGAAAAATGCATGTTGATATAAGATTTCTAGCTAATTCTGCCTCATTTTACACATCATGGGTCTAATCTCCACGGGGTTGTATTTTTGTCTAAATTTTGATAGGTGTCACGCAAACATGAAATTAAAAAAAGTTCAATCTGGTAAATATTCGTTAAAAGTTAATAGCATGCAGATATTGGATCAATGAAGAATTTAAGCATAAATACATGTTGCAAAATCTTTTTTATCTCTATGCCACGAACAAAAACATTACAATGGGACCCTATGGAAAATTAATTGTGGTGTGAGACGTTAAGAAAGAGCTGCAGAATGGGTATCTTTATTCGTTATTCTTAAGGCATTGCGCTTTAGAGCTGCAGAATGGCATTTTCATCCGTCATCTCTAAGGTATTGCGCTTTAGAGCTGCAGAACGAGTATCTTTCATCCTTTAATGCTAAGGCATTGCGCTTTAGAGCTGCAGAACAGGTATCTTTCATCATTCATCTCTAATGCCTTGCAATTTAGAGCTTCAGAATGGGAATTTCCATCATTCATCTCTAAGCCCTTGCGCTTTAGAGCTGCAGAACGGGTACCTTACATCCTTCACCTCTAAGCATTGTTTGTGTATCTGTGAACGTTTCAGACATGTTAGGACACAGTTAACACGGTTATTCAGAAATCCCGTCTGTGTATGTATAGTTACTTCAAGTTATCTTCATATTGCAGGAATCAGCAGAAATTTTACTTGATACCATGTTTAACTAAAAATTAACTATATTTTCAAAACCAATACAGAAATAAGCATAATTTTAGCTTTGTTTTACAGCTATTGGCTTGTAAAACAAACACACATATCAATGAAGACAGACTACTTTGAAAAAATGCCAAAATTAAAGCGAGAGACTGTTACTTTTCCTGGAAAATCAAAATTTTGACGGGTAACCCTTAGTTTGAGTTTATTATTTTCAGCATTTTCCTCAATAATCATTTCTTAAAGATCATTTTTATGCTATATTCAGATGAAGAGATGCCTTTTCATGTATATTTGAAAGTTTCAGACATAGCTGAGCACAAATGACCAGGAAAATGCAAAATCCTTATCACTACTGTAGATTTTCAAAATATTAAAGGTGCTCAGCCTGAATTTCGACCAATACCCTAGGTCACTAAAACTTGAATAACTTGAAAAGCAATAAACATGGAATCAAACTTTTAGCACTTTTCAGCGTGTAATTGATTTGTATACATGTTCAATTATTATTGAGGTGATCATTAGAAAAAAAAATGACCTTAAGGACTCACACCACTATTATCTCCCTTGAATACTCCTGCCCTACAGATGAAGGAGGTAGATAATAAAAACAAGTTCGCTTTTCTACATTTTACAGGATACACTGATTTATCTTTACCAGGTTCTAAATCTACAGCATTTTAGGAAGAGATCCCAGAAAAATGCATGTTGATATAAGATTTCTAGCTAATTCTGCCTCATTTTACACATCATGGGTCTAATCTCCACGGGGTTGTATTTTTGTCTAAATTTTGATAGGTGTCACGCAAACATGAAATTAAAAAAAGTTCAATCTGGTAAATATTCGTTAAAAGTTAATAGCATGCAGATATTGGATCAATGAAGAATTTAAGCATAAATACATGTTGCAAAATCTTTTTTATCTCTATGCCACGAACAAAAACATTACAATGGGACCCTATGGAAAATTAATTGTGGTGTGAGACGAGAAGGACACCTAGGAATCTGGGAAGTGCCTGACTCTTACTAACAAAAATCTATTCCTATGGTTCTTTAACTAACACACATGACTCCCCGGTTCATGACCCATCTGACAGACCAAGGGAAAGTGTCTTACCCAAGAACACATTGAGGAAACACAGTGGCCTATGAGGCTCGAACCAGTGTCCTCAGATGATATCCACTGGGCCACGCTGTATGTGTTAATTAAACACGAATTCACATTCAACCCTCCATTTAGGCCTAAAAAAATGTTTGACACTTGTTAAGTTTAAACTATGAATTCATGTTAAATTGATGCTAATAAAATTATCATTTGAATAAAAATATTTGTTGTATGATTGTAAGATTGAGATAAAAAAAAAAAAAAAAAAAAAGTTTTATCTTGCTAAAAATATTTAGGGTCGGTCGGGAAACCGGAAACACACATATATTTTTTTTAAGGCCTTAATTTAAATCAATATTTAATTTAAATCAATATTTCTTTTTTAATAACGACGTTGCGTTGTAAACCTTCGCCTCTCACCACTGCAGTGTCGATTCTTACGGATGGCAGGAGGTGTACAGTATTGGTTCTACCCAGGAAAAGTGGGTAGCCTGCCTCCACCACAAAAAATTGATCGTCATATATAAACTTACATGTGTTGAAAATGACGTAAAACACCATACAAACAAACAAACAATCTTTTTTAACATATATATAAAATTGCCATGGGGAGGATCAAACCCACGACCTCGCGATCTGCAGTCTACCGCACTACCACTGGTAAATGCATTCCACTCACTTTATTTTTGCTCATTTTTGAAAACTCATTCTTGCATGCCGGACAAGGATATCCGTCATTTTACCGGGGCTAGATATTTCCATCTCACCCTAGGGTCGACATAAAATTCACGCGCGCCAACATCCGGTATGCAGGAAAATATGTAAAACGTTAGTAAATGGCGTCGGCGACGCACAACATGTCTCTGATATGCAAGAAAAAGAATCTATCATGGGTATTTGGTTCAGATAGGGAATTCCAACTCTCGGTATAAGTGTTTTAATCGGAACCTCGGCAGAGCCTCAGTTCCGATAAAAACACTTATACCTCGGGTTGAAATTTCCTATCTTCACCGGATACCCATGAAAGATTCTTATAGTCTCACGCTAGGAAAGTATGAAACAGCTTGTAAGCGTATTGAGGTTTTAATGTTGCTAACTGATATTGTTCATGTATTAAAGCCTTCAGGAAATTGAGATTTTAGAGACATACAAAATGTGTAAAATATAAAAAAAATTAAAGGATAGGTTAAAAAAAATACTTTGAAAAAAAATATGAGTATTGACATTTTTATCCTTTTAACTTTTACTAGAACAGCTTAAACACAGAGGGACATTTGCGAAATAATATCAAGTGAAAATTTTAAGATTGTCATGTGTCCCTTTAAAACTACTCAGAATTAATAGCCATTGCACATGTTAAAAGTAAAATTTGCACTTAAATCTATCATTATTTTCAAGAGTGTTTTTGACATTAACTTTAAGAATATTTGCAGTAAACTGAAAATGAATTGTATTTAAACAAAGCGCCCTGATATTTGTGCATGATTTTTTCATGTCATACATATTAAGAGTACCGAACCACGCTAAAGGTGATCCCTAATTGTGCACTGAAGAATGATAAAATGTATTTTATACTTTCTTAAACATTTCTAGTATAATGATAGCCACATTAAGACAAAAAGTCGTGAGTTATTTTGATTCTACAATTTGCAAAACTTATTTTGTAAATAACTAGAGGAATACGGAGCAGCAAAAATTTAGTACAACTTAAAGGGGTACACGGCAATCTTGATTTCTTTAAAACTCGTGGCGTCCCGTTAGTTTTCTACACAACTTGCACACTTGCAAATCATTGATATTAGAATAATTCATTACGTGGTCCGAGTATTAACTTTCATACCCATCCAACCCCTTCTCATGAAGCGAAAACGGTGTTGGTTTGGGTATGAAATAAAATCTTAATTTTCAACTTAAAAAAGTTTACATATTGTAAAATTAAAACATTTAATAGGTAATTTTAATCAGGTTATCACATTTTTAAGTAAAGAAATGTTTTTAAACATGTACGTTTATTGTCAAAATATCCGTTATAAAATTCTGCTAATATAAGCTTTCCCATCGCTTAATGGAATTAAGGCGGGACCAAGTAATGCCTTAGCAAACCGTTTTCGTATATTACTCTGGGTGAGAAGGTTCTATTGTTTGGGGCGCTTGTTTCAGCCAAAGGTTTTTTGGACTTTTAAGATAAAATTAATCTACTACCTATATAAGTTATATATCAGTGGAACAGACATTTTTAGTGGTAAATAAAAATACTTAACTTTTCAAAATCGGTTGAGAAATAAAAATTTCATGTGCGAAAGTTGATTTTGATGGGCCATTTTCAATGCAAAATTCTGCTGCATGAAAAATTCGAAAAATATATATTTTTAGATTTTTTATTCAAAAATAGTTTTAAATTGTTGGATATTAGTACATTAAGACACCCTGAAAGTTTTATAACAAAATATCAAGTTTTACTGAAGTTATTTGACATTTTGTAATTTTCTGCTGTCCCACCAACAAAGAATTTACATAATTGCCCCATCAAAAAATCATTTTGGCTGTAAAATATTTATTTCTCAACTGATTTTCAAAAGTAAAGTAGTTTTATTTACCACTAAAAATTCCAGTTCTAATGATATATGACTGATGTACGTATTATTTAAATTGCTCGAGTTACTGCAGAAAAACCTTTGGCTGAAACAAGCGCCCCAAACAATAGGCCCATTTTCCATATTTTATCTCGATGTACATGGAAGATGAGCCTGGCATGTTCATGCCTGTTAGGCGCCATATAACCTTTTCATGTGTTAGTGCGCCTTAAAACCCCAATTCAGTTCAATTCAGTTCATATATTACTATTGGTTGACTATAATTCACCAATAGTATATTAAACCAATGGTAGAATAAGGCAGAAAAATCTTTCTTTTTTTTTAATTAATTATATGCAAGCAGGTTTTAAGTCAAAATGATACTGGATTAATAAATTGAGATGCTAATTTAAGCACTTGATAAAACTGCAAGATTTCTGTGGTCCTTTAAAAAAGAAATGCAATGCTGTATTAATACCTCCAGATTTTCATGAATCTCTTTAATTAATTCAGAAGCACCACATTAGGCCAAAAAAAAAAAAGTGTGTTTTCTATTGCATGCTCTAAAAAAAAAATAGGGTAGGTCGGTAGGCATTTTTTTTCTTTTTTTTTTTTGGAGCAAGATATTGTTAGATTCTACATGTTTTTATCTCATAAACCCCATACAAGTTGATGATACAACTGAAAGTTTCTCTGTGTTGTCAATTTACCTCGATATATTGTGATAAATTATTGTTCAGGACAATTTTTTTTTTTTTTTTAATATAATTTATTTTTTTCTGTCGGGTCGGTCGGGCCACCGGAAACACAGGTAATTTTTTTTTTGGCCTTACCTCTGGAGTATTTTTCTTGAATTCTCTGCTTTGTTCTACGAGTCTCTTTCTTGAGACGTCACTTTCATCTTGTCGTGTAGCTAAATCAGTGGCAGTCGTGTCGAGTTCCTTCTGAAAATACATAAATGTAAATAATGTAAAAAATGAACTAAGACGCATTCAACACGTTTACAAAGTCATTCAACTGTATGTCTGTGACTGCCATTAGGGTTCTGATGATTATCGTTGTGTTATTCTGAAATTGTTTATAACTTTTCAAGAGATGCATATAAACATTTTATTTTTTATCATTTTTTTGATATATTATTTTTAAAACCTAGTTGACATAATGAAATTTTTAATGAGAGCATTACTGCACTTTCCAATTGGTTATTAATCATGTTAATGATGAAAACAACAGGGAACAACTCCATCACACGCTCTGTGGCTCAGCCCCTCTCCCTCTTAAGCAATCAGGAACAACTATGTGCAGACTCGACTCCCTACTCCCAACCCGAAATAACAGGTCACAGTCTTAACAACAAGCTTCAACTTGGAAAGGATACATCTCATTGTTCAATAAATCTGGCCTCATTCCCAGATAATGTGTATATATATATATGTATGCATGGGGTTTAACGTCGCTTTTAACAATATTTCAGTCATATCACGACGGTGTCCACTTGTAGAAGTGAGCTCAATGCTCAACTTTATAGTGCTGCCACACTGGAATACCAGGCCGTAGACACATGTCATGATACCTCACCCAGTCACGGAATACCAATACCTGGCTGAACAGTCCTAGCACTACCCTTTATATGCTTAACATCAAGCAAGGGAGCTACTAGTATCATTTTTCTGTGATACTACCCAGCCGGGGATTGAACCCACGACCTCCCAGATGCTCTACCACTAAACCACCTCATGGTCGTTCCCAGATAAGTGACTGGCTGTGTAAGAGGATTATCAAAGGTTGCTGTGGTACTCTGGCAAGCGACAACGATAACAAGAACTATCACCGAAGGTGATGAATACCCCCACTTAAATTTTAAGTCAAACAAAGGGCCATAATTCAATAATCAACATTGGGTGACGAAGAAGGACATAAGGTCATCAGTTGTTATGTGTATATGAAGTTGGAAACAACAAATTAAAAACTATTTAGTTTAAACACATTTCTTTTTTGAGTGCGAAACAAGTTTTTGCGACTTATATTAATCACTCTCAATGACTTCCTGGGTAGAACCAGTACAAAACAATGTGGGTTAATCACCTTGCTCAAGGATAAATAATATATCCCTGGCGAGGATCGAACCCGTGACCTTTTGATCTGGAGTCTGACACTCTATCACTGGACCACGCACTACATTCATGCTCACTCATAAAAACTGTTTGAGAAATGCAAGTAATAAGAATGTGTTACGTGATGCGACGGGACAAAACACGACGCGACACAAATATGTCACGCGACGGGACGTTTATAATAATGTGCAGCGTGATTTCTATATAGCCCCCACTTCACTTTGTGAAAGCGGGGGTATAAATATCAATGTTTCATGAAGGCAAATAATGCATGATTATTATATAGAATAAAAACAAAACTGGTGGGCTCCAATTAAGCTTTCAATTAGTTTTTTAATTATATAATATGCAATGTTTAATATATGCTGCTGCTGCTGTGACTGATGATGATGACGATGTTAATGGTTTTAATGACAGTGTAAATGGGGGAAATATTTGATATTTTGATAAGGCGTCGCGCTATTGAATTGTACAATCTCGTCATGAACAAGGGATTGCGGCATGTCTGTTTCAGAAGTTAAGGGATCGCGGTGCCGCTACACAATAAATGGCTGGGGAAAGCCCTGAGTGTATATATTGCTGGTGCTGCTGCTGCTGTGACTGATGATGATGATGATGATGATGACGATGTTAATGGTTTTAATGACAGCAAGAAACCACTTAAACAGTGACATTCAGGTCGAGCAATTTCTCTATTATGTAAACACATCAACAGTACAAAATTTATCAAGAACGCAATACTAATTAACAATAATTCCTTGATATTTCGGGCAATTCATCAAATGACATGGTTTAGTGACAGATAGTTAAATTCTGTCTCTTAGAAATGCAAAACAATTTAGATAATATTTCATACCCAGATAAGAAATTCTGAGAAAAATCTGTAAAATGTTAATTTGTATTCATAACTAATGTACATAGATAGAACTTAAAAGACTTTGGCTACTGAGGGGAGACCGTGGACTAGTTCTGTCCAATCTGAAGACCATTTATTAAGTTAAATGCATTTTTTAAATTAAAAGCATACCTCCATGCATGATAAGAAAGATTTTCAACCCAAGAGGACATTTAAAAGAACAAAATTTAATGGTGGCATTTTTTTTCTCACGTCCAACACGACCTGTTTGTTCTCACATTGAATATATCCCAAAGAGTGAATTCAAAACAACTGTAAGTATATATACAAATGAAGTACAAGATACAATATTTGCGCGTTGAGTCCTCGAAATACTAGTGCATCATGGGTAAGGTTCAGGGCACCTAATTTTCCTCAATGCCATGCAGTAAGTTGGACCTCCATTTTTTTTTAATTAAAGAAACAATCAAATTTAAAATTAATAGACAGTTTAAAGAAACTGGAAGCTATCTGGCCGAATAATTTTCAAACAGTAAAAGTGCAGGTGCACGTATTGGTCCTCTTTTCCGCCTAGTTTAACTATTGTTTGTTTGGTGTTTAACGCCACTTTTCAGCACATTTTAGGCTATGTATGACGGTCGATTTTTTTGTGGTGGAGGCAGACCACAAACTTATTCCTGGGTGGAACCAGTACTGTATACCTCCCACCATAAATAAGAATTAATCAACACTTTCTCACTTACAAGTTGAGCTCCCGCATTAGAACCCGCAGCGGTGAGACAACTATTTAAAAAATGTTTAAATTGGTGTGAAAAATTTGCTGACTGCAAATATTTTCTATTTAGGTCATAATCATAATTCTGTATCAATTCATATTGAGGTTTAAGAAATACCGGTTCTTGTTTTGTGATCAAAGTACATCGTTTATTGAATAAAGTAATGCTGATAGAAAAAAGTTACTATAATGACTTTAATATTATTTCAAGATACAAGACACAAAATTTTATTTAAAGTCGGTACGAAAAAGTCGGTATGAAATATAAACAAAAACATTAGCTATAATAACTATCAAATAACATTAAAAATTAAAAAAAAATCTTTGTTATCTGTAAGAATCATACCAATTTTACAAGGCAGTAGTTTTTTGGAACAATCTAGATTTATCACAAGTTATAAATGGTCGATAAATTCAAAATCTCCTCCAGTCCACTGAATGAAAGCGTAATAAGGAGCTGACGATTCATATGTGTAATTACACCCCCCCCCCCCCTTCCACACACCCAACCCCACCCCACCCCAACACCATAGCTGTCAAGAGTGAGATGGAGTGCTGTGGTCTGGTGATAGAGCGTTAGACCCATGATCCAAAAGTCATGGGTTCGATCCCCGCAATGACTATATGTGTTGTGTCCCTGAGCATGACACTTTATCTGCATTTGCTAAGTACCGGTTCTACTCAGGAAGACATCGAGAGTAACTAAAATAATTTCAGAGAGCTTTCGCTACAATCGATGTAAAATAAAAAAGTTTCAACTAAGAGTGAGATGGAGCCCAAAGGGCCTCTTGATTATTGGGTCAGTGGGGTGAATCCCGCTGAAGTGCGAGACAGTCTGTTTTGAATTTCGTGAATTTTAGTTTTATACTTGTCAAATGAATTGATTTAAAAAGTCACACAATATATGGAAGCGATACCGAAATCCTGGTTAAATTATACAAAATTTTATCGGCTTTTGGTATAACATATTTTCTAAATTTTATTTAAAAAATCGCAGACAAATATCTTTTGGTCAAATTTTCAGAATGCATGAGAACGTAAAATGTATGCGTGTGAGCGTGATTTAACACAAAAATGTGCATGTCTCATGCCCAATGCAGGTATACACCCCATACACACACACACGCCTCCACACCCCAACCCAAAACAAACACACTCCCAACCCCACACATATTTGTTTCTGCATTATTACTGCCATTTTAACATTCTTGGCTTGTTTATCTTTTCAATTTTTACTTTGTGAATTAATTTTTACTTGTAAATAATTTTAGCAAGATAGATAATATATTATGATCGCATTTGTTCAACAAATAAAGTATAACCAATGGCTGACCGATTCAATTGATCAAGAACGTCACTCCCACGACTTGCTGTCTAAATGCATCAAACTCCCTCCGTATTGTCGGTAAATCGTATCATTGTATCGAATCACCAGCGAGACTAATAGCCCGTGAAATCAAAATAGCCGTGCTCACAATTTCTTTCCTCGTCTTTATTTCTATAATCGAAAATTTAGCATGAAATTGTCACTAAATGATTCGGGTGATTTTATCGAATAATGATCGCAACAAGTAGAATCATTTGATTTGGTACGTGGCACGAACTTGTAAAGATATTGAAAGCAGTTCTTCTATTGATAAAATATCATTGTCAGTGAAATCTCATGAATCGACAGTCTCATTGATCAGACATGATATCGCAACAAAATTATTTTTTTTTATCGGAAAGTTTTGTTTGCATGCCCTAGTTGTTAACAAACATTTTAACATGATCCGGTAAATCAGCTTTATTTCTTAATAATCTCTTCTGCAACTCAGACTGTTTATTACTAATTAATTCATGGTTTTATCAGGCTTCCGGGAAATTGAGATTTAAGTTCATTTGAAGGAGGTAAATGCCTCGGTCTTTATCCTTAAGCGTGTCTAATTATCAGAATTCAGAGAAGTTGAGATTAAGGGTTATTCAGTGGATGTGAAAGCTTCAGTCTTTAATCCTAATGAAGATTTACGTATAAGTCCAAGGTATATGTTTGTGGTTTATATTAAATGCCAGTTTTCGTAGATAATGTGTTATACTTTTTATTTAATAAAGCTCTTCAGTTAAATAAATTGAGTGAACTGCTATATCAGAATATGACTGTATTTCTCAAATCACTAGTGCAATAACTTTGAATAGATGTTAACACCTTCTCATTACGCATGGTTGCATAAAAGCTGGTAATCGTTGTATTATGTTTAAAGCGAGTAATTGAGTATTAGTCGAGTATTAGTTGAGTATTAGTTGAACCACTATGTGTGCCCAGACAGCATTTGAACACGCTTCAGGAAAAAAAGAGAACAAAATTTACTTGATGAAATTAGAGGGCCCCATGGGAGATTGTTTTACTACTTTTTTCTCTCTTTCATGAAGTGTTAAGTATGTGATTTATTTTATTTATTCATCCATAAATTCATTTGAAAATTCTGACTATAAGGCCAAACAAAAAAATAGGTGTGTTTCCTATTGCATGCTCTAAAAAAATATTGTGAGATTCTACATGTATTTATCGCATAAACCCCATACAAGTTGATAATACAGCTGAAAGTTGCTCTGTGATGTCAGTTTACCTCGATATATTGTGATAAATCATTGTTCAGAACAAATAATAAAAAAAAAAAATTCATAAGAAGTTTTAGGGTAGGCCCCTTAAAAATAGGGTCGATCGGGCCACCGGAAACACAGGTATTTTTTTGTTTGGCCTAATATAAATAAATATAATAATAAATTCGATGGCGCAATGCAATTAAAACTGCTATATCCTGATCTTTATTTATATAAACTAACAATAATTTCACATTCAACCAGCTGCAATAATCATTTATGTTCTGCTACCATTGCATAACATTAGCAGAAAAGTGCAAAAAAGCAGATATTAAAAAAAAAGTAACAAAAAAATTCTGCATCAGTGTATTACAAATTGTCATTCGACTCGCTCCACCATGGTAAATCATATCGTTAAATCACTCACACACCTGTGCAGGAACAGATAATCAACGATATTAGCGACGCAATTCAAACTTTACCTCTGGTATGGCAGATATCGGTATGCGACGGAGGTTGAAGCGGGCGAAATCAATCATTGTAGCGCGGGTATTGGATATTGTTATAAGACGAAACACAACAAAAGGAGGCTACTGGATGCCGTATACTCGTTAAATTTAAGTCAGAGAAAGACATTTAACTTGACACGATCACGTGTTTGCTTAGATCGACAAATTTTGCAGTTTTTGCTATCGAGATGAGATTTTTTATAAACTTGTTGAAGTTTAAAAACAACATTGACTGTGTATCATATATCTTCAAAAGTTCAACATTTACCTTAAACTATATGTACCAAGATGTTAATGGGATACCATTAAATCAATTAAGAAGGTATTGCAAACTGGATCAATTCAGGGTTTTGAATTATACATATAGCATCATTTATTTTTAAACATATGACCGATGATTTTTTTTCTTTAAATGCTCTTTAGAATGCGTTATTAGCAGTTGAATGCATTCAACTTAAGCGTGCATCAATATGCGTTTGTCATATGCATTCAGATTAAATTGCATCAATATGCATTTGATACAAGCATGCACCAATATATGCATCAATATCCATTCAATATATGTATGTATCAATATGCATTTAACATATGTATGCATCAATATGCATTTAATATATGTATGCATCAATATGCATTTAATGTAAGCATTCCTATATACACATTCACCTTAAATTGCATATTGATGCATTCAATATACAAGCATCCATCAATATGCAGTTAATACAAGAATGCACTAAGTACTATGCAGTTAATGCAAGCATGCATAAATATGCATGTAATATAAGCATGCATCAATATGCATGTAATATACAAGCATGCATCAATGTACATTTAACATAAGCATGCATTAACATGCATTAACATGCTTTCAACTTAAGCATGCATCAATATGCATGTAATATATAAACATGCATCACTATGCATTCAACATAAGCATGACATTTAAACACGAACCCATATTTTTCAGGTTTTAAATATAATTTCAACTCTTAGTACCTGTTACTTTCTTGTTAGAAAGAAAACTGGTATCCTTATTTATTTCCCATATATAGGTTTGCAAAAAAGAGTTAGTTGCATGCATTTACATTTTCAATACCTTCACTTAAGACGTTTATATAAACTTGTTATCGGAATTATGCATTCAATGCTGCTTTACACTGACTTATGTTTCGGCACATGTATTCCCATAAGTATATACATTATAACGGTGTTTAATGATGTATAAATCTATCTATCTTTGCTAATTATCACCATTTATGGGTTTTTACATTAATGATAATGTTTTTTTTTTAATTTGCCAAATTTTTGTTTTCATGGAAAACCGCACCTGTCCTTAACCTAAGTTAACTATTATATCTGTCTATTCAAAACTGTTTATTCCTTATTCTGTAAAGGTCGAATTCCAATTTCAACCTCGAAATTTGATCGATCTTTTGATATGCATGGCAACGCTTTAAACTTTTATTATGAAATTCTGAAATCTATACACGTAAATAAAACATTCAGTAGAAAACTGTGGTATTGGTTACGATCTATCAATTCTGAATAAGTCACTCTACCATCAATTGCAAAAAATCTTTGCAAAAATAGTTGGGTTTTAAATTATGCTGGGGAGAATATTCGCTATAGAAATGTTAAGTTTAAAAAGGAAGTTTAAGACTATCTCGCACAATGGGCTGGCAACAATAGAATCTCTCAAATCAATATCGCAAAAATAATGAGTCTCAATGGTGCACTACGGCAAGAAATTAAATGGTCGTCATTGCATTAACAAGAACCGAAAGAAGTGACGTTACAGGTTACATCACTATCTATTGTTGTTAGAAAATCTTTAAAGAATTAGGAATTCAGTAATTCCTTCTCTCTTTTTTTTTGTCACAGGTGTGTTCAGCTGGGACAACTGTAGGTCCATTCCCTCTCACCAAATGACAACTCCCTGTTGGCAGCTCACTCACTTCAAATGACAACTCTCTGTTGGCAGCCCACTCACTTCTCATTCAAATGAAAACTCTCTGTTGGCAGCCCACTCACTTCAAATGACAACTCTCTGTTGGCAGCCCACTCACTTCTCATTCAAATGACAACTCTCTGTTGGCAGCCCACTCACTTCTCATTCAAATGACAACTCTCTGTTGGCAGCCCAATCACTTCTCATTCAAATGACAACTCTCTGTTGGCAGCCCACTCACTTCTCATTCAAATGACAACTCTCTGTTGGCAGCCCACTCACTTCTCATTCAAATGACAACTCTCTGTTGGCAGCCCACTCACTTCTCATTCAAATGACAATTCTCTGTTGGCAGCCCACTCCCTTCAAATGACAACTCTCCGTTGGCAGCCCACTCACTTCTCATTCAAATGACAACTCTCTGTGTTGGCAGCCCACTCACTTCTCATTCAAATGACAACTCTCTGTTGGCAGCCCACTCACTTCTCATTCAAATGACAACTCTCTGTTGGCAGCCCAATCACTTCTCATTCAAATGACAACTCTCTGTTGGCAGCCAACTCACTTCTCATTCAAATGACAACTCTCTGCTAGCAGCCCACTCACGTCTCATCAAATGACAACTTTCTGTCTGTGGCTCACTCACTTCTCATCAAATGGCAATCTGTCAGTGACCCACTCACTTCTCATCAAATGGCAATCTGTCAGTGACCCACTCACTTAGCATCAAATGGCAACTCTGGTGGCAGCCCACTCACGACTCACCAACTGTTGGCAGCCCACTCACTTCTCATCAAATTACACCTCTGTCAGTGACCCACTCACTTTGCATCAAATGGCAACTCTGTTGGCAGATGACTCACTTCTCATTGTTCTGTCAGCAACTCACTAAATGTTGAGGTTTAAAGGAGTGTGTAACAAATGTTAAATTCACAGTATAGCCTATTTAGTTTCTGAGAAACAGAGCTAAACACCAACTTGACACTTAATGAAATGGGAACCTTAAGGTCAAGGTCATATGTGTGCTTACTCTATTGCATTGAGACGTAACACAAAGTTCTATAAACCAACTTTGGCTGATCTGCTAGAAGCAAAAATTTAACCCACAACTGAAAAAGTGACTGACCTGTAAGATTCAAGGTCAAGGTCACTGTGCTACTGCTACGTATAATTTAGCTGTACTACCCTCAAAAAGAGTAACTATGATACAAATTTAATTGATCAAGAGCATGCAGTCCTCTAGAAAAAGATTTGCCGGAATGGTATTTTATGTCATTATTAGCACATGTTAGGCCATACATGACGGTCGATTTTTGTTGTGGTCGAGGCAGAGAGACCCATTTTTCCTGCTTAGAGCCAGTACTGTATACCTCCCATCATCTGTAATAATTGAACTGAATGTTGTTTAACGGCTCATCAACACAGTATAGGTTATTTAGAGCCGCCCCAGAGAGAGGGGAAGGATACATAGGAATCCGGGAACCTGCCTTACTCTTATTATCGAATAGATTCCTATGGTTCTTTAACATGCTCGGAGGATAGACCGATACACGGGACCGCCCGGTTTCATCCACATCCGACAGACGAGTCATCCGTAAGAATCAACACTTTCTCACTCCCATTGCGAGTCGTACCTGCAGCGGTGAGATGCGAGAAAGTTTTAGATGTAGCGTCTTTACCATCCCGGCTACGGAGGTCCTTAATAACAGCTGAACACAAACCCCTAACATTGACAAGTTAGCGCCGACAGAAAAGTAACATAAAATAAGATTCTTCCAAAAGGCGAGACAAAAACCTCTAGTAACACCAATCAGTCTATCTACCACAGACATCTGGATATTAAAACATTTTTCCTAAAATAAATACCTTTTTTGACATTAGAATACCATTCAATTCATGAATAAAATAAACAAGAGGTCTCTATTTTCCAACCTAAGCCTCATCGCAACGGGGGAAATGATCAATGTGAGAAACTGGAAGTAAAAACAGATGCTACACAATTTATATATTATCAAGTGATTATTAAACACTTCTGTATAAACTTTTAAAAACATTATCAAACAATACCTACATACATCAATAAGTTGTATAAACTCTAGTATACACTTATTTATTTTACATCGATTGTAACTAAAGCTCCCTGAACTTATTTGAATCACTCTCGATGTCTTCCTGGGAAGAACCAGTACTAAGCAAATGCAGATCTTGCTCAGGGACACAACACATATGGTCTAGGCAGTGATCAAAGCAATGACTTTTTGATCATAGGTCCAATGCTCTACCACCAGACCACAGCGCTCCTGCTCCACCTTCCACAACTCTTAAAACACTGAATTTCATAGATTATATGAAATTTTAACTGACTATTATATTTAACAAATATGTATATTTTAGTAAAAATCTAATTTCATAAAAATAGTTTTGTTTTATTCAAGAATCTTCAAAGTATATATAATAATACAATTTATTTATTTTAAACAGATTTCTTTCGAGAAAGAAATCAAATCACAGACGATAATTTTGTACAAAATACCTGAGAATTGAACAAATTGTCTGCAATTTCCAAAGTAGATCATTATCCGAGAGAACAAAATCAGTGGTCGACCATTCACCATTAAATAACAAATTCAGTCTATAATCCGTCACCGTAGCGATGAAATACACGACTCTGCGGGTGAAAATTTTGACAAAAGTAAGGAAATCGATCAAACAGAAAATTATCGGTGAAGATCTTTAAATTGAGGATAATGAATGACAATGGTGGCTATAGGAATATGCATCCTTAAGTGTAAGCTGAGAGTCCTGCCCGACAAGATTCGGTAATATAAATCTTATATGACAATACACGATTTGGTAGATAGAATTTGATCAGTATGAATTTTGAATTGAATTAATTTCGACACAGGTACAGAATCTTATGTGTAAATTGGAAACTTAATATTATGGGGAGGCAGATCACCCTCCGTTGAGATGAAATCGGTTGATCACCAGATATTTCTGGTCTGTGTCACACACGGCCATCTACCATGTCTAAAACTGATTAATATTTGAAGTTTTCACATGACAATGATCACCATCTGTGCATGATGTTAGTATTTTAACATCACAGTTCAAAATTTAAAGATATATAGCTCAATTAATTTATATCTGTTAAAACTTCTTGAAATGAAAAAAACCATTTGCTGTAAATAAACACACACTTATTACGAAAGCAATGAACACAATCAAGAGATGAAAGTAGCAGACTCGGTTGTATTGAGTCTATTCAAGAGAGGTTTACTATAAGATGCAACACCTCTCATGCCCCCTCTAAGCACCAGCTTAAACATTCTTCTAAAGCCATAGTGATTGGCTATGATGATGATGAAGACGATGATGGCGTTACTGAGGATGATAATGACGATGAACATATGCATGATGATGATGATGAACATATGCATGATGATGATGATGATGAACATATGCATGATGATGATGAACATATGCATGATGATGATGATGAACATATGCATGATAATGATGATGATGAACATATGCATGATGATGATGATGATGAACATATGCATGATAATGATGATGATGAACATATGCATGATGATGATGATGAACATATGCATGATAATGATGATGATGAACATATGCATGATGATGATGATGATGAACATATGCATGATGATGATGATGATGAACATATGCATGATAATGATGATGATGAACATATGCATGATGATGATGATGAACATATGCATGATGATGATGATGAACATATGCATGATGATATGATGATGATGATATGCATGTTATGCATGATAATGATGATGATACTTAAGATGAAGATGTGTGTGTATGATGATGATGCAGATAATGATGATGATGATGCATATGACCATCTTCCATCAGCATCATCATCATCAACATCATTATCTACATGAAGATTACATTAACTGTTTGTAATGTTCCTGCTTCGACAGCTGATGATGGCAATTGATTAAAACAATACTAATGAATATACAGAAGATGATAATTAGGATGGTGCTGTAGCTGCAACAGATTTAAAAGATGATCCCAGCCATGAACACCTCACTTATACATGCACATGATGTTTGAAATCAATAACTGTATCTTGACAGTAAGGATAATGTTACCCTGCAGTGGCTGACCCAGCATCACCCATGTTGACCCTGAATCACCCCTATATCTAGTGTTGTTAAAACAACCTTGAATCACCCCTGCATCTAGCACTAGTTGACCCTAAATCACCCATGCATCTCGTGAGGTTGACTGAAGTACTGGCTAATTAACAAAAAACACTTAAGCAGCAGCACTCAGTTAGAGTAAGGTCAGTCTTGGATGACTATATATTCTCATTGTGAGGATAGTTGGCAGTAAGGGGTTAAGGGAAGCGAGTGGGGAATGGCATTGATCTGAATCCAAAATTTACAGAGGCATATGCACCTGATCAAAATGCACAGAGGCTTGACATTTGTCATAATCATTTATAACCAGTTATCATAATCCACAGATGCATGACACTGATCAGAATCCATCAAAGATTGACATTGATCAGAACCCACAGGGGCATGACATTGATCAGAATCCACAAAAGCTTCCAGCAGCAGCAACAGCAGCAGCAGCTGTTGTCCTGAACTGATTGCTAGCTGGAACTACACACCTTGACACTGATCAGAATCCACAGAAGCATGACACTGATCAGTATCCATAGAAGCATTACACTGATCAGAATCCACAGAGGTATGAAACTGATCAGAAGCAGCAGCATTTGTCCTTAGATGCTCTCCACAAACTGATTGCTACCTGGTACTACACACTTGTCAGCTCTCTACAGCCACTACAACCACTACAGCCACCTGATAGGCAACATGATCAGTGCAGACAACTAACATACTACAGGATTCCTTCACCTGAGACCACCCTTTACAGTAGTTCCCCCTATAACTGCCCACCCTTAACCAATATATTCTACAGTAGTTCTTCCTATAACTGCCCACCCCTTAACTAACATACTCTACAGTAGTTCCCCCTATACCTGCCCACCCCTTAACTAACATACTCTACAGTAGATCCCCCTATAACTGCCCTCCCCTTAACCGATATATTCTACAGCAGTTCCCCCTATACCTGCCCACCCCTTAACTAATACATTCTACAGTAGTTCTTCCTATAGCTGCCCACCCCTTAACCAATATATTTTACAGTAGTTCACCCTAAAACTGCCCACACCATAACCAATATATTCACCCTGTAAATGCCCACACCATAACCAATATATTCTAAAGTACTTAGTTCTCCCTATAATTGCACACCCCGTAACTGTGTGTGCTGACACAAACACAAGAGAGTCGAGTCAGTTATTAAGTTAACATCATATTTTACATCATCAACCCCAGGAACATGTGCCAAAAAAAGAAAATCAAGCACAAAATGTCCATGCATGGCGCTCAGAAGACGCCGTTCAATTTGAGAGGTTTACGCGAAACTCTTGTGTTACTATACTCAGTTGCAAAAGAAAGTGTAAACTTTGAAAATTTCTTTACACCCCTATCCTCTTTATCAAGCGACAATCTCTTAATGATTCAACCTATTGAAAAACAAATGACAACATGATATTGGCAATGGAATGCTAAAAACTTTGGTACCAAACATGGCCTATTCATTTTGGAATTTGTCAATTTAATTCTAAAAAAACTTTATACAATTAAATCTAAACAAAACTCGGGGTACACTTTCTATTGCAACTGAGTATATATATAAATAAAAGAACAAGACACACTATAATTATGCCTCGTTAGCACTCAAATTGCAGTTTAAGCATAAATAATCATTAATTAGTTAAGGTGATTGAAATAACTGATCAATTCAAGTTTATTTTTACTGTCATTATAACAGTTAGTGGACAATTTTCTTAATACAGACACTTATTTTTTTTACCAAAAATCATAAGTCATTCTGCTCCTAGAATTAAATAGAATAATTTTGTGATTTTTAAAAAATCACCAGTGACATGGGTGGTTATCAGAAGGAATATGGTACATCTCTCATAGATCAATGAACCCAAATTTCTTCTCCTATAAATGTCAGCTTATGTTGGAGGAAAATACAAGTACAAGACACAAAAGTACTGGACTGGGTCAATACCCTTGAAATAAAAAAGTGAGGAGAAATTTATAGATACACAGAACCAATCTATGCTAATTAGCTGAAACCATGCAGAGTCCTGTAATCTGGTGGCTCTCTGATTTAGGGATATTGAATATCTGATATATCTGGGATTAGATAAAGTAAACAATGTAATCTTTATGGAGAATTAAGGAGCATTTTAATGACCTTTTGTAAAAGGAAACATCCTGATGTGTTCTGCCAATTAACTGAATGGGATGTAGATGTTATTGTCAATGAGGAGAAACTGCTCACCATGCACACAGGACAATAATTATTATGGACCACAATAGATGTAATTTAATTATGTTTCAAAATGTGTGACAAAACTGAGGATATCTAACTTTGTCCTGAAAATGAAGCAGACAGTTTACAACTTTCAAATGAAAAAAGAAAAAGAAAATGTCAGAAATTCTGACCGAAAAAGAAAATGCCAGAATTTCTGACCATTCTCTTTCATTTATATCTATATCGGTGGATATCCATTAAATTTCAATTAAAGCTTTTTATTTTAATTTCTTTCTCCTGCCATATGAGGGATTAAGGGCATTGAGCTAATGAAGATTAATAAACCTTGACCTCACTTTAAAGGGACACACGACAATCTTGTGTTTTTTTTAAACTCGTTATTCCTCCAATTTACATATTTGAAAAGCATTATTAATAACACAGACCTAATAACAAATAGATTGGACACTAAGAAAATTATCTAAATTTCACAAAATATTTCCCACTTTAAACACACATATCATGAAGAGTTTTATAGATAAAAGCATTATTCATGCCAATCCCATCACAAATTTAATTATCTTTCCAATGATAGTATTTTGTTTTCTCTTACTTTTAGAGCAAAAAAGGACTTTGACGGAAACTTTGACTGTGTCAAAAGCTTGATTTTTAAGAGAAAAGCAAAATATGATAACATTTTTAACTTTAAACATCTTTTTATACAATTTCTTATTTTGAAAATAAACATAAATTATTATAATCCCATTTTGCTATTCACTATGAATCTTTTGAATGTATTCTCATCAAAATCAGTGAATAATTGAGTGAGAAGATAGAAGAAAAAGTTAAGGTGCCAGTGATATTTTGGTTACTTCATTGGTTAAGATAGGAAGTTTCCTATCTGTTTATTAATATGTCTCTGTTAATAATTAATTGAATAGGTCAAAGTATATTATGTTTACATATTTCTAATTTTTAAGTATATTGAAGCAATAATAAATTAAAACCTATGGTAGATTAACGACAAACAACTAACAAGAAATGTCACAGTAAGTGACAAATGCCCTCGAAGTGACCTTTGACCTCTAAGTGTGACCTTGACCTCGAAGCCACGGACCTGGATTTTGTGCGCGACATGTCGTCAGGTTGTGGTGAGGACTTGTGCCAAGTTATTTGAAAATCCGTCCAGGAATGCCAGAGTTATTGACCGGACACGATTTGATCTGTAACTCTATGTTAGACCTTGACCTTGGGGCCACAGATCTGGAGTTTGTGCACAACATAGACCTGGATTTTGTGCGCGACACATTATGTTGTTGTGGTGAGCATTAATTTTGTGCCAAGTTATTTCAAAATCCGTCAAGGAATGCCACAGAGTTATTGACCGGACACTATTTGACCTTTGACCTCTAAGTTGACCTTGACCTTAGAGCCACAGACTTGGGTTTTGTGCGTGACGCGTCGTGTTGTTGTGGTGAGCGCTTTTGCCAAGTTATTTGAAAATCCGTCCAGGAATGCCAGTGACACAATTTGACCTTTGACCTCTAAGTGTGACCTTGACCTTGAAGCCACGGACCTGGGTTTTGTGCGCGACACGTCGTCGCAACCTGGTGAAATGGGAAGGGGGGTCTCCCATTTGGGAAGGTTATTTTATTAGAGGAAATACAGTATTTGCAAGCAGGGTCAAAGTCAAAATGGAACTGGATTAATAAATCTAAGTACTCATTTGATACCTGAAAATCTTCAAGATTGCCATGTGTCCCTTTAACAGCAGTAAATTCTATAAACTGCATTTGTTTAGAAAATTAACCAGTGTCTGTTACAACGGAGACAGTACATTTAAAATCAAAATTCAATACACACACCAGACACACACCTAATGATTACAAAACTCATCTTATCTAGCCAAAAATGCCAATTAACTTCTAAATTACTTTCTTTCCTTACCAAATTAATTCCGCCCTCTCATTTCTGGTGACCCCTTCTCAGACAAACAAATCAATAATAGATAGCTAATAGATATTATTTACTCAAACTTTCTAATGAAGAAACAGAGAGCACAACTGCGCTACATCTTAGCCTCAAACCATTGAGTTAAAATACTTCACCCTGAATGCACATGGCTGATTTATCTTCTTTTAAACAATAGGTTTCCTCCACTGAGTTATGCAGCACCCCCATAACAATGGGTACTGGATAAAAATGAAAGAAATCAATTTCACATGATACAGATCTGGGAGATGTCCATTGTCTCTGTATCTGGTGTCACACAAGGCAGTGACATTATGGTCCTGATAAAGGGACATTATGGTCCTGATAAAGGGACAGCAAGTAATCTGTACTTGTAGCTGATTACCAAGGTAGGTAACCCTAACCAGCATGATTATCAGGGTAGGTAACCTCCACACATATGGTCAGTCGTGTCAGACGAATGATATTCTAGGAAAACTTGCAAAATAAATTTATTATTTATCATGGAACAGATCTGAGGTCGCCGTCTGAATTTAAACCTTCGTGCATCCACAGGAAATTAAATCTTTTGATTATTTCTGTTATAATATACTGAGCAAAAATAGAAACGTCCCCAACTTTACCCATAGATTTAGACACAATGAAATTATATTTTATTTAATCTTATATGCCAATACCTTTGTTAAAGGCCAGCACTGTCATGAAAACAATTTTCTTTGAATCAAACTTGTGGACAAACTTATTCCTAAACAGCATTTCCGGGTCTTGTGGTTAAAACTTTGAGTTAACACAGTTGTGTTATATTGAAATAAACAGAAAATGACCTCTTCACCACAAAAACAGAGAAAAGACGCTGATATTTTCACTCAGTTTTGCGCCATACAGCTTTTTAAGAACAAATATTTTTAGAATACCTCCCTTTATAATAAAAATATAGTGATTTCGCAATTTGAATAAAACATGTTTTAGCAGCAACAGACAAACTTTGGTTTTCGATGATTATTAATATTGATCAGAATGACTGAGTGATAAGTATAAAATGACGAAATTGTATCTAGATTGGTGTACAAGGTGTAACAAAGTCGACCCTATGCAAATCACAGCTTAAAAGAGGGACGTTTCTATTTTTGCTGAGTATAATTATTTATGAAGGACTGTAATGAGACATTGTTTTTCTGAGGTCAAGCAGACGTTTATAAAAATATCAAATATATACGTGCAGGAATTTCCACTTTCTGCCTACGATCACTGGTCAACTTGCCGAGATATCAAAGTCAAAAGTCATCAAAGTGCAATTTAAATCTACTCGTCATTAAATTTTGTCTAAATATCCAGTTTATATTCCAAAATTAAGTTTCTGTTATTTTCGGCATTCGTATGCAATCGAGATACTGAGATTGAACTACTTACTTCTGCATTATAACGAATTATGACGTCAGTAGTTCAATCGCAATATCTCGATTGCATCAGGCTTTGATATGTTTGTATGTCAGAAAAACAACAATAAAAGTTCAGGTTATATAGTCCTTCATAAATAATTATAATAACATACACTAAACCAAAATGCTAAGTACCAACCTAAGAATATGTCAATAATATTCTCATTGTTTTGTGTATTTTGAGCTTGATTAGAGATACGGTTAAACTGCAAAATAACGAGTGTAAATCATCTGCTCTGATTGCATTTTTTATCTGATAGCATATTTTAAAACTTTTACCCATATTTTCTTAGAAATAAGTTATAACACCTATACAACTGGGTATATAGGATTTTATTAAGTACTTCGAATTAGTGAAGCTTTCGATGTTCCTAATTCTAAAATATGCCAGTTAAAACTATTTTGACATCATGTTTTACTAGCATTACCACTACAAATGCGTTTGCAAAAGAAATTTTCGAAATATTTAATGTTAACGCTGAATTGCAGTTACTTGAATTTCAAACAATATTCAATTTAAAGGGAGGTAATTTAAGATTATCCATATTTCATTTTTTTATAGATGGAAAATCAATTTTAAGAATTTTATATTTTTAAGCGATCTTTGACTCATGTCATGTGTTTTATCAGTACATTTCATGTTTTCATATAAAGGGAGGGTAACTCTCAAAAGATGTAACAATTTAAATAAAAAATAAATGGGTCAAAACAAAATACTTCAAAATAAGAAAATTAGTTAAGATACAGAAGTTGATACTTAGAAATTTTGTTCAGTATAAAGCAATAATCAACACATGCAATTTCCTGTGCATGCATCCATTTTATTG
This sequence comes from Cyrtodaria siliqua, assembly GCA_037043455.1. Lineage (NCBI taxonomy): Eukaryota > Metazoa > Mollusca > Bivalvia > Adapedonta > Hiatellidae > Cyrtodaria > Cyrtodaria siliqua. Next base: position 470,262 of record JAWPHD010000276.1, on the reverse strand, counting down.
CTATAACTGTAAAAGTCCAAAACATACCGTATTTCCCCTAATAGCTAAGCGCCCTGGCACTTAATGCAATTATGAAATATAATTTAAAAATAATAATAAAACAATAATGAAAATTAAGTGAAATTTTTTTTTTGTGGATTTTTGGATAAAAAAAAAATCGAAAATGTATTGAATTTTGAAGAATCTTTTTATGCCCCCGAAAATATAGTAATCGCACTGTACGCCCGTCCATCCGTCCGTCCGTCTGTCTGTCCGGATTCTGTCCGTCATTCCGAAGTTTGTGTCCGGACCTTCACTTCACAACCCCTGCAGGAAATTTTAAATAACTTGGCACAAATGATCACCATAACAAGACAATGTGTCCCCCACAAAACCCAGGTCCGTACCTCAAAGGTCAAGGTCACACTTGAAATTCATAGGTCAAAAACAGGTACGCAATTTCGTGTCCGAACGGTAACGTCACAACCCCTGCAGGGATTTTTAAATAACTTGGCACAAGTGATCACCATAACAAGACGATGTGTCGTGCGCAAAACCCAGGTCTTCAAGGTCAAGGTCACACTTGGAGGTCAAAAGTCAAATTGTGTCTGGTCAATAACTGGCATTCATGGAAGGATTTTAAAATAACTTGGCACAAGTGCTCACCACAACAAGACTATGTGTCGCGCACAAAATCCAGGTCTGTGGCCCAAGGTCAAGGTCACATTTAGAGGTCAAAGGTCAAATTGTGTCTGGTCAACAACTTTTGCATGCCTGGCTCTACACAACCAAAGGAAGTGTCGTGCACAAATCCAGGTCCATGGCTCCAAGGTCAAGGTCATACTTAGAGGTCAAAGGACACTTCGGGGCATTTATCACTTACAGTGATATTTCTGTGTTTTTTTAAGGTGGTGGTTTGGGTGGGTGGTGGGTGGGCGCAATCGCTTCTATTACGGGAGGTGCTACTATTAGGAAAAATACGCTAATCAATAGATACTAGTCTGAAATAATGATATTTAATTACTATATACATCATAGGTACACCCAACTTCTGATACTTTTAGCTCTATACTTCTATACCCAAACCCACTTCCTGACCTAGCTGACCTTTAGAATCCAGGCAATCAAGAACAGACAATATTAGAACAAAATATGAAGTCAATAGAAAGTGACAATCTTCATAATTCAGCAATCGCTGGCTAATATACAGTCTCCTGTAAGTACCAATTCCCACTAAATATCCGAAATAATTATCAGTCTTTATTTTTTGCAAATGCTTGAATCACCAACAGTAAACAGTGTTCAGTGTATTTTCAATAAGTTGCAAGACGCGATGTCTGAGCACTCAAGTAGACAATGATTAGGAAATAGTTATCATTCAATCATACCGCAAAAAAAAAGTTAATAGGGAAAATGCATATCTAAAATGCTATCTAATAAGTAAGGGCTGTTACGGAATTATGACGTCCCCCCCCCCATAGAAGGCACTTTTTTTTTACCTCCGCCACCCATGTAATTCAATTAAACTTGTACACGGCCATACGTGAAATATTCCAGTAAAATTTTATACGGCCACCCATGTACATCAAAATAAAAGTCTACACACACACCCATGTAATTAAATTTTTCATATTATAAAAAACATCTGTGTCTATGTTTTAAACCAGTTTATATGTGCTTTAATGTATAACTGTAGTTATTTTTTGAATGTATTGTCATGACTTGCTTTATATATAATAAAATAAATGATTGATTGATTGAATTGGATTTTATAGTCGCACCAACAGCTAAGGTCATATGGCGACTTTCCAGCTTCCATTGGTGGAGGAAGACCCCAGGTGCCCCTCCGGGTAATTTTCGTGCACGGGCGGGCACCTGGGTAGAACCACCGACGTTCCGCAAGCCAGCTGGATAGCTTCCTCACATAAAGATTCCTAGGCCCCTGAGGGATCGAACCTGCAGCGGTGAGGGGCAAGTGATTTCAAGTCAGAGACGTTAACCACTCGGCCACGGACGCCCCATAAAATAAATGAAGAGATGACATCACATAAAACCCATCGTCTTCTGTACAATCATTATATATCCAACATAATAATTATGTGTTCAATTGTTGCTTGCTTATGTCTGGCCCAATTTGCATAAGCTGTCTACTTTTTAGTGGGCTTGAGCAGCCTTTAGTGCACAGTGGACTTATAAGTGTAGACTGGATTCCAATCACAATAAGTTCTCTTACTCTTTGTCTGAAAGAGCTTAATAACATGTTAAAGAGTAGAGAGTTTTTTTTTTTTCACCTTTTTTTCTTTGACACTGACTAATATGATAAAGCTGTAATGTTTGGACTTCCCTATCACAATTCGACCTATATGCATTGGCTAAACAGTTTTTGTTTTGTAATATTTTTAGCTAAAACTGTCAAGAGCAAACACAAACTAAAGTGAGGTGTTGCACTACTAATCGTAATATGAACAAAACGAACAATGAACATGAACAAAACACCGGTCAGTTTATTATACTTGTCTGGTATTTGTTATTTAATTAAGGCCTGCAGACACGTATTCTAATAAATGTGCTTTCGACAGAAAATTGAGCTGGAAAATCAACAACGTCCGCTATTGTTGTTTCATTTCGGTGTCCTCGGATTTTTTTATCGTCAAATCGGGGGACAGGTCAAATTTGCGGCGCCCCATTTTATATATTCTCTACAGCACGATTATTTAAATAAACAAGAGGGCCATGATGGCCCTATATCGCTCACCTGAGTAAATCTGAACCAATACAAAAGGGCCAAGATGGCCGTCCCTAAAGCGATCACCTGAGTACTGGCACATTATCGAACTTCTGGTTAAGATTGTTCAAGAAATGTGGGCTCTGTTGTGTATAACAACATTGATATAGACGGTTTAAGACCCTGACAAAGTTTGCTAAAGATCAAATACAAAATGAAGGTGCTAGAGAGTAACGCCTTGGGCAGAGCCAAATGTGACCCCAGGGCTACATGTAATATATGAGAGCTGTGTGCTTTGTGGTTTTAGTGAAGAAGATTTTTTTAATTTTTCCCTATACAAGTCTATGTAAAACGTGACCCCTGGGGCGGGGCCAAATGTGAACCCAGGGTCACCATTTGAACAAGCTTTGTAAAGGACAATAACAGTATAGTAAATGCAAAATATTAAACCTCTGGCTCTTGTAGTTCCAGAGAAGAAGACTTTAATGTAAAACTGTGACCCACGGAGTGGGGTCAAATTTTACCCCAGGGTCACCATTTGAACAAACTTATTAGAGGACCATAAGCTTATAGCAAATGCAAAATATTAAACCTCTAGCCCTTGCAGTTCCAGAGAAGAAGATCTTTTTCAGTTTTTCCCTATACAAGCCTATGTAAAATTGTGACCCCCGGGGCGGGGCCAAATGTGACCCCTGGGTCACCACATTTGAACCAAATTGGTAGAGGACCATGAGCTTATAGCAAATGCAAAATATTAAACCTCTGGCTCTTGCAGTTTCAGAGAAGAAGATTTTTTAAGTTTTTCCCTATACATGTCTATGTAAAACATGTGACTCTTGGGGCGGGGCCAACTGTAATGTGACACAAGGGTCACCATTTGAAAAACTTGGTAAAGGACCATAAGCTTATAGTAAATGCAAAATATCAAACCTCTGGCTCTTGTAGTTTCCGAGAAGTTTTTTAATTTTTTTTCCTATATAAGTCTATGTAAAACTGTGACCTCCGGGGCGAGGACAAATTTGACCCCAGGGTCACCATTTGAACAAACTAAGTAGAGGACCATAAGCTGATGCTACATGTAATACATGAGAGCTCCGTGCCATGTGGTTCCAGAGAAGAAGATTTTTTTCAGTTTTTCCCTATACAAGCCTATGTAAAACTGTGACCCCCGGGGCAGGGCCAAGTATAAGCCCTGGGTCACCATTTGAACAAACTTGGTAGAGGACCACAAGCTTATAGCAAATGCAAAATATTAAACCTCTGGCTCTTGCAGTTTCAGAGAAGAAGATTTTTTAAGTTTTTCCCTATACATGTCTATGTAAAACATGTGACCCTTGGGGCGGGGCCAAATGTGACCCGAGGGTCACCATTTGAACAAACTTGGTAAAGGACCATAAGCTTATAGTAAATGCAAAATATCAAACCTCTGGCTGTTGTAGTTTCCGAGAAGAAGATTTTTTAAAAAAAAATCCTATATAAGTCTATGTAAAACTGTGAGCCCCGGGGCGGGGACAAATTTGACCCCAGGGTCACCATTTGAACAAACTTAGTAGAGGACCATAAGCTGATGCTACATGTCATACATGAGAGCTCTGTGCCTTGTGGTTTCAGAGAAGAAGATTTTTTACATTTTTTTCCTATATGTCTATATGAAAAACATGCAAAACCTCAAAATACAAACTTTGGACCCCCGGGGCACGGCCATTTTTGATCCCGGGGATTTTATTTGAACAAAATTGATAGTATAGGCGTTGGGGGGCACTCCACAGTTTAATGTACATTTCTCAATCATCAAACACATGACAAGCTCTTAGCCTGAATCCTTGAGCAAAAATAAATCACATCATCATTGTGTCATACATTTCTTAGAAGACAATAAAATTACCCATGTTTCCATACCAAATAAAAGTATCAAAGAGCATTTTCTGTACAACTTTAGTCCCATTTCTTTAAGATTACCCCACCCCTTAAAACATGCTAAAAATGCAATTTTAGCAATATTTCAAACGTCAATAAATAAAAATAAAAAAAATTCCTACACATATCAGGGTCATGTCTGCACTCATAATGCTCTTGCATATCAGGAAATGCTAAATTTTACATACCTAGTCCGGCATTTTAAAAAGTTATTCCACGCTGATCTCCTCGTCAGTGAAAATCAGCCATTTTAACTACTTTTAGGAAGTTTTTGATTGGTTCACATTTTTCTATTTATAGCCTCCAAAAAACCCAAAGAATGCATATTCCAATACACCAAAATAAACTTAGAAGTAATCAAAACTGAAAAAAACATCAAACATGTGCTTCATAATTATTATAAAGACCATCCATGGACCTAAAAGATGCTTAGTTGATTGCTTTCTGATTTACACCATGGACATTCATGCGAAACTGAGGAGTGCCCCCTTGGCGATCATTTTAAAAGAAAAACTGTTGAAATCTATTCAGTGGTTCTGGAGAAGAAGATTTTTTAAGGTTTTGACCATATATGGTAATGGCAGCCATCTTGGATGTAGCGCTGACCTAATTTTAACAAATCTAAAAAGCATTCATCTAAGGATCATCCATGTGAAGTTTGGTCAAAATTAGCCACGCGGTTTCTGAGGAGAAGTCGTTTGAAGCAAAAGTTAACGACGACGACGGACGGACGACGGACGACGGACGACGGACGAAGAGTGATCCCTATAGCTCACCTTTGAGTCTTCGGCTCAGGTGAGCTAAAAATATCAGAATATAGAGCGTGCTTATACCGTCTTTCTATGTCTCTCCGTGTGTAAATTACCTTCTCCTTCGATATCATTCCGATGTTATCGTTAAATTGTTGCGACATTGACCAATTCCAGGGTTAGACACTAATATTTTATGACTACTAGCCTACAGGGCTAGAGCCTTCTTATTTTTACTAGCCCTTCTTAAAACCAACTAGTCCTCCTTTTACTCTTTTGCGGCAAAATAAAAAGATACCAAAATATGATGCCTTGGTAGCTCCATGGATAAGGCCTTGGCTTTGGAGCTATAGACAGACATCTCACCAGTGTGTGTTCACTCCCTGGCAAAGGCATGTTTGAGGGGAAACTTCATAACCATCTTATCAATAGCTGAGACTGCATTTCCTATATGACTGTACTGCTTGTAAATATTGCAAGACAACAGCTTTGTGACTAGGTCTTAGTCAATCCATGCATAGGCCACGGCCATTATACCCTTCTTTGCAGCAGCCTGTATAAGGCCCTTTCCCTACCCAAATTTCTTTTAAAGCATGCAGACCTTGGAAATTTCATTCCCCGTTTATGGAATTTTTTCCCCAATTAAAGGCAAAAGGCCCCTTCCCAAAAACTGGGAAAAAGGCTCTGTAGACACTGAAAGTGACACGATGGCTAAAAACCACATCATTTGAATCGTGCTATTTTTTGCTGATGACGCTTTTCCTATGCTGTTTTTCGTTTGTTTCGATGGAGACATTTCCGTATTTAAATATCGCCACATTTTTGTTTACAAAGTGAAGGTCACACTCACCATGTCAATAAAATGCTTAGAAATTGATATTGTGATAGAAATGCTAGCGTCTCTACAAAAACGATGTGGAGACCTGTATAAAACGCGGGTTATTTTTTAGCATTTTTGCGCCATCAAAGAAAAAATGACCAATCAGTGTTCAGTAAACTGACACACCTACACATTCGCAGGTGCTTGTCTTGGTCTATATCGTACTCTACATTACACGATATTGAAGAGTTTGAATAGCGAAAAATTGAAACAATTTGACAATCATATAAGATCATTTAAAATTGACTTTAAATAATGACAAGAGGTCAATGACCTTGAAGCTCTACTGATTGATTTTGATTTCAGGAAGTAGTCGCTACAAACTTGTTTTTTAAAAATCTATTTTTAGCCGTGGCGGCCATCTTGAATTTCCGGCCGACCTGAAATTTTGCTAGGATCAATTAGACATCAAGAGCAACATTCCTGTGAAGTTTCATGAAAATCCGTCAAGTAGTTTCAGAGGAGTAGTCGCTACAAGTTTTCATTATATAACTCTATGTAAACAAAGATGGCTGCTGACAGCCATGTTTAACATTGAATCAAAATAATGTTCGACTCGGATAACCATCATGTCATGCTGATCATTTTAGAAAAAGTCCCATATCAATATCTCTTATAGTTTTCAAGAAGTAGTCGCTACAAACTTATTTTTTAAAAATCTATTTTTAGCCATTACGGCCATCTTAAATTTCCGGCCGACCGTCAAGTAGTTTCAGAGGAGTAGTCGCTACAAGTTTTCATTATATAACTCTATGTAAACAAAGATGGCCACTGGCCACCTTTCAAGAAGTAGTCGCTACAAACTTGTATTTTAAAACTCTATTTTTAGCTCTGGTGGCCATCTTGGATTTCACATCAACACGAATTTTGCTAGGATCAACTAGACTTTATGGGCAACATTTCTGTAAAGTTTCATGAATATCCATCCAGTTGTTTCAGAGTAGTCGCTACAAATAAAAGTTTACGAACAGACAGACGGACGGACAGACGGACAACGCACCACAGCATAAAAACAACTAGCTCGTCGGGCTTGTGAATTGTGAGTTTTACTAGTCCTTCTCGAAAGTGACTAGCCTCAGGCTATCGGGCTAGCGTTAGTGTCGAATCCTGAATTCATTATTCATGAATTGGCATTTTTAGACATATATACGAAAAAGAAGAAGAACTAAATGGTTGCAAAACATAGTCTCAACCCATCTATATAACTGGGACATCCATATAACTGGGACAAAATTTGCAGCATTTGCAACTGCGAGTTAAGACAACAGTTATCCAAACGAACAATAATTGTAATGTGCAAGTTCAGATCAGTCCTGGTATTTGCGCTGGAGTCATTAAGCTATACATCAGCATGACATAACGGTCAGAATGGTGTCTCCTCTATTAGAAGCACCTACCCCACTTCTTCAACAAAAAAAATCAATACATTTTCAATCTTTTGTATCTAAATATTCCCCCACCACACCCCAAAAATAATAATCGGAATTCAATAACATTTGTAAGATTTATAAGAGCGACCTCATTGGCATTTTGCATAGCGCCCGGGCACTACTATTAAAACTACTAAGGGGAAATACGGTATGTTCTGTTTTATTATTCACATCCATCCCCCTACACACAACAACAATCCCTCTAACACAAATGCTGTATCTGACCTGTAAATCAAATTACAAGGACATGATGCAACTAATAATTTAAAGACTGACCAATAATTCAAAGACTGACCAATAATTCAAGAACTGACCAATAATTCAAGAACTGACCAATAATTCAGGGACCAACCTATGATTCAAGGACTAAGCTATAATTCAAGTACCAACCAATAATTAAATGATCAACCTATAATTTAAGGACTGACCAATAATTCAAAGACTGACCAATAAGTCAAGAACTGACCAATAATTTAAGGACTGAACAATAATTCAAGTACCAACTTATAATTCAAGTAACAACCAATAATTCAAAGAAAAACCAATAATTCAAGGACAAACCAATAATTCAAGGACAGATCAATAATTCAAGGACAAACCAATAATTCAAGGACTGACATATAATTGAAGGACCAACCAATAATTCAAAGTAACAACCAATAATCCAAAAATTGAAGAACCAACAATAATTCAAGGACCTACCAATAATGCAAGGATAAACCAATAATTCAAGGACTGACCAATAATTCAAGGATAAACCAATAATTCAAAGACAGACCAATAATTCAAGGACCAACCAATAATTGAAGGACAAACCAATAATTCAAGGATTAAACCAATAATTCAATGACAGACCAATAATTAAAGGACCAACCAATAATTCAAGGACAACCCAATAATTCAAGGAGCAAACAATAATTCAAGGACTGACCAAATATTGAAGAACAAACCAATAATTCAAGGACAAATCAAATAATTCAAGGACCAACCAATAATGCAAGGATAAACCAATAATTGAAGGACTGACCAGTAATTGAAGGACCAACCAATAATTCAAGGAAAAACTAATAATTCAAGGATAAACCAATAATTCAAAGACTGACCAATAATTGAAGGACCAACCAATAATTCAAGGACCAACCAATAATTCAAGGATTAAACCAATAATTCAATGACTGACCAATAATTCAAGGACCGACCAGTAATTCAAGGACAACCCAATAATTCAAGGACAAACCAATAATTCAAGGACAAACCAAATATTGAAGAACAAACCAATAATTCAAGGATCAACCAATAATTCAAGGAAAAGTCAATAATTCAAGGACTGACCAATAATTCAAGGACCAAACAATATTTCAACGGAAAAAACAATAATTCAAGGACCAATCAATAATTTAAGGACCAATCAATAATTCAATGACAAACCAATCATTCAAGGACCAACCTATATGTCAATAACCAACATAAAATTATAATTCAAGTACCAACCTATAATCCAGGAAAAAAATAAAAAATAAGTATCAACCAATAATTTAAGTACCAAGCAATAATTCAAGGACCAAACAATAATTCAAGGACAGACCAATAATTCACGTACCAACTAACAATTCAAGGACCAACCATGAATTCTAGGGCAAACTAATAATTCAAGTACCAACCAATAATTCAAGTACCAACCAATAAATCAAGGGTCAACCAATAATTCATGTACCAACCAATAATTACCAACAAATAATTCAAGTACCAACTAATAATTCAACGACCCACCAATAAATTCAAGGATGACAACCAATAATTCAAAGACAAACCTATATTTGAAGGACCAACAAATAATTTAAGGACCAAGTAATAATTAAAGTATCAACCAATAATTCAAGGACCAACCAATAATTCAAGTACCAACCTATAATTCAAGGATCAACTAATAAACCAAGTACCTGCAACCTATATTTCTAGTACCAACAAATAATTCAATAACCAATCTACAATTCAAGAACCAACATATAATTCTACTATACCCATCTATAATTGAAATACCAAACTATTATTCAACAAACAATAATTCAACAACCAATAAATCAAGGAAAGACCAATAAGTATTATTCTCCTTGCAGAAAAACAAACACCCTCACACACCTCTGTGTTCCTCCTCCCCCACACAAAAAAAAAACACATAAGCATTCACGCCACCTAATCAAGCTGACGCCAAACTGATTTTCAAGTTTTCTCTCTATCAATCAATCAATAAAGCTCAAAAAAACAAGACATTTGGCAGTGGAATACACCCCTGATTAGCCGGATCTTTGAAAAGAGAATTTGTGTAGCAAATACATTACTGTGATTCGGGCTTAAGTGATACCTATGGGAAACAGTAGCTTATAGATAAAGGCATGTTTTAGATGTTTAGATGTTTAATATAAACCTCATTTAATCTGATTTAATGGCTTCTGGGTCAGTTATCGAAAGTTTCTTGTAGGATTACTCAACTTTGGGATGGTTAGTTGAATACACGGATGTATCATTAGGACCTTTTTCAGCTTTTATTTGTTCACATACATGCAATTAAATGAATATGTTGTCAAGATGTTTTTATATAATTGCACGATTACTCAGAATTTTGAATTGATTAAGAACTCGATTATCCTCAACTTCCTGAATGAAAGTTGTCCTCAAATGATGAAACTTTTTTTAAGTTTTAAAGGAACATCATTGGCACAATTTAGCTGTATATTTTTACCCACAATCCTCGGACCATTTCCCCTCAAAATCGATCCATGTTGATTTAATCAAAGGTTAAACCCAGAAAACGTTTTATAGGATTATTTGATTTCTCCGGAAAGGGAGACAATTAACTTAAATCTAAATTGTACAGTCTGATCGGTTTCATTTTAAAGGGACACACAGCAAAAGTATTTATAAAGCTTTAAAGAGACACCGTCCGCAGATATTGAGCATAACCAAATAACCTGACCTTTCTTCAGTGAAATGTATACATGAAAACATGAGCATAGACCCTAAGAAGTCTGTAGTAATACATTCGCGAGTTTGAACAAAAAAAGGTTTTAATTATTATTTGTAAATAATGTGGTCCTATTATTCACATTTCTGCGATCACGCGACTTCCATTAGCGCACTAGGTTTTCTACATAGTATGTATTGCGCAACATGTATAGTCCACATAGCTCAGTTGGCTGCTTCACGCTCACTATTATTACTGCTAGTGTAATTTTAGTTTGGGCTGCGAGTTCAAACGCACGAAGGTTGTTTTTTTTGTACCGCCATTGAATTCCGTCAAACAATCTTGTTTTTAATTAGTAAATATTCAATTATGTTTATTATGTTTGTGATCATAATTAGTGTGTGTTCTATAAGCTATAAAAAGTTACGGACATTGTCCCTTTAAAAGTAATGTTACCTGATTTATGAATTTGATGTCGTCTTCGATCACTTTAAAGCCGTAGAGAAATATCAAAACATTGGCTAAATAATATTCTCCATTATTTTTGACATAGCTTGTACTAATAAAATGATGCATTATCCCCAATAATTGCAGTTATTCATCAAAAATAATTAGTTTTGAACTATGTTAGTAATTATCAAATAGTTTTCAAAAGATGCTTAAACAAGTGTCGAACATTATAGTCGGATGATAAGAGCTCTAGGGGTCGAGATTGTGATGTGGGCTAGAGGTGATCTGGATATCATTCTATGACCAAGTCTGGTCACTGACCAGGACTTTGCAATTTTGAGATAGTCTTCCCCAGATAGTCTGTTCAGTAAATTGAATTCTTTTTTTTATTAATCGAGCCTGTGTATGGTTCCCAGGCAAGAATAAGGCCACTGCTTATCCAGGCAGAGGGTTAAAATCCCACCCAAATTCATGTTCATTTTGGTCATGTTCATTAAAGGTCTTCATCATGATCCCTGTAGTTTCAGGCGCTAGAAAACAATGGAAGTGGCTTCAGTGAAAGAGTGAGTGTTTACAATAGAATTTGCAGCAACTCTGCAGTTCTGCAGGTGCAGGTGAGAAGGTTCTAGGCCCTTTCTGCATATTTTTATCTAATAAATGGAGAGTGAGCCTGGAATGTTCATTCCTGTTGGTGCCATATAACCTTTCTGTCTTGGTGCGCAGTGAACTCCAATTTAACTCAATGCAATAAAGGATTATCCCCCTTGATTATGTCCAATCATTACGTGTTCCCGCCTTAATTCCATTAAGCGAAGGGGAATATTATACGAGCAGGATTTTATAATGGATATTTCGACACATTTAAACACATTTTTTACTGAAAAAATGCAATAACCTGTTTAAAATTACCTATTAAATGTTTTAATTCTGCAGTATGCAAACTTTTTAAGCTGAAATTAAGGTTTTATTTCATACCCCATCCAATCTTGGAGAAAGGGTTGGCTGGGGTATGAAAGTTAATATTCGGACCACGTAATGTAAAAATAGTAAAATATCCGTTTAGTTAATAACTGTGCATACAAGAGTGCATATTATCATTGTTTATGAATTCATATTATACACCAATGGCAATAATTCTGTTTACTTTACTATCATTACCGAAATGAAAAGTGTTGTTTTTCCCCTTTTGATTTATTTCTAGTAGAGTATGCTTCAACAGAACGATGTTTTCCTTTCATAGTAAGGTAAACACATTTATTTCTAGTAGTGTAATTGAAAAGAATAATGTTTCTCTTTCATAGTAAATGCATTTATTTCGAGTAGTGTAATTCAACAGAATAATGTTTCTCTTTCATAGTAAATGCATTTATTTCTAGTAGTGTAATTCAACAGAATGAATTGTTTCTCTTTCATAGTAAATGCATTTATTTCTAGTAGTGTAATTCAACAGAATGATGTTTTTCCTTCAAATGCAGAATTGACTCCTCGTCATTATATTGCTCATAAACCACTTCATAAACTTGAAACCTGACCGTTTTCATCAGCTACAAATATACCACTTTTATAAATTTAATCTTCTAATACCTTAACGCGAATTTATTGCGAATTTATTGTATCTCATTCTTTATTTTTATATATAGTTACAATACTTTCGCGCTGATCCCTTGTTATATCTAATGACATATCCTGCCCAAAAATCATACAAAATATTCAAACCTATCTATTCATAATAATTGCTTTAGTGGAATTACCTGTTTACCTGAACATTTTAAACTGCGAAGCAATAATGAGCCATGTTTCCTTATAATTCATCATGTAGTATAATATGTATATATATATATATATATATATATATATATATATACATATACAAAAGTTCTCAATTTGACCTATCATATAATTTCAAATAACGATTAGTCAAATTAATTGACTGTTACGTAATTTAACACATTTGGTGTTGCATGTTTCATTTCAAAGTCTCTTTTGATTTGGATACAAACCATTATGAGTTTTAAAGGGACACACGGCAATCTTGATTCTTTCTCGGTCTGTGAGTTTAACTAGTATCCGCAGGATTTTAATACTTACAAATCATATTTAGTATAATTTATAAAACAGGTATAAACATTTTTTTTTTGTATAAATAGTTTTGTGTAATGCATCACTTACTTATTCATCAAAAACTACCGTAAAGAAAACTGATATTGAAAATAGATACACTATTTTTTACACTATTTCCTCTCCAAACCCCACCCCCACCGACACAGAATAAATCAATCAAGTTATTATTTTTAATATTTGATTAAAGTGATAATCCCAAAATTGACTTTCCCTTTAAAGGGACACATGGAAATCTTGAAATATTTATCAAGTATTGAATTTGTTTTTAATGTTTGATTATAGTACCTCAAAATCTGTTTTTATCATGTCGACTCTGGGCTTTTTTTTCTAAAAATTGTGAATACTCCCTAGCCTGGCCATTTTGTGAAAAAAAAATGCGATAACTGTCTGATTTGTGAAAAAAGTATTGAAAGATTAATTGTTAAAAGCAATATTAATTACTAAATACATGCATACATTGTTTTTGTGGGAGAAGCACATTAAAAAACAAATATACAATTATTCAGTATAATATGTTACATTTTAGATAACCTCTCTAATGTAAATGTATCCAAACAAAACAATATTGAGAAAGTTAGATGGGGAAATGTTTACCAAAAAAAAAAAAAAAAAAAAATGTTTTTTTGTTTTTTTAAGTTGTGAAAAAAATCGGCCACAGTTGTGAAAAAAAAAGAGACCAATTTTGAATTGTGAAGTAGCCGAATTTCGGCCCATGATGTAGAAGGTAAAAAAGCCCTGCAACTATATGATTTAAAGAAAGACAACTCTGACAATGTTAAACAATAAACAATTCAGATGCCAACACCGATTGCAAGTGTCCACCAAATAACAACTGCCGATCCCATCAAACATCAGTGTTTTCTAATTTGACATTTATTTAAAAATCAAAAATCATGATCTATAAACAGATATGATAAATAAACACCAAATAATCAATAAATAACAATCAAAATTACTTACATTTTCCACGAAACTCCTTCAGATAACAAATCGTACACAATGCAAGTGTTTGTAGTTTACAGCGTAAGTGTAAAAACCTCGAGTGTTCAAAAACCCAATCAGTAGAGATGTTAGATGCTTATAAAAAAACTATTATTTAATCTTGTCATCTGCACATTTCCTGTTGCGAACTGATTTGTTAAAATTTAAATGCCGCCCATACCAAGTCAATACGATCAATTGTGAACTATTCGACCACTTAAATCACCAGAATGCTTCTCGAGTGGCCAATCGGAAATTTTTACATGACATAAGTGTCTTCAATAATAATGATCATCTGTACGTTTGAGCAGTCGAGGCAAACAGGGGATTATTGAATAGTTAACAGGGATGTTATCTCTTGATTCCCGATAAGTACCAGGTTTACACTGACAGCGATCACTTTACTTTTGTATAGGAGATTGAGGTGAAGATGGGATGTGGCATTTATTTAAATTTAACACAGATTTTATTTTTTCTGAATTTGGGTGGGGTGGGGGGGTGGGGGGGGGGGGGCATGCCAGGAGGACAAACTCATGGGAATACAGTCTCTGAGGTCCTTCTCTCCTCCCTTCCCAGCCCACAGCTTCTGTGCCTCTGTGGACCTTTTTTTCTTCCTTCCCAGCCCACAGCTTCAGTGCCTCTGTGGCCCTTATCTTCCCCCGTCCCAGCCTACAGCTTCGAGGCGTATGTGGACCTTCTCTTCTCTTCTCAGCCCACAGATTCAGTGCCTCTGAGACCCTTTTCTTCCCCCTTCCCACCCCACAGTTTCTGTGCCTCTGTGGCCCTTCTCTTCCCCCTTCTAAGCCCACAGCTTCCACACCTCTGAGACCCTTCTCTTCACTCTTCCCACCCCACAGCTTCTGCACCTCTGTGGTCCTTACCACATCTCCACCCCACAGCTTCCACACCTCTGTGGTCCTTCTCTTCCCCCTTCCCAGCCCACAGCTTCCGCACCTCTGTGGTTTCTTACCACTTCTCCACACCAAGTTCAATTATCAGTAAAGAATCAAGTTTCAATTTTCTTGTTTATATCTTTAGCCAAAGTGAAAACAATCAGCGCTAATTTGGGTGGATCATTACCCGAACCTCTGATACAACATCTTAAGTCACTTAAAAGCGAACTTATTTAAACAAATGTACACGATGTAAAATTAATCCCTAGTAACTTAGTGACAATCAACCATTCAGCAATGTATGCTGCAGCAAATCAACGGTTGATAAAAACATCGGACATAAATCATCGAAGGGAAATAGGCATTCTTCTACTGTCAAGATCCAAGACTTTGGTAATAATCACCGAGGCTCCAGAAATATTGAACAGTCTTCATCCCAATGATATGATCTACCTTACATAAACGCATCTATCATTTCTGAAATGCCTCCTATGGTAGAACTGTTCAGAAAGTGTTCAGTTCATATTCAGAAGATGTATAACCCAAAATTGTCTTAATGACATCTGAAGAGTTGAGAATGGTTTTCTGAACTGTTCAGAAAGTGTTCAGCTCATATTCAGAAGATGTATAACCCAAAATTGTCTCAATGACATCATTCTGAAGAGTTCAGAATAGTTTTCTGAACTGTTCAGAAAGTGTTCAGTTTATATTCAGAAGATGTATAATCTGAAATTATCAGAATCACATCTGAAGAGTTCTGAATCTTTTTCTGAACTGTTCAGATGCTGTTCTGCTATGCTCAGCAATTGTTCAGACAATTATCAGAACAGTGATTATGTTTAGCCAAAATTCAGGTGGTAATTGTGCTCAGACAGATTCAGGCAGTGCTCAGACATGATTAGATAGTTTCAGATAAAATTCAGAAATCATGGTTCATGAAGGTATGTCTACTTACTTCATGAGCAAATGTACTTAATAATAGAGTTTTAGAATAAGGAAACTTTTAAAATTTGTGAAATTAGAAATATATTTAACCTGCTCGTATGTAATCCAAATCAATGGTATATACATATTGAGGGTGTCGTTTCTTTTTTTGCCACCAAAATATATATGGTCGGCAGTTAACAGGTAGTTTGTTCAAGCAGAAATATACATGTATATTGTTACAGAATGAGATTCATACATGAATCTTTGCAGTTTTAAAGGAATTAGGGGAAAACAATTTATCGATGAATATTAAGTTAATTATATAACATGGATTGTGAATTGTGAATTGCAGACACCAATGAGCGCATCCATGGCCAAGGGGTTAACAATGTTAATTGCGTTGTAAACCTTCTCACCTTACATGTGTTGAAAATGACATAAAACACCATACAAGCAAACAAACAAAACCAACAACAATGTATATAGCTGCGTATTGCTTCTGCGTTAACTAATTTTCTCAAACTGATTTTTTGGATCCTTGACTGCTTGTTGACTTCCTGACTTCATTCGCTGGAAAGAATGAATAGTTGTTTAACATTCAGTTCTGCTGATATATTGGAAGAATATCATATAACTGTTTATTATCCTTTTTTTTTTTGCTAAATGGTATCTAAGCAGTGTATGTTTGTATATGGAATTATGGAATTAGTTGTTTCTATGTTTACATCTGTTAATATAAATCTGTGAAGAGGGCTTCAGGGTTGATTAGTTAAACTAACTGGGCCACCTATACCCTTTTAAAAATAAAGCATTCAATTAAATATTGTATCTGAGTGATGCCAACACAAGTCACAATATCAATATTAGCAATCTCTATAACTTATAATACGAAAACACTTTTTAAAATGTTCTTCCCTTAAATCAGTCAGCTTTAAATTTAGCCATCTTTTAAGATCAAAGATAAGTTATGTACCTATAAGATTGCGCTGTATCATTTACCTAGATGAGCGAAGAAGGAATTTGGGAATCACCGATCAATTATTGCACACCGCATGTTTTAAGATCCATGGCCACCATACAAGCGTGTCTAGATTAATTCCTTAATATAAACAAACACTCGGATAAACTTGATTCAAAATTCAAACATTTTTATCGGGATCTCGTCAGCTTATTCGAATTAGCGTCAACCGTGATCCACTTTCACTAGAGACAAAAAGGATTTCAAATTGATGATACGCGAATAAAGACAAGAATAAGTGATTTGCTAAGTACCGAAAGTATCAGAAAGTATCAACGGTAAAATGTCACAGATTAACCTCTTGATCTGATCTCTAAGTTCGGTTTGAAATTCGTTTGATTGTCTACGCCTTAATATGGAAATATCCATTACGTAGATAGATAACTAAACGGCAGTAAAAAGTGTACACATACATTTTCATTTTTTGCTTTTGTTTAGAATTATTTTAGGCTTTTTTCAGGTTTTTTTTCTTTCTATATTTTGGGAACATAATCCAGTATTCTTTTTTTAAATTGGGAAAAAAACACAGTAAAACATTCAATTCGTAATTTTATCTTTCAGTAATATTTTGCTTATACAGTATACGAAGGTCAACAGAGGTATTTAAAAGCATTTCAAACTCAGTAATGAATACTTGTTTGCTACTCTTTTCGATTGGGGCCTTTTTTCCCTCAAAACTGGGGGGGAATATATATGTTCTGTCATTGGGAATATGACTGAATCACAGCTATAAACACAGCCCAAAAAAGACTGTTTTATCATATATATCGTTTTATCATATATATCGTTTTATCATATCGTTTTATCATATATATCGTTTTATCATATATCACTATTTAAAGAACTTCATTTGTTCATACAACAACTCTTTCTTTTCTTTTTTCTTTTTTTAAGCAATTTTTATGTTTGTGTGAGTTATAATCACTTTTCATTGGTCTACAAGAGGGTATTCAGTATAATGCACTGCATATTTAATCAGATCATCAAACCAATAAACTTAATCATTAAAAAGTTTTGATGTCATTTCACAATCTCTCACCGAGTGTGAAGAACGGTTCTTCAAATTTTTTTATAGAAGTCCGTCACCCTGATTTAATATTTACAGGTATGTCTCTTTATTTCACCAGGCTCTCCTAGTCCCGGTTTTATATATGAAACAAGTTAATTTCTTAAATTCTTTACTTTGATTTAGAATTCACAAATGAACGCTATTTCATTTCATTTTCTTATACATTGGATATTTCTGCACATAATGCACACATAATTGTCTACATATTGAATAAGTGCAAAAATGTGAACAGTTTTAAAATTTGCGACTTATGGTAAGATATTTAATAAAACCGGGCACAGATGTTTCCAATAAAGATACACTATCTACACCATGACAACATGAATCCAATTTTATGCTTCATCTGTTAATATCAAGCTCAAATCCCATAATATTAATGGGGGCATGGATGACGTGATACAAGTGGAACGAATTTTGCACATGTTTCTTTTTTGGAAATTCTTTGCAAAATCAACGTCATGTATGCGTTTTGATTGTGACCGAGGTCCTAGAATGAATAAAAATTTAAATACACATAAACTTATAATATACTGTATTTCCCTAATAAGATTGCATTCTCATCCACACCCCTACCACCATACCCCACCCATCTTTTAAAAAAAATAAAAAATAAAAAAAACACAATAATTTATTAATAAAAATAAAAGACAGTATTCAATCCCTTTGGTTTAAACATAATATATTTTTTCAATGATTACAACATTTCATATATACATTGTACAATCATATTAAAGGATTAGAACGAAAGCACAGGGTTCTCCACAGGCCATTTAAGCATAGCGGAGCCGCTGCGCTTTACTTCCAAAATCTTACATCCCGCGGTGCCTAAACTGCGCCGCTATGCTTAAAAACCAGAGCGCGGTGCTTTGATCTGAAGGCAAACACCGCCTTTAAAAACCCTTATGCGCACCGTACACAAATTCATAAACTCGCGTCAAACAATACACACAAGTAACACGTGACTGATCTATGCAGTATGCAGAACGTGCGATAACACGCTGTGTGATTAGTGGATTGTTGACAACAAATTGCAATTATCACGAGTTGATTGGATTATGTCGGGTTGTTGTGGATTAATCAGTAATTGGGAGATAATTGGGATGGGAGAATGTAACTTAAAGCAGTTGAACTGGAAAGTTTGTTAATATAGGCAGTTTGTGTATCGGCGTACGTGTATTGTTCAAGACGGAAATGAAAGATGTGATGTGCAAGAGTTTGTTTGTTTTGCGTAAGTAAGTATAATTGTTTTGATTGTCATTTGATTTAAGTTTGTGCGTTAATAAATAAAATAAATAGCAATTTTGGGATAATATCTGGTCATTTGAAAAAAGAAAAGAAGAAATGAAGGTAGTTTATTTATCTGTTTACTTCAAAGCTTGTCAATATTTTGAAAACAAAAATACTAGAAATTACTTACAAAATAAAACAAAAATAATTCAGTTATTACTATTATTAAGCGTGTTGGTCTATTATATATTTATAATATATTAAATTATTTATATATGTTTCTTCAGACCTTGGCCCGCCACTTTAACCAGGATGAAGATTCAATGATGATCGAGTGGAGACAAGTGAGGGAGGTTACAAAGAATGACAGAGAGCTACAGGAGTCTCACCCCAACTTGTACAATATTGCAGCTGTTGGTCTGCTTATTCCAACATCAACAGCAGATTGAATTAATGACAGCACAGGTCAACTCTGTGTAACAGAGTTCTCAATGCACTGCTGGCAGTAACAATGCAGGGCCCACCTCCATCAGTTTGAATATGACAGGGCAGTGGAAGAATGGCACATGGCCAGACCTAGAAGGTCAAGCATCTGAATAGGAACTGCTAGCTAATATGTACAAGTCAAGACATTGAATGGGCTAACTTGTGTTGGATTTATTTGAGTGCTAAGGTTATATTTTTTAAGTATTATCAAATGTGCTGTTTTATTTCCAGGGATGAATATTGTGTAGTTGATGGTATTATATGTGTGCATGATGTGTTGATGTATATGTTGTATTATTGTGTATAAACTTATAATAAATCTTTGTATGTTTTCTTCTTCATCGTGTATTAAAACATGGATTATTTATTATTGTTTATTGTATGTATTTCACATGCTGCATGTTGTGTTGATGTGTGTTGTATTATTGTGTATGTATTATTGTGTATGAACTTATTTTAGTAAATATTTTTATGAGTTTTTTTTTTAAATATAAGTCTTAAAACATGGATTATTTATTATATTGTTTATTATCATAAATATATAATTATATATAGCTTCCTAACATCACTTATATCACACAAAAGAGTGCCTTACCGTCAATACAGGCAGTTACTAAAAACCAAAAAAATCGAACACAGGAGGGGGTTTCACCCTCCCGTACCCTCCCCCAGCACACGCTAAATGCCACTATGCTTGAAAATAATCCTGTGGAGAACCCTGAAGCAAAATAGATTTATTCTGTTTGTAATAAATAACAAGAGGTCAATGACCTTGAAGCTTTATTGGCAGGTTCTGAAAGCTATATCAGCATTCCTGTGAAGTTTCATGAAAATCTGTCAAGTAGTTTCAGAGTAGTCGTTACAAGTTTTTATATATATAACTCTATGTAAACAAAGATGGCCACTGGCAACCATGTTTAATGTCAAATCAAAATGATTTTTGACAAGGATCAACAATCATGTCATGCTGATCATTTTAGAAAAAGTTCCATATCAATATCACTTACAGTTTTCAAGAAGTAGTCGTTACAAACTTGTCTTTTAAAACGTATTTTTAGCCGTGGCGGCCATCTTGAATTTCCGCAACCTGAAATTTTGCTAGGATCAACTAGACACCAAGAGCAACATCATTGTGAAGTTTCATGAAAATTTGTCAAGTAGTTTCAGAGGAGTAGTCGTTACAAGTTTTTACTATATAACTCTATGTAAACAAAGATGGCCACTGGGCCATCAATAAAAATATGTTTGTTTGCCGTGCTCCGATCGACTCACCTGATTCGGCCGCGACTCAAAATTTTTTAATGACCTTGGGCCGAAAAATATTTTTTAAATAAAAAAACACAAAAAAAAAAAAAAAAAATTGTGTTTTTATTCAAATGATAATTTTATTAGCCAGAGTTGTTAGGCATCTAATCTGGATTGCAAAGGTTATCAAAAAGTTGCCTTAGTACAAAAATGGCATAATATATGCGAACAATATATATAAAAAAAATATCTAAAAATAAAACGTTTTCCTACCTTAAATAAGATTGGATAAGCCTGTGATGTAAAAAAAAAAAAAAAAAAATCCCTACCTACCTACCCACCCTCAAAATTCTGGGTAGGAGCACAAACAATTTTTTATTGATGGCCCTGGCTGCCATGTTTAATGTCGAACCAAAATGATTTTCAACAAGGACCAACATCGTGTCATGCTGATCATTTTAGAAAAAGTCCTGTATACGTATCACTTACAGTTTTCAAGAAGTAGTCGATACAAATTTGTTTTTTAAAAATCTATTTTTAGCTGTGGCGGCCATCTTGAATTTCTGGCCGACCTGAAAATTTGCTAGACCAACTAGACATCAAGAGCAAAGCAACATTCCTGTGAATTTTCATGAAAATCCGTCAAGTAGTTTCAGGTTTCAGAGGAGTAGTCGCTAAAAGTTTTTACTATACAACTCTATGTAAAGAAAGATGGCCACCAGCAGTCATGTTTAATGTCGAATCAAAATGATTTTCACCAAAGACCAACATCATGTCATGCTGATCATTTTAGAAAATATTGCATATCAATATCACTTACAGTTTTCAAGAACTAGTCGCTACAAACTTGCTTTTAAAGAATCTATTTTTAGCTCTGGCAGCCATCTTGGATTTTACATCAATGTGAATGTTTGCTAGATTCAACTAGACATCATGCGCAACATTCCTGTAAAGTTTCATGAAAATCCATCCAGTAGTTTCAGAGGAGTAGTTGTTACAAAAAAAAGTTTACGGACAGACGGATGGACGGATAGATGGACACCGCACCACGGTATAAGAGCTAAAAATGAATCTAAGGTGTTTTAGATTCAAACAATAAAAACATGGGAAATCGTATATAATTATGTTTTAAAAAAAACAGTGAAAACTTTTGGTATACAAAGGACAGTGAGGGGCAACTAGTGCATGCAGCACACATCGCGACTGTTCAAATAAATAAGAAAGTTGTAAGCAGCTTCCTAGTTCTATTTATGTTAGAAAAATACAATTAAAACCGTTTAATCAACATAATCTTACTGTGCACAGCTTCGAATATAGCATTATTTGTTTGGATTGCCAGAGACTCATCTGGTATAATAGTCTATTTAATGAGACGTTACAAAATGGTGTTAATGAGAGGTCACGTGGTCAATGTTGGAGTGTGAATGTTTATTTTTTGCGATGTGGTAGAATGTGAAATGTAGACTGTTTTTGCATCCCTTGGCATTTTGCATAACGTCCAGGTTCTACTATTATGGGAAATACGGTAAAAAAAACCTCTGTCAATAAACAAATTAATTGAACAATACATGTAACTAGTAACTTCATTGGCAGCTTATGGACAATAACCACATCAATCACATTTAAAATAGCTCATTTCAAATTCAAAATACATAAAAACATGCTTCATTTCACTGTTCCAATAGACTGGATTTGAAGCAATATTGATGAGATGTCAAACGGTAACCGATCAGCGACAAATCTTAAGGACAGATATGCTTTAAAAATAATTTAAAGTTTAAAGTTTAAGATGAGACACCTCAATTTCATTCCAGATATCCCAGACAATTTAAATTGTAGAACACAGGAGTCCACGATTATAGACCATTAATTTTGATTGTTTGAATTGTTTTACTGGATTTTTAGCACATGATAGGTAATATATGATGGTCGTTTTTTAGTGGGGGAGGCATTTCCTGGGTAGAACCAGTACTGTATACCTCCTACCATCCATAAGAATCGACACTTTATCACATGACAAGTTGGGTTCCCAGTGGGATTTGAACCTGCAGCGGTGAGAGGTGAGAAAGTTTTAAATGCAGCGACTTTACTATCCCGGCCATGGAGGATGACCATCTCTAGCGACAATTTAAAAATATATAAATACATGTTTAACAAAAACATTGTTTGTTTTTTAAGAAAAGTTTGCACTCTTTTTTTTAAAAAAAAAATTCTTTTTTTATTCTATAAATAAACATAGATCTCGTACAAAATTCTTTAAATAACTGCATGTGTGGTCTTCGATCAAGATTATAGAAAGAGCCGAGGACTCATTTGACCCCTAAAACTAGGTAGGAACTATATGCATCTATCAATTGTCATCCATTAAACCTATTTGCAAATTGTCTAATCAATCAGCACTGTACAGGCTGCAGTCCATTTTTAAAGAATTGAATTGAATTGGGGTTTTTAAGGCGCACCAACACATGAAAGGTTATATGGCGCCTAACAGGAATGAACATGCCAGGCTCATCCGGCCTCCATGTACATCGAGATAAAATATGGAGAATGAGCCTAGAACCTTCTCACCCGCAGAACTGCAGAGTTGCTGCAAATTCTATTGACACTCCATTTATGCTGGAGCCATGTGCCTACCCCTCCAACGGGAACCAAAAGGGGCCCCGTAAACCACACGGGGACCATTTTTGAAGAAACTAACCCTCCAAATAATGGCAAAATTACACTACAAAACCGTTCATCAAAACTCTAGTTGGGTGTTCAGGTCATATAATACTGTATATTATATGCCGATAAAAAGTATAGGTTTACTTCATGGGTTCTTAAAATATTTGCGATTGAATATGCATAAAATGAACTGTTGGCAACTCTTAATTTTACGCTCCTGTTTTGGGGTTTGGCCTGTCTGGTTAAAGCTGTTAATATATATTTTGTGTCAAAAGAGTTTGAATTATAGGTATATATATATATATATACTGAACCAAACAGCTAATGCACCAGTAGACCTTTAATGTATGAACTTATTATGTGCCGACTGGTACTGTTGGAGACAGGTGATTTGAATTTTTTTTAATTTACAGTCATTATTGACAAGATATTTGTCTCGTTCAGAATGAAATTCGTTTTGATTTACTGATTGTTATTACTGAGATATTAAAGGTATTGTCTACTGGTGTGTTAGCTGTTTGGTTCAGTATAGCAGGTTTAGAAACAGTGAATTGAATTGGGGTTTTAATGCGCACCAACACATGAAAAGGTTATATGGCGCCTTACAGGTATGAACATGCCAGGCTCATCTTCCATGTACATCGAGATAAAATATGGAAAATGAGCCTAGAACCTTCTCACCCTGATCTGCAGAGTTGCTGCAAATTCTATCGTAGAAACTCCATTTACGCTGGAGCCACGTTATTATTTTTCTGCCACTGCTCTTTTGATGCGAGCGAGATAGCACCTGAAACAATGCAGGGATCATGATGAAGACCTTTAATGAACATGAACAAAAAATGATTAAATGAACATGAATTTGGGGCGATTCTACCCCTCTGCCTATCCCTCCAAAGGGATCTGCAGTGGCCCTATTCTTTGTCCCATGACCAAACGGGGGCCCCCGGGAACCACACGGGGTTTAGAAACAGTGAAAAAATGTTGTAAAATTTGCCTGTTGTTGACAGGTAAGCTACTTTAAAATCTCAAAGGTTTTACTTGTTTTTTTTAAAAAGTTTATATAATTATGAAGAAAAAATATATACTCCTTACTGACCTAATTTACAATCGAAAGGCCGGGTTTTTAAATTAAGAGACATTTTAAAACCAGTGTTGCCATAGAAATAACCTTGTCAACCCAGCACTATTAAAATGTAAACCCTAAATGGCAGTGAATTCACTGTGGGAACCGTTTGCTAATTAAAAGAAAAGTTTGATTTTTGGAGACGATTATTGGACAAATCCATCGAGGCCATTTTCGATATCACCCCTTAGTCGTTATCCCCTTTATACACCGTTCTCTGATTGCATATATAATTTCTCACCTATCGTACATTCTGATCAGGTATCTTTGAAGAAGGTGAATGATTTAGTGATATTTCGCGAAGATAAACGCCCAAAATGTTAATAGCCACCGATGTTGCAAAGATTCCATCAAGAAGACGACAATAATTTGTTCCCTGATTGATGACCGTATGATCACCAATATTTCATCTGCTTTTTTTTTTCTTCAATTGTTACCTGTATTTTGGAAATTGTTCAAAAGATGTTTAACGTGATGCAGAAAGATTCTTAAAAGACGTCTACTGATTTTTACATTTTGCGTATGATCATCAATATTTCATCCATTTTTATTGCTACGTGTTTTTTGGAAATAGTTCAAAAGATGTTTAAGCTCAGATGCAGAAAGATTCTTAAAAGACGTCTGCTGATTTGTTTTTTGCTGTAAGTTATAATATGACATGACAAAAGTTGACAAAGGTTTTAACAACAGGTTAACAAAGCAGACGACTTCCATTTGGCACACCTCCAATGGACCATTGAAGAAACGGATATTATCTATCGCTTCTGCATATTTTAAGCGTTAAAATTTAACTCGATTAAATTACAAGGAATAAAGTATGGCCATCTCTATTGTTGAGCATCGTTCTAAATATATTTGTATATTATAGATACATTAAACGATAGATGTTATCTCAGCCATCTTCAATTTTATAGGTTTTTCATTGGTTATGAAATATTCAATAGTTGAGGAGTAAGGTTCGTTTTTCAATTATTTTCATCACCATGTAATTTATCAAAGTCATAAATTCAGACACGGACATCAACCTTTAACAGCACCAGTGTCTTATTCTGATCGACATAACAGTGCAAGGTACATCCTTCCCCATGCAATCATTAGTATTCAGAAATATCAACATAAACCAAAATATTAATACGATTATCTAAAGAAACAGAATTCGGTGTTTATAGCCGAAACCGGTGTGTAACATATACATCTGTCACTGCATTTTTAAACAGTAACACTTCTTTTTATCAGATTTATATCTTAAAAGAAGTTCTGACATCTCTTGGCATACAAACCTTAAAGGGAGACGTGGCAATATTGATATTATTTATGTATAAATAATTGATATTATTTATATATTAAAATTGATTTATAAATAATATCAATTTTAAGCATCTCAATTTATTAATCTAGTATTATTTTACCAACAGCACTAAACCTGATGCATTGACACATTTAAATAAAAAATTATTGATACAATTGTTTTCCCTATCTTAACACCTGCGAGTCAAAGACTGCTAAAATAGAACTCTTTAAAACAATTTGAAGACAACACAAACATAGATATTGTGGTCATTACATTCCAGACAGAGGGAGAGAGTGTACTGTGGTTACATGCCCCTCAACCCCAAACCCATTCTAACATATTCACAAAAATCATTACATTATTTCAAAGGGAGGTTACTCAACTGCAGTAATATTTTTTTCAACTGGAGACTTGCAATGACTAAATGTCAGTGTACAATTGCCAACAGAAAACAGAACTGTATAAATTGGCATGTAACATTAAATAATCTATCAATAATTATAAACAGGGCTAGGCTGATTCTATTTTCACCTGGTGCAGACCTTTTTTTTTTAAATTTGATGAATTGTTTTTGCAATTTTGTTGCTATTGATATAAACATAGGTACTGTCAATCATTTACCATTTGCATAATTTACACACATCACATCAATTTGAGAAAAAAAATCCTCTCATATGAAAATCCATGCCCCTCCAATAATTACTCAAATCATGTATAGTGTCTTGGGACAGGAAGAGTTCGATATAAACCGAAAACATAATTTGTAAATTATGAAATTATGTCGGTCCCTTTATGAATGGTTATACTGCTTTATGAATGGTTAAACTGCTTTATGAATGGTTATACTGCTTTATGAATGGTTATACTGCTTTATGAATGGTTATACAGCTTTATGAATGGTTATACAGCTTTATGAATGGTTATACTGCTTTATGAATGGTTATACTGCTTTATGAATGGTTATACAGCTTTATGAATGGTTGTACTGCTTTATGAATGGTTATACTGCTTTATGAATGGTTATACTGCTTTATGAATGGTTATACTGCTTTATGAATGGTTATACCGCTTTATGAATGGTTATACTGCTTTATGAATGGTTATACCGCTTTATGAATGGTTATACAGCTTTATGAATGGTTATACCGCTTTATGAATGGTTATACTGCTTTATGAATGGTTATACAGCTTTATGAATGGTTATACTGCTTTATGAATGGTTATACAGCTTTATGAATGGTTATACTGCTTTATGAATGGTTATACAGCTTTATGAATGGTTATACCGCTTTATGAATGGTTATACCGCTTTATGAATGGTTATACCGCTTTATGAATGGTTATACTGCTTTATGAATGGTTATACTGCTTTATTACTGCTTTATGAATGGTTATACTGCTTTATGAATGGTTATACTGCTTTATGAATGGTTATACAGCTTTATGAATGGTTATACTGCTTTAAGCAGCATTATATACTGTTACTGTATGGTTTGGTGAAGTCAAGTAGTTTTGAACACTTTTTATGTCCATCAGATTTAATCAGATTGTGTGTGGTATATATGTAAAACATCATGACCAACTGTATCTTTTGATAATTCAAGGGCATTAACTCTGATGTGTCTATAGTCCAATATGGCTAGTTTTCTAACTTGTTTTAAGAATTTAATAATACAAACATTATAATTTTGTTTGTTTGGTGTTTTACGTCATTTTCAACACAAGTTAGGTTATATATGACGGTCGATATTTTGTGGTGGAGGCAGACCACCCATCTTTCCTTTTCTAGAACCAATACTGTTCACCTCCCGCCATCCGTAAGCATCAACACTTCCTCTTACATCCACACTTACAAGTCCAGCTTCCAGTGGGATT
Organism: Cyrtodaria siliqua; assembly: GCA_037043455.1. Lineage (NCBI taxonomy): Eukaryota > Metazoa > Mollusca > Bivalvia > Adapedonta > Hiatellidae > Cyrtodaria > Cyrtodaria siliqua. The sequence continues at coordinate 442,250 of JAWPHD010000276.1, read as the reverse complement.
CAAACCCGCAGCGGTGAGAGGCGAAGGTTTACAATGCAACATCGTTAACTATTCGGCCATGGAGACGCTGTGACATTACAGTAAACATTATGTGGAGCGCTGTGGTCTAGCGGTAGAGCGTTGGACCCATGATTCAAACGTCGTGGGTTCGATCCCCGCCATATGTCCCTGAGCAAGACACTTTATCTGCATTGCTTAATACTGGTTCTACCCAGGAAGTCAATCAAGAAGTACCTTAGAAGCGAATAGCTTACAACAGGTATAGAATACTGTAAGTCATTATAATAAAGATTGGTATTAAATAGAGATCAGCTGTAAAATGAAGGAGTATTAACAAAGTATAGTACATAGAGTAGTTTCCAATAAATCAAGGGCTATAACTCTGGTGTTACTAATCAAACCAACTGATCCAAGCTTTGACAGATATCAGCAATCTGGCCAAATTGGGTAAAAATCAGATGCAAGAGTGCTTACGAGCAAAAAGTTAATCCTTAATCTGCTCAGCATGACTATACAATGGAGCCTTTGTGTCCATTGTAAACCCAGATCAGCCTGCGAGTAACATACATTTTGTCACATATTAAATGGAATGGTCTTAATTAAAAGAAAGAACAGTCCATTATATATATATGCAGCAGGACAAGGGTTAAAGTTAAACTATAAATGTGTCTGTGGACATGAATGCCCCCACTGTAAGTTATCACCTGAATTTGGCCTCGGTCATCTGGCCCACTTCTGTTTTTTCGTTACGCTATGCTACGCGGATCCAGAACCAGGGCCTGGGGAAAATAGGACGTTTAAAATCGCCAAAAACTTTTTGAGAGATTCTACAACTTTCAAAAAAAAATATTTTCAAGTTAATTTATTATTAATTTTTGCACTCGATGCATACTAGTTTGAGATGACGTACATCAGTATGCACGCAAATTTCAACTTTAGGAGTGTGAAAAAAAACGTGCAAATAATTGGGCTAATCGGTAGTGGGCGCTTGAATTTAATTGGCCTAATCTGCCCAGACCGATATCTGCAAGTAAGACTGTGCATGATACGGTCTGGCTGGCCGAGACTCATCTGAATTAAGGACATAACTCTGCCGAATGTCACTTGACCGAAATGTTTTTTAAACGAAGTATACAAATGGGTCAGGCCACAAGTTCTTATAACATTAGTTATGGCCCTTCTCATTCTGATACTTCCTACCTAGTAGCTCCAAAATAGTTTGAAAAGTTCAGGAGCTGTAAGTGTATTAGGCAGAAATTCAAGAACTGGGTGTGCAAATAGGCAAACAGGGTGTGCAAAATAATTTGCTAACACGTGCTACATGCCAATTTCGCGATTTATTTTTACAGATAAAGGTGAACAAAATACTTTTTAGATCATATTTCTTCTATAAATGTATACAAAACATAACAATATTGAGAAAGTAAGAGTTTGGAAGTGTTATTGAGCATTTTTCAAAAGCGGCTGTGCAAAAGACGGCTGCACGGTTGGCTGGCTAACCGTGCAAAAGACGGCTGCATGGATGGCTGGGGCTAATACACTGAGGAGGAGTGGTCCGGACAAGAAAGTGAGACTTACGTACGAAAGTGTGACAGACAGAAAAGTGCAACACTTATATTATGCACACCCCAACACACACCCTAATATGGCGGGGCCATAAAAATAAAGAGAATCTAGCAATTGATTTATTATAGTCTTCGTTACCTGTTTTATTTGATGCTCTGAGCACTTTTTCAGACTTTACGAGCATGAGAAGTAGATAATAATTCCATAGAAACCATTAGTACTGCTGTGCACACTGTATGCTTGTATACAGTAAAACCTTAGGGAAATATGTTAGACCAATATTTTTTGGACCTTTTTTTCCCTGAGTCAACTGAGCATAAACAATGCAACACATATATTTTGCTGTTCCCTATGTGATCAGTTTGACAGAACCTATTTTTGAATGTTTTTCATATTTTTCCTTAAAAAAAAAAAATAAACAAACTTAAATGGACCTATTTATATACTTTTTCTTTGAAAAATATGGAATTTAGCTCTTACAAAAGAATGATCATATTTCTTAGAAAACTATTTCACAAAAAGGGTCAGTCAACTTTCCTGGTTCCCTTTTTATAACAATCAACTTTTTTTAATGATTTTTTTTAAACAAAATAGTCCTACATCACAAGAAAGTATTTTATTTACAAGACTGGCTGGATGTTGTTTATTTTATCCAATATATATATGAATTATGTCCATTAATAAATCAAATTTAAGGATGTATCTCATTGCAGGTGGTGAAATCGTCATTATCTTGTATTATATTAAGACAAAATATTGTATTAAAAATGTTAAGTGTAAACAATTGTGTTTTCCTCCCCACCCATTTATAGTAACATAAAAAGACAATTTAAGCGTTCATTGGTTCGGCAAAACCACAAATATATAATGATGTCAAACAGTAATTAATTATGTCTTAGGAAGAATCTGTTTCCAGTGAATTAGACAACGTTGTCAAATATAGTCCTGTAATTAATTTAACCCTTAACCCGCTATTTATATATATATATAACAGACTGTTCTTTTTTTGAATTAAGCTAGACCATTCCATTTATCTGACAGGGGTGTTTCGGGAGAAATGACTGATCAGCAGTCGGACATTGTTTACAATGGATGCAAAGACTATTATAGTTGTTCTTTCTGAGAGAGGAGAGCTAGAGAGAGAAGCACAGATAAATAGGACATATCTAGAGAATGACATTTATGTATGTAGCCAGAGAGAATAGGAGATAGAAAGAAGAATACTGATAGATAGGACAGACACCTGGACATCTTGAGGGAATGACAGGTACAGAGGGAGACAAAGAAAAAGAGAGACAGACAGACAGACATTCAGACGAGAGACAGAGACAGCCATAGAGAGAAAGAGATAGAGGCTGACAGGCACAGACAGACAGACAGACAGACAGACAGGACAGGACAGGACAGGACAGGCAGGCAGGAAGGCAGAGAGACAGACAGACACACACACACAGACACACACAAACACAGACAGACAGACTAACACACACACACACACACACACACACAGACAGACAGACACCAACACACACACTAATGATCTCCTAACTACACATTATACTAAGTATCAGACGCAGCCATCAATCATCCCTCTGTCTGCCATTTTACAATTTATATTAGCTTCCTCAGAAGCAACTGTTTATAAACCCATTGACGATATAGATATATCTTTTGTGTATTGACTTGTTCCACTGATCAGCCGCATTCTCTGCAGACGCCATAAACTGGGTCGTAACTCGACACCAACCAACCAATCAACAGAAAACTAAAAACGGTGCCACGCTGATTTCTCAGCCGCCAAGAAAAAAAATAAAATCGTTTCTAAAAGTGACATTATCTGCTGGAAAGATACAGGGCGGCAATATGTATTAATTAAGCAATAGAAGATCTTATCGCAGATATTGCAAGCATCCATTGAATCATGATTACCTGGGGGGTGTGAGGCCATTTATGCTCCATCCAATTAAAACAATTTCTGTTTTCAATTATTCTTCTGTTGCCAAGCGATAGTGAGACAAAGAAGAACACATACATTTTAAGAAGACATCCTTCAATGATAGCATCAATGATCTATGTGATACCTTCTACATTCATTTCAATATTCGGGCTGGAGTAAAAACAATAATTCTCTGTCACTGAGATGCTTAGTTTTTCTCATGTTTACCTTCACCTTCCAAAGTTATCTGTTGGGAAAGAAAAAAGCCTACCTAACTACCCATTTTTTAAAGCTCAAATGAAATGGGGTAGTACATGTATCTTGTAAGATTCTATTGGGACAGCAACCTCAGAAGGAGTTGTAATGAAGGTCAAATTCTCATTGGACATGCTTCTGCAAGGGAGTAATCCCATGCTTTTACAAGACACACACAAACCTTTTTCTGTCCCTAATCAAATAATAAATGTAAACTCTCCAGCTGTCTTGTGTAAACAAACCATTTACGTTTGATGTTCAACAATTTTTATTTACAAAAAAATGCATTTTAAAAGATTTTATGTTTAATGGAATAGTCGTCAAGTAATAAAACAATGAATGATTTATCAATAGAACAATATATAAAGCACAATCGCTCAAGTCACTTTGATCCGAAACAAGGTACCAGGCACGTACACCAATACATATATATCTAAATCAGCAGCAACCCCTATCCACCCTGGCTTCTTAAATTGCCATAAAACTAAAACAGCAATGATCGCCTTTGTTCTGTCCGACCTGAAACTCGGAACTGATCAGAGAAAATCAGGCTCTTTGAAAGCGTATCTATATCCTATCTGAAATCTGTTTTGAGACGAGGTAAATTACAAAATGATTTCTTAATCAGTGAGCTATTTGGATCGACTCACCGCCAATGATTCATATTGACAAAACATCATGTCTGTTGTTTTAAATATACAAATATTCAAGATCAGAAGTGTACTGTGGTTTATGGGGTCTACTGTATTATGTTTTACAGCAGCACTTGGATGGCTTTGGTTGTTAATCCATTTATAAGTGGAATTAATATACTTGCTCTATAATCATTATTTGTATATAGTCAGATGATAATGAAGATAACAATTATGATGACGATTTTGGTACTGATAATGACGATGATGATTATGGTACTGATGATGATGATGATGATGATGTTGTTACTGATGATGACGATTATGATGATGATGATGTTGGTACTGATGTTGACAATGATGATTATGGCACTGATGATGATGATTATGATGATGATGATGATGTTGGTACTGATGATGATGATTATGGTACTGATGATGATGATGATGTTGGTACTGATGATGATGATGATGATTAAAGTGTTGGAATGGGGATATTGATAATGGTGTTGTTGGTCGTGGGGATGATAAAGATGTTGATTATGCTGCTGTAAGTAGTGGTGATGATGACAATCATGTTGTTGATGATGCTGGTTTTGGTAGTGGTGATGATGATGATGATGATGATGATGATAATGATATTGCTGCTGCTGCTGTTGGTAGTGGTGAGGATCATAACGATGTTGATGCTACTGATGTAGGTATTGGTGATGATGATACTCATGTTGTTGATGATGGTATTGTTGATGATGCAAATGATCTTGATGCTGGTGTTGGTAGCGGTGATGATGATGATGGTGTTGATGATGATGCTGGTGTTGGTAGTGGTGATGATCATGATGATGTTGATGATGCTGGTGTTGGTAGTGGTGATGATGATGATGGTGTTGATGATGCTGGTGTTGGTATTGGTGATGAAGACTGCAGCAGTCATGCTGCTGATGATGATGCTGGCTTTGGTAGTGGTGATGATAATGATGATGTTAATGATGTTGGTGTAGTTAGTAGTGATGATGATGATGTAGTGTTGGTAGTAGACTGATTATTATAGGTGATGATGAAGATGATGTTGCTGTTGTTGTGGTGGTGATGATGATGATGATGTTGATGACGATGCCAGTGTTGGTAGCAGTGATGATTATAATGATGTTGATGATGCTGGTGTTGGTAGTGGAGATGATGATGTTGCTGATGATGATGGTGTTGGTAGTGGTGATGATCATAATGATGTTGATGATGCTGGTGTTGGTAGTGGAGATGATGAAGTTGCAGATGATGATGGTGTTGGTAGCGATGCTAGTGTTGGTGTTGATGATGGTGTTGATGATGATGCTAGTGTTGGTAGTGGAGGTGATGATGATGGTGTTGATGATGATGCTAGTGTTGGTGATGATGATGATGGTGTTGATGATGATGCTAGTGTTGGAAGTGGTGGTGATGATGGTGTTGATGATGATGATAGTGTTGGTAGTGGTGGTGATCATAAAGATGTTGATGATGAATTGAATTGGATTTTATAGTCGCACCAACAGCTAAGGTCATATGGCGACTTTCCAGCTTCCATTGGTGGAGGAAGACCCCAGGTGCCCCTCCGGGCAATTTTCGTGCACGGGCGGGCACCTGGGCAGAACCACCGACGTTCCGCAAGCCAGCTGGATAGCTTCCTCACATAAAGATTCCTAGGCCGCTGAGGGATCGAACCTACAGCGGTGAGGGGCAAGTGATTTCAAGTCAGAGACGTTAACCACTCGGTCACGGACGCCCCATGTTGATGATGATGATACAATGTGTATTCTACCTACTCTTAGCCCCTTTCTTAATTGCAATATCAACAAAAAACAGCAACAAGTGATTTGTTATGTTTTTAATGCTCATTTTGTGATCGATAAGGTTTTATGCTTTATAAGTTACAACTTTACCTTTTTTAATATAAATTTATTCAAAACCATTGATCATCATCAAGAAAAACTTCAAAATCATCAAAGCATTTTATTGTAAATCAAGTTTTAATTACTTGAAACGATGATAATTATAGAAAATTAAACCGTTATAAAAGAGGATTGCTTTAAAGGCAATGCCAGCCATCTTAAAGGGACACGTCTTGTTGTGTTTTTTTAATCCACAATTTTAAACTTGCATATATTTGCAAATAATTAATAATAATATTTTTTAAAATTGTTTTTGGATATACCTAATTGCTGATTATCTGCTTAATGTAAAGCAAAACCTTTAAATTACTGATAAAGGAGCATAACTAAGTTTAAACAATTCTTTCCAGCTTCATGTATGACTTTCACAGCTTTGAAAGCTACAACTTTGATTTTTTGTAAGCAGAAATTAATGTACAGATAGGTATGTCCGTAATTCGGTGTGGGTGTTTGTTTAATACAAATAATTATTCTTACCAGTCAGTGACTTATTATTGTGGGTATGAATTATTAACATATACCTCTATTTAAAGACTCCCCTCAACACCCATTGTCTAAAGAAAGTGACCTACAATATGTGCTGACATTTTAAACATTTTTACATTTTGTACCAAATCAAAAACTTGTTTTTCCAGTTAAAATAGCCTCATGAAACGCCCCTATTTTGTCAAATGCATCGCCATCATAGAGTGCGTGGTCCAGTGATAGAGCGCCGAACTTCAGATCGAGAGGTCGTGGGTTCGATTCTCGTCGCGGCCACGTTATTTATCCTTGAGCAAGATAATTAATCCACATTGCTTAGTACTGGTTCTACCCAGGAAGCCATCGAGAGGGATTAATCTAAGTTGCAATAACTTGTTTCGCAATCGATGTAAAATAAATATGTTTTAAACTAAATGCATCGCCACTTGGTGTTTTGTTCAGTGTGTGTGTTCAGCAATGATACTTCCCTTAGCCACAACCATACGGTATTCACACTAGTCACAGTAGTGTGACTGACTTATTGACTGTGGGTATGAATTATTATTCTTTCGTGATTGATTTATTGATTGTGCCTGGATTGATCATTAGCCAATATCAGGTAGTAACTGACTCGCATCTCATCTCACACAGGAATACCAGCAGAGAATCCAGAAGTCTACAATACCTATCTATACAGGTAATAGTGTTCTATATTGTTGTTGATTTCTTAGATCTACATGTTTCCACAAAATACACACACCCCTTAAGCAAACTGAAGCTCCCACTCCCAGAGCTCCCTCCTCTCCACACGGATCCAAAATTCAACTAAGTGACATTAAGTATTATGTCCAACAATTAGTCATTTATCAATTCCTTACCTATCCTGTAACACCATTATATTATAACCAGATGTGACCTATATTATAAAGAAAGTAGGTCAAATAACAATGTCAGGTCAATGAAAAGTTAAGCACCGAAGAAGTTTGGTCCATTTACAGTATTGCGCAAGGAAGGCGAGATTCATAAGAGACAGGAAACATACAAGAAAACTGAACCTGACCCATCAGGGTTCAATCTAGGCCTGGATTTTAGGGAGAACTTCTCCCTCCAAAGAAAATAGAGAGAAGTGACCAAAAAATAAGGAGAAGTGAGGGAGACACAATCTTTTAAATTAAGCGCGCAATCGGTTATTTTTAATTATTAACTGATATACATGTATACACACTATTGGTTATAAATTTTGACTATTTAAGAGCATGCTATCTGTTTCAAATTAAATGTGTTTATTAATTTTATTCACTCACAGGCACTCTTTACTTATTTTACTGTAACTATAGAAGTAAGGACTGAGAGAAGAATTAATATAAATATATTGCTTGTATCTTTATTTATTCATATTTCTATCAATTTGTATGGAGTTCTATGAAGGGTGTAAATATGATTCTCAAACTTCTTCCTAAAAGGCTTATTCCTCATTAAGACCTATAAGACCAATTTATGTGTTTTGTTTCCCAATTTGTATTAGCTAAAAACAATATTTAATAAAAAAATGTTTTTCCTCCATCCGAACTTATGTACCTATCCGAACTACTATGACACCGCACTTTTCCGGAAGTAAAATATTGCCGAAAATTCAGTAGAAATATCATCTATTATTAACTCTTTTTCATGCATTTGTTTGTTTGGAATGCCAAAAGGTCCGTTTTATCAAACAATTAAGAAAACACAACTGTAATCATTATTCGGTGGTATCATTTAATCACCTCAGGTCAATTAACTTCAGATTGTTGTTTCGTTTCGATTACGTTTTCAACACGCACTTGTCTAACTGTAACGGAACCTACGATTGGTCAATTGTTCACCTATTCATAATTTTGATAGAGCATCATCAAAAAAACTGACCAATCAGTGACCAGAAATAAGACATAACCAATACATTCTGGTAGGTGATAAACTCGGTCTTTATCCTTGATGTTCAACCAAGTTTACTGTTAAAATTAACATATCTACAGTGTGATTCTTTTAAAACCCTGCCTATTTCTTGCACATTCATGCAAATTGATTCAATATATGTATCTTTTAAAATCAAAATCTTGAAAATTATGGTACTTTTACTCTGCCAAAGATTTTTATTTTACTATAGAACCTAAGGATAAAAACCGAGTAACACACATTTTATCACCTACTGAAAATAAAATAAAATCTCAACATCTCTGAAATGCAAAATTATGAATACGCAATCTCATTGGATAAGGCGTGTGTATTCCCTGTACAGTCTAATTTGTAAACAATAAATGGCGAGGTGCAAAAATTGCCTCGGGGGATATCATAGTTGTAGAAAAGTATGCTCCCCGCTGGGTTTCTGCTGTGATCGAACAAAGCAATTAGCATAATCCCTTCCCAGAGATGTCTACACCTGTCCTGAGACATAAACAACAGGTCAATTAAAGTACTGGTTACACTTCGCTTGAGGGCGGGAAAAAATCGAAGTGGTCAATATGAAGGCGACTTAAACTTCGCCATCGGCTAAAAAAAAAGCGAAGTCACGGAGGAAAAAGCGACTTTGTCGCCGATGTCGCCCTCCAAAATGAACCCTGACCCATATTTCAAGGAAAGTAGGTCAAACTGCTGCAAAAGTGGGTACACCAAGTCAGGCAAACGAGGGAAACACACAGAACACAGAAGAGAGAGAAACATACAGAAGATTCGTTCATATAAGGCACAAAGAAGGTGAGCTATTCAATGGTATCGATCCAATGCAAGAACAATACAGAACAATACAGGATTTGTATTGAAAACTGGCCTTGACCTTTGTTTCTAAGAAAGTAGATCACAATGCAAAAGGTGAAAAACCATGTCAGGCTCAGAAAAGAGATACATTGCTGAAGTTTGATTCATATACTCCTCAAACAAAAAATAACGGGCAAGAAATTCAATGTTACAAGTGCAATGCAAGCACAATATAGGATTTGTTTCAAAAAGCGTACATTTCGGACAAAGTAGATCGAAGAATGCAAAGTTTTTCCCATCATGTCACGGTTCGTAAAAGGAACACATGGACAAAGTTTAGACAATATCCTGGGTAAAATAGGTCTGTTACGGTAAAAGAAACAATTCTGGACATATATATGCATGGAGTAACGCCTACACAACTCTAAGTTGACTGCTCTGCAAATGGGGCTAGACAAAAATATGATTTTCACATTTGCACGTTATTCTAGTCTTAAAGTTATTAATGTTTCAAATCATATGTGTACACTTAATCACAGACCTGTTATTAGGTCCGTGACTTAATAGTGCATTATTTTATTAAATCTTGATAAAACACTTCATCTTAGACAGACTGTCACAGCCTTCATCAGCAATCCACCCTTAACAGTGACACTAAATACTCTAGTACAGTACAATACATCTAATCTAGCAGAACCTCAAAACTTATCAACCATTCTTCAATTTCAATACACACCCTTTATTTGCCAATACACATAAAACCGTTGCCTAGGAAACAGAATATCTCCATTGTAATCAATAGATCAATATTTACAATTCACCATTCATCACTAGTATGCCTGGAGGTATTGCTATTCCAATTGGAAGGAGTATAGAATGAGATCAGATTGATATTTATTTTCGCAATATAAAACCAATCAATATTATATATTGAATCAATTGAAGGGAATTAGATGGTTATAAAAGATAAAAGCCATTTTGATTTTTACTCTTGTATGTTATGTCTACAAGCCAGGCGACTTTTCAATGTTGGGGTCATATTGTTTTGAAACTGAAAATAAATGTAAAGCTGAATTTGAAATTTAAACTACTATAATATTTTAAGGGATACACGGCAATTTTTTGGGTTTGTTTAACACTTAACGTCGCTCCGTTAGTTTTTCGACATAACTAGCGTTATAAAACTAGTATAAAGCAAATTGTTTTTGCATATTATTAACTGTTGATTATATTGCACCAATAAAATGTTTAAACTTACAGTAGAATATGACGAACAAATGAAAACTTAAAATGTTATTTCATAATATGCAAGCAGGTTTAAAGTCAAAATGACACTGGATCAATAAATCCGCGAGTAACTCGCAGGCTGATCAGGGTTTACAATGTATGCGCTGCTGATCAGTCATATTCCCCAGAACACCCTTTTGTCACATAAATGGAACGGTCTTAATTCAAAGAAAGAACAGTCCATTATATATATGTAGAACTTTAAGGGTTAAAGGGGGATTTTTATCAAGAAGAATCAAATTTTTTAAAACTTCCCAATTCATTTTAACAATGTCTTGTAGTATGGTCGGTAAAATTTGCATTTGATGAATGAGTAGCATTTATTCATTCTATTCAGAATAAACAACTGGACAGCCCTTTATTATATGCGAACTTCCAATAAATGGAAGTTAGAGTACGGATAGGGTCACCACGTGAGTACGGACAAGGTCACTATGTGCATCATACTACAAAACTGATAGTCTGTCCCAGCTTGTTGGATATTTAAAAACCTCATTGGGCTACGCCCATCTCGTTGTTTAAATAAACCAACGCGCTGAGACCAGACTCTTATCTGTTACATATCACTTAAAACTTGGTGTTAGTACCATGTCGAATGGTTCAGGCTAAAATTTGATGGTTTTGACTGGAACCGATTAATTATGTTTAGATTCTTTAGAAAACGCTATAATTTTAAGTCAGACCTCTACGACACAATACTTGGTAGACTGCCACAGTTCCCATCCGAATGTCAGATCACTTTTTTTTATGAAAAAATAAAACGTCCCAAAACAAAATTTATATTTCATATTGATTTCTCTTTTAGTATCAGACTGGATCATTTATCTATGCATGAATTGAGCCAAGGGATCTCTTTTCGATTGCTCAAACGATTAATCTATGATTTCTGATGCAGATAGTTGCCAATATTGCGTTGTATCAAACTGATGTCATATATTAAAACAGATCTATGGAACTGTTCATTACCTCCCTTTTAATTCAAAAATTATATCAAAGGGACACAACCCAAAATGGTATGCACTTTTTACTCTAGGCCAAAAAAAAAAGAACCTGTGTTTTCGGTGGCCCGACCGACCCTATTTTTAAGGGGCCGACCCTAAAACTTTTTATGAAAAAGAAATTAAATAATAAAAAAAAAAATGTTTTTGTTCTAAACAATGATTTATCACAATATATCGAGGTAAACTGATATCACAGAGAAACGTTCAGTAGTATCATCAACTTGTATGGAGTTTATGAGATAAATACATGTAGAATCTCACAATATCTTGCTCCAAAAAAAATGCCTACCGACCTACCCTATTTTTTCAGAGCATGCAATAGGAAACACACCTAATTTTTTTTTTGGCCTAAATACATGTTTCAGTATTTCACAAATGAAATTTGCAACCGATATTGCAGATTACTAGAATGCAGTAGTAATTATTACAACAATCCCTAACAAACGTTAACACAAAAATCCATACCAATACGGGAATAATGGGATAATACCGAATAAAATTGACATTATAAATCCCTTAAAATACAGTTTTATCTGGTGTTATTGACAGCACGAGCAGAACGACCAATCAATTCAGTCGATGCCAATAGATCAATTCTACGAGTCAATTTGACATTAAACTCTTCCGTAATGAAATTCTATTGATTTTTAGGGAAATGGCCAATTTTGACTTACTTAACCATTCCATGTCCTCCGTATGCGTACACGGTCGATAAATATTCGTCCTATAAATCAATTTGGAACCAGTCTATTGTTAATTTGACTACCACAGCGATCGCAAGAAGATGAAATTATATCGATTTTCCAGAATTTCCGATTTTCCAAATAACAACTGCTCCCTAAGGGGGTGTCATGTAATCAGTAATGAAAAACTGATGTCTCCCTTAACAAGTCTTGTGAAAATTTGGCAATAAATCGATACATTGAAGAATAGAAATAAGAAATGCCGTGCCGCTGGAAAGATGGGCATCAATGGAACATTACTTGTGATACATATTGATTTTGCAATTGTCAACTACGCTCTTTTGCGGAGAACCATCAACCATCAGAGAATTTAATATCATTGTCTTTAGTCTAATTATCCTTAAAATGGATATGAGGACGGTATGACAACTTGAACTGATTTAAATATATACATAAAAGCCCTTTTTGCATGTACTGGGTTTATCCTAGCACGTTTTATTATATTTTATGTTATAAGTATTTATTTTTATTTGGCAGGTAAAGTAGCGTATTCGTAACTACTTTCCAGCTAAATTGGCTTTGCATGACAATATCTAATTAACTCCCGTGCAAATATAGTACTTTTCAGTGATTCAGATGCTCAAAGTGACTACCGGTAAGCCCATTATTAAAATGTGTAGAAATGCATAATGGGATTACAATTTAAAGCAAAGAGTGATTTATATATCAAGGAGAGTGATTTATATATCAAGGAGAGTGATTTACCTAGAAATTTGAATTTTTGAATAACAAAAGATTTTATCTATGCGATATGGTAAAAAAAAGACAAAGTGAAAACCTGAAAATTCCCTCATGAAAGATTAGTTACCTAAATATTGTTTGCACCCTTCTTTTTAAATGAAGTTTATTGTTATTTGTTGAAAGTGGTCTTGACAGCACGGAGGAAATTCCGACCTGTGTCCGGTTCTGGTTTGAATCCTGACGGTTGCATTTCTCATAGAAATCAAATCAACTTTGGTAGCTCATTGGGTAAGGCCTTCTGCTTTAAAGCTGCAGACCTTCATCTCATCTCTCTCTAAGGTAGCTGTCCCATATGACCTTTAGATGTGTTAATGTGATGCAACATATTATTTTCCGCTTGTCAGATTTAATAAGTGTCAAGGGATGTAATTAAAGGGACATATTGCAATATAACAAAATTTCGTGCAACAATTGCGCATGACTTGTACTTTAGGTCTGACAAACATACTAAGAAGTTACGTAAATATAGTCAAACAAACATATTGGGCAAGGCTTTTTCATATTGGGCGAATCGGGTCAGTTGTCTTATTTCAGTCAATTTGGTAAAATTTTATAATTAATCTCTGGATGTGCAAAAGAAATAAGCTTGAGGTGGTTATCAAAATCATGTAGTAAAAAAAATAATACTGAGTCACTAGAAACATCTAGCTTCAAGTTTCTCATATTCTCATTAGCTTGCTAATTTTCCTCCAGAAATGCGGCAGTATGTTAATTAATATACCATTCCATCGGAAAATTTCATATTGATTCCAGTGCCTAATGGACCTCGAGTGATCAATTTCTAATGCTTTCTGATCGATAGACTGCTTTAATATTTCTAGAATTCGGAGACATCCAGGCGGTGAGAATTAATGGATCCAAATTAGTCGAGGAAAAAAAAATTCGCCTTCGGATTCGGCAATAATAAAATCGATAGTCCATTATAGATAGAAACGGTATTTATTGATTACACATATATGGCTTTGTCATCAACAGCTAATGCTAGGAATTCTGGGTAATGGCCCTCAAGATTCTACCAAGTTGTAAGCTTAAGTATATACACAGAAACTTATGCATTATTATACATAGAATAAGCAAAGGGGGATAATTCAGATACACAAATCCAATTGGTTAATGTTTGATTTTTAAATAAAAATATGTGTAAGCAAAGGGAGATAATTTATTTACACAATTCCGTCCACCTTGCACTTGTCTGTTATTTTAATAAGATATGTCAAGGGAGGTCATTCATTTTACTTTGTATAGTGTTTTACATCATTTTCAACATATATATAAGGTTATATATGACGGTTGATTTTCTGTGGTGGAGGCAAACCTTTTCCTGGGTAGAACCAGTACTGTACACCTCAGGCCATCTAAGAATTGACACTTCCTTACTTACACGTCAAGCTCCCAGTGGGATTCGAACCCGCAGCGGTGAGAGGCGAAAGTTTACAACGCAACATTGTTAACCATTCGGCCACGGAGACACTTATTTACACAAATCCATTTGGTACTTAGTGGTTATTTTAATAACATATATGAGCAAAGGGAGATAATTTATTTACAGCATTCCATCTTGTTCTTTTAATAAAATATATTAGCAAAGGGAGATAAATTAGCAAAGGGAGATAATTCATTTACACAAATCCATTTGGTGCTTAATGTTTATTTTGATAAAATATATTAGAAAAGTGTTATAATTTATTTGCACAATTCTGTCCACCGTGTACTTGTCTATTATTTTAGTAACACATATTAGCAAAGGGAGATAATTTATTTACATAAAATCAACCTTGTGCTTATTGGTTAGTTTAATAAAGATAATAGCAAAGGGAGATAATTCATTTACACAAATTCATTTGGTGCTTAATGGTTATTTAATATATTAGAAAAGGGTGATCATTTATTTACACAATTCTGTCTTTTGTTTTAATAACAAATATTAGTAAAGGGAGATAATTTATTTACACAATTCTACCTTGTACTTGTCTGTCATTTTAATAAAAAATATTAGCAAAGGGAGATAATTTATTTACACAATTCCACGTTGTGCTTATTGGTTATTTTATATAAAAAGATAATACCAAAGGGAGGTAATTCATTTATGCAATTCCATCTGGTACATAAAGGTTAATTTAAAACAGCATATTAACAAAGGGAAATAATTCATTAACATGATTCCATCTGGTACTTATTGGTTAATTTAATAAAAGATTATTAGCAAAGGGAGACAATTTATTTACGCAATTCCACCTTGTACAAGTTTGCTGGTTATTTTAGTACAAGAGATTACCAAAGGGAGATAATTCACTTACACAATTCTACCAGATGCACTCTATTTTAATACAAGTTATAACATCCACTTTTTGCTTTTAAAGGTTAACATTGACTTCAAGTTCTTTTAGATCAAGACAAACAAATGTTCAAAATAAAGAATTATAATATACAAAAAGGTAAGAAACAATCAACAAAACTCATGCAGGCCTATATGGCCTAACATGTGCTAAAGACGGCGTAAAACACCCTTCAAACAAAGACATCAAGTACACATTTTAGTATGCGACAGTATGAATGAATTGTTGTTAAGCATTAACCCGCTAAGCACGCTATAATAGCCTTTGCGTCCATTGTAAGCCCAGATCAAGATCCCAGATCGCATGCTGATCAGGGTTTACAATGACTGGCTGCTGATCATTTCCCACAAAACTTTTTTGTCACATAAATGGAATGGTCTTAATTCAAAGAACTGTCCATTATATATATAGCAGGTTAAGGGTTAATAGCTCAAGACATTATCTTGTTATTTCAAGACGACCCTGAAAGAAGGGAAGGATACATAGGAATCTGGGAACCGTGTCTTTTCTCTCGCTTTCGAATAAATTCTAAGGGTTCTTTAACATGCTCGATGGAGAGACTCCGATACAAGGGACCCCGGGTTTATGTCCCCATCAGACAAACTAGACTGCTTAAGAACACCAAAGAAGCCCAGTGGTGGTAGTGAGATTTGCGTTCCCAGCATGCCATCAAACTCACCCTTAACCCGCTAAGCATGACTATAAATATAATAGCCTTTGCATCCACCCAGATCAGCCTGCGAGTAACTCACAGGCTGATCAGGGTATACAATGTCTGGCTGCTGATCAGTCATTTCCACCAAAACACCCCTTTGTCACATAAATGGAATGGTCTTAATTCAAAGAAAGAACAATCCACTATATACGTAGTGGGTTAAAGGTTAAACTCTTGATGTCCATTCTTCTATAGAGGAAAACATATATGAAAATGGTTGAAGTGTAATAAAGCAAAGATGGAGATATCTTTAATGTTATCATCAAAAGTTTTACAACTCTCTTAAAATGTAATACAAACTGGTAAATATATTTAGCTAACTGCTGGCTTTTTGAAACAGCCCAGTTAAATCTTTGTTTGCGTAAAAAGTTATGACATGTACGTAGAATTATAGTCCATTATGTCTGGTCCTAATTTGTCGGAACAAAAATAAATGTTTTCCTCTGAGTCACACACTTGCCGCAGCCTAATCTGAGCCAGTATTAAGTGGCCCTTTTATAATTTTCCTGATTTCCAATAATTGACTGTTCAATAGCTCACCATTCAATACCATCAAGCCAACACTTAGAGCTAATGTATTCTTTTATATTACACATCGTACAGGAAATGTCTCATTAATTGAACACTTTTCACAGAGGTTCTCTAACAAAGGGACAAATCAATGTTTACAGACATCGACAGTATTAGCAATTAATGCACAAACGTAATGGTTTAAACTGTTTATTTTATCTCAAGAGTGATGCCCCTTTTTTTTATGATGTGAAGATTTAAATTGTCCATTTGTTTTAAAAGAGCTGCACAAAGTCAAGGCAATTGTACCAGTTCATGAGGCAGCCACAGCAAGTTACACTACCAATTATAAAGTTCCAAGGGATCCCCTTTTCAGTATTTATTGACATTCACACTATTTATTAAGTCACTAGCGTTTGTTTAGTAAAAATTCTCCTCTGGGATCATCAATCATAATCTTTGTGCCTTTAAAGGGACACACGGCAATCTTGAAGTGTTCAAAATGGGTGTCTCGACATATATCCAGGATCATGTTTACTTTTAACCTGGTAACATTTAATAAATACAAATTTAAGTATTCACTTTTTCGTCATCTTTAAGTTTGAATATATTATTGGTGCAATAATATCAAAATTGAATAATATGCACATACAATGTGCTTAATACTATTCTTATAATTAATGTTAATGATTTATCCAGAAAAACAAGAGGGACGCCGGGAGTTTCAAAAAAATCCAGATTGCGGTGTGTCCCTTTAAAACAGAATACTACTTAAGCTGATGCTAGTGGGCCTGGGAGGTGTTGCATCTGATATTACCGCTCATGAACACTCAATAAAACCCTAGTCTGCTACTTTTCTCTTGTTTGTGTATGTTGCTTCCAATTAAGTCCTCACGGCTGTAAAAAGTAGCACCGACTACAAATCAGTAGTGTTACATCTGACATACATGTAACCTCTTATGAACAGACTCAATAAAACAAGAGTCTGCTACTTTTTTCTCTGCGTTTCGCTTCCATGGGATCCCCTTCACAGTATCTATTTAAACCAGACTTTGGGGTGAAGTTACAGTGTCAAGTTTTCAGCCAAATTGGGACTATCATTACCGTGACCTTGGGAATGACCTTGCCCATTTGATATTGTTAAGGTTAGCTGGTTGTTGCAAATAACAAGACATATATGCAACGTTTAATATAGACAAGAATCCGCAGATTCACGTCTCGCCTAACAAGGACAGGACTTATAAACAGAGCACCACAAGCGGTGCAGACACTCGACTTTGGTGAAATTACAATTGATTAACAAGGCAGCCGGGTTTCTATCAATTATATATATTTTATATATATATATATACACATGCTGGAAACAGGATCTTTAAGTGATGTAGTAATGTTAACACCATAATTAACTAGGACAAGGGTCATAGATGAAACCCATGTATTCAAAACGATGCACTACCCAAGACACACACCCGATTAACCGGCAGCCGTAGGCACAGTCGGCAGCCGTAGGCACAGTTCCCGATAAAAAAAAAACAAGTTTCAAAAGGGTAAATAAATCTAGTTTTATGACTCGTTAGCCTTAAACTATTAGAAAAGTGAATCGGCCATTTTAATTTGGAAGGAATGTTGTGTGTGTCACCCGATTCCCGTGAAATTTGAACCTATATTATGTGAGTTACGGTAGGTTAAATGTTGAAATTAAGCTAAAAAATGTGATTGTAGAAAGTTAGAGACCTGGTACTCGGTAAATAGTCAAGTTTTAAGAGATTTCAGACAAACTGCCATAAAATATAATCCTTCCTGAATAAACATTCAAAATTTTAGCCCACAGAACATTTTATTAAAATAATTGTAGGTTTTTAAACACGACCGGGTATTGAAAAATGGCAGGAGTACAGTACAGTTCCATTATTTATTGGCAGGTAGCTTAGTACAGTTCCGAAAAATGGCAGGCGTATGGTACAGTTCCAAAAACAACGGACGCTAAAGTCTTTTCTCCTTTGGTATATATAGTGGTGTAATTTCGAAAACACTAATGAAGAAGTACTGTATATAGAATTATATACATCTTCGGTCCTTCCATAAACGTTTAAGAAAACCCACCAACCGTAGGGAAACGTGAATATAGGCTCGTTTGAACCTTCATTCCGACGGTACAGTACAGAGAAAGACACGTTTTAATAACAATCGTATGTTGTGCTGAGTTACGTCCCCTTTTTATAATTCACCATTTATGATAACAGGCCTTTGGTATTTAGATGTTTTGGAATAGATTGCGAATTTCGGCCCCAAATTGGGTCTAGAAAAATCTCTGAGTTTGTGAGAAAGTGACCTAAATGCAAAACTTGAATGTTGATGCCTTCTACGCCGCCGGAAAAGCAACACCTATGTCTCTTTTTTTCTTTGAAAAGGTGAGACAAAATATGATAAAGTGAACGGAAATGTTATGTTTTAGGTTAAAATTTGACTTTTGAACTGGGCTACCATTTACTACAGCCCTCGCCAGGTACAGGTTTCCACTGGCTCACCAGTAGCTAACTCATTCCAGGTACCATTTCTACTGGACTACCAGTAGCTAGCCCATGCCAGGTACAAGTTTCCACTGGGCTACTCCAGTAAGTCTTTGCCAGGCACCAGTTTCCACTGGACAACAAGCAGCTAGCCCACGCCAGGTACCAGTTTCCACTGGGCTACTAGTAAGTCTCGGCCAGGTACCAGTTTCCACTGGGCTACAAGTAAGTCTTGGCCTGGTACCAATTGGCTACCACTAAGTTTCAGTCGCGAACACGTTTCCACTGGGCTACCAGACTACCATTAAGTCTTTGTTAGGTACCATTAAATCCAGGCCAGGTACCAGTAAGTCTCAGTCAGGTACCAGTTTCAAATGGGGCTACCAGTAACTCGATCAGTTTCAACTGGCTACAAGTAAATTTATCTACATTCTGCTTCCCAGCTAGGTGGCTTATCCATACCACAACTCCAAGCCAATATGTGCTGTGTGTAGACTGGGACATTTATTCGTCAAATTTGAGTGAGACCTATATATAAATAATTATATACATGTACATGTTTGGCCCTAGATCTATCTACCTGTTCAACATCCAAAGTTGTAACTGGATAGCTACCTCAGCAAAAATCACAAAAGAAAATCTATTTCTATCAAACATCCACATCACATGATCTGGGTATTGATTCGCTCTTCACGCACTTCGAGTTGTAAAGAATAGTCATTAAAGTTTTGTTAAAATGCAAATTTATAGAAGTTGGACGACAATTAACCTGGTAATCTCATTCTTCTGGGTATCTGTGGGAGGCTTGACAGAGGTAGTTAAATCTCTCACATCTCTGTTCCCTGTCTCCCTCAATGTTCCCTTTCTCCTTCTCCCTAGGCTGACAGAGGGTTACATATCTCGGACGTCTGTTCCCTGTCCCCCTCTATGTTCCCTTTCTCCTTCTCCCTGGGCTGGCAGAGGGTTACATCTATCACACCTCTGTTCCCTTTCTGCTTTACCCTGTGTTGACAGAGGGTTAACTCTCTCACATCTCTGTTCCCTGTCTCCCTCTATGTTCCCTTTCTCCTTCTCCCTGGGCTGGCAGAGGGTTACATCTCTCACACCTCTGTTCCCTTTCTGCTTTACCCTGGGTTGACAGAAAGTTACATCTCTCACATTCATATTCCCTTTCTCCCTCCTCAGCATTGACAGAGGGGTTACAGCTCAATGTTTTGTTCCCTTTCTCCCTCCCCAGGATTGACAGAGGAAGTTGCATTTGTCACATCTCTGTTCCCTTTCTCTTTTCTATTTTTAACAAGGACAGTTACATCTCTCACATCTATGTTCCCTTTCTCCCTCTGAGAGTTGACAGAGGGGTTACATATGTCACATTTATGTTCTCCTTCTCCTTTCTTAGGGCTGACAGAAGGGTTATATATCTCAAATTTACGTTCCCTTTCTCCCTACCCAGGGTTGACAGAGGTTGTTATACCTTTCACATCTCTGTTCCCTTTCTCTATCCCCAGGGTTGAAAGAGGAAGTTACACCTCTCACGTCACAATTCTCTTTCTCTCTCCTCAGGGTTGACACAGGCAGACATTTCTAACACTTCTGGTCCCTTTCTCTCTCCTCAGGGTTGACAGCGGCAGTTACATCTAGGGCTCCAAGAATAGGATAGCCCGACGTCCGGGGCTAGCCCAATCTGAATCCGGGCTAGTCTATCTTTAACAAGAGATCAATGACCTTGAAGCTCTACTAATTGATTTTGATTTCAGGAAGTAGTCGCTACAGACTTGTTTTTTGAAAATCTATTTTTAAGTGTGGCGGCCATCTTGAATTTCCGGCCGACCTGAAATTTTGCTAGGATCAATAAGACATTAAGAGCAACATTCCTGTGAAGTTTCATGAAAATACGTCAAGTAGTTTCAGAGGAGTAGTCGCTACAAATTTTCATTATATAACTCTATGTAAACAAAGATGGCCGCTGGCAGCCATGTTTAACGTCAAATCAAAACGATTTTCGACAAGGACCAACATCATGTCATACTGATCATTTTAGAAAAAGTCCCATATCAATATCTCTTATAGTTTTGAAGAAGTAGTCGCTACAAACTTATTTATTTTAAATCAATTTTTAGCTGTGGCGGCCATCTTGAATTTCCGGCCGACCTGAAATTTTTCTAGGATCAACTAGACATCAAGAGCAACATTCCTGTAAAGTTTCATGAACATCCGTCAAGTAGTTTCAGAGGAGTAGTCGCTACAAGTTTTTACTATGTAACTCTATGTAATCAAAGATGGCCACTGGCAGCCATATTTAACGTCGAATCAAAATAAATTTCGACAAGGATCAACATCATGTCATGCTGATCATTTTAGAAAAAGTCCCATATCAATATCACTTATAGTTTTCAAGAAGTAGTCGCTACAAACTTATTTTTTAAAAATCTACTTTTAGCTGTGACGGCCATCTTGAATTTCTGGCAGATCTGAAATTTTGCTAGGATCAATTAGACATCAAGAGCAACATTCCTGTAAAGTTTCATGACAATCGGCCAAGTAGTTTCAGAGGAGTAGTCGCTACAAGTTTTTACGATATAACTCTATGTAAACAAAGATGGCCGCTGGCAGCCATGTTTAACGTTGAATCAAAACGATTTTTGACAAGGATCAACATCATGTCATGCTGATCATTTTAGAAAAAGTCCCATATCAATATCACTTATAGTTTTCAAGAAGTAGTCGCTACAAACTTGTATTTTAAAACTCTATTTTTAGCTTTGTCGGCCATCTTGGATTTCACATCAACATGAATTTTTGCTAGGATCAACTAGACTTTATGGGCAACATTTCTGTAAAGTTTCATGAATATCCATCCAGTAGTTTCAGAGGAGTTGTCGCTACAAATAAAAGTTTACGGCCAGACGGACGCCGCACCACGGCATAAGCTCTGCTGATCTCTGATCAGTCGAGCTAAAAATGGTTGCCCGTCGGGCTAGTCTAAAAAAATCTCGGGACCATCAAACTTTTCAAACTAAAACCCCCAACCACAAATTGTGTTTTATTGCGTGTAATCTGAAGCCTTATTTGTTGAAAATTATCGCCCTTCATTAAAGATCATCAAATTGAAAGTGCCCATTCCATTGGTTGATTACATGATTTGGACCAATCGCATTACAGCTTTCATATTCAGGCAAATGTGTCACGTTGAACAGAAGAAGAAAGATCACTCGAATATTAACAGTTTGAACGCTGATTTAGTTTTAATATTCTTATTTTTCGATGAATTGCTGTATAATCTTTTCCTATTTTTAGTTCATGTTTAGCAAGCCTGTATCATAAAAACGCTTAACATTGAATGCTTATTCACAAATGCTAGCTGTTAAATAACACTGGGAACGCGCACCTGTTTTAGATGGTTTAATTAGCGGGACCCGCAACGATTTTTGACGTGATTTGCGAGGCGATCCTAAAACTGAAAATAATATCGTTTTAGTTATATGATGCAATGGATAAATAAAAGGAAAATATAACCTTCTTGTTTGATTCTAGTCACATGTGTATGATTAATTAATTATAAATAAAACGAAGTAAAAAAGCAAATATTCAATATCGACACAAAATATGTACCGGCAACTATTCATTGGTAATAACAATTTCGGGGCAAGTTATGGCTATTCCCCAATTTTATAATTTTCTTGGAGTCCTGAGATCTCTCATATATGTGCTCCCTTTCTCCCAGAGGCAGTTACATCTTTCACATCTGTGTTCCATGTCTCTCTCCCATGGTTGACAGATGGTGTTGTATCTCTAACATCTGTGTTCCCTTTATCTCCCCGGGGTTGACAGAGGCAGTTACATCTCTTTCATCTCTGTTCCCTTTCTCCCAACCCAGGGTTGACAGAGGGTGTTACATCTCTCATATATGTGTTCACTTTCTCTCTCCAGGGTTGACAGATGCAGTTACATTTATCCCAGTTCTGTTCCCTATCTCTGCCCAGGGTTGACAGGCAGTTAGCGTACATTATCATATCTCACCTCACTGTTCCCTGTCTCTCCCCAGGGTTGACAGAGGCAGTTACATGTCTCACATCTCTGTTCCCTGTCTCTCCTCAGGGTTGACAGTGGTAGTTACATCTCTTCTATCTCTGTTCATTTTCTCCCTACCCAGGACTGTAACTACCCAGGACTGTAATTGGGTGTTAAATCTCTGAGTCTCACATCTGTGTTCTCTTTCTCTCTCTCTGGGTTGAAAGAGGCAGTTAATCTCTCATATGTGTGTTCCCTTTCATCATCCCCACGGCTGACAGACAGTTCCATTTCTCCCATCTCTGTTCCATTTTGTCCCTCCCCAGGGTTGACAGAGGCAGTAACATCTATCATATCTCTGTTCCCTTTATCCCTACCCATGCTCTGACTGAGGCGGTTATATCTTACATCTGTCAGTGCTCGAAAAGTAGGATAGCCCGACACCCGGGGCTCCTCGAAATCCATTCCAGGCCTGTCTCATTTTGCAGACAAGGAGCCCGTCGGGCCTGTCTAATAAAAATAAATCCCCGAAATAAATTTTACTTGATCTCAAGGTCCTCAGGACTAAAATACTCCCATGGGTATTGTGAACTGTGAAAACACTTGCAATTAAAATGTGATATACACACATTGAAACAACAAGAAGTTTGAATATTGTGCCTGGATTCGTGTCGGCAGTTTGTCACAACTTTGAGGTCGACAATTATTTACATTAAACTACATTATCCTGCTATTAGGGTTGTGTTTTCTTTCCTCTTTGATAAGAAATACCATTTTGGGCATTCAAACCACTTTAATGCATGAACAACATTCGTAATTGAGGGAATTTCTATTGAATGTTCGTGAATTTTTCTGGCCGTAAAAGTGCGAAGTTATAGTAGTTCGGATGGTACATAATTTCGGATATTTTTTTTTTTTTACATAATCGAATAAGAAAAACTGTCTTTTACAAATACATGTTGGTGGAAAGAAAAAAGATATAATTATAGATGTATAAATACAGATATAAAGTATATTTGTATTCATTAGTTAATCCATCCATCATTCTTTCTTTTATCAATGTGTAAGGAGTTCCTGGAATCCTATTTTTAAATGAATTCTAGTCTAGGCTCCTAATTCCAAAGATCGTCTTCACAAATCATATTGAAGGAATGATGGGGTATTGCTTCTTCAGGGTGCTGGAAAAAGTACCCCATGGTCTAAATATTGTCTGAGATGGCGTGGATAGAAGATTTCCCGAACACATTCCTTCTGAAACCAAACATTTTCATCATTTCCATAGTCATCCAAGTCAAAATCAGCAGAAACAAAAAAGTCAAAGTCCCTTTCGGTCTAAATTCTAATTCATTTGTTGTTTACAGTTTTCTCTCGCTAAAAGTTGTCCAAAATGTCGACATCTTCATCTATAAACTATAATTCGTGGATTTGACCAATTATTAATTAATAAAATGAAGTAATGATACACCTCCACATTTGATCCCCTCGCAGTTAAAAATAACAGTGCAGTGATAATTATATTAAAAGATTAAATGATTTATTTTGTGTTAAAAAAAAGTACATGGGTGAGCAACCAATCAATTAAAGAATTACCTCTCAACTTAGATATGGAATACTTTATTAATATTAAAAAGTGTTTTCAATATAATACCTATATATTACTGTACATGTGTTGAATAAACTTTATCTCTGCTATTCAACCTTCCTCGGCCACTTCAAGCCTTTTATTTTATCAAAACTTTATTTAGGTAATATTACCAGATGACATTTTCCCTTCGATTATACACTTCAGTTATCTACAACTTGATTTGGAAGATTGACTTAGATAACAGACCGATTGATGCGCCTATCTATTATTGCCACACACAAAATGTGACAGATGCTCCTTGAGATTCTTTACTTTCGTATTTATCGGATTTAGTTTTAAAAATATGTTGCAAAATGAACAACTTGATTATTAGGAGGACAAAATTAAACAACTGTAATGTAAAATTACAAAGGTTGAAATAATAAAAAAAAACTAAAACGCAAATAATGAAAGAGAGCACCCAATGATGTGGCCACATTGACTGATAATCAATTTGACACAGATAAATGTTTACCAAGATTTCAATAACATTTCTGCAACTTGAACAAAGTTTAGGAAAGTTTCACAATGCACATATAAAATGACAGTTTCTGAGGATGAAGAAAAACATATATAACTACAAAGACGATCTTTAGATTATATGGATAAGTACCTGTAACTCTTGTAAATCGAAGTTTTTCCAATAATCTAACATTGACTGCACACTGGCAGCCATCTTGAACGGGGTTCCAAATTGATTGGTCACATGACCAAAATCAATGTAGTCGCTAAACTAGGTCAAATGTTTATATCTCAAAAATAATATTATAAAGTAAAATGTCAAAATAGTTTGCATATATACATAATTTAGATTTTTTCAATTGTTGTCATTGTTTGTAACTTAAATATTAAAGAAAAATTCTGATTTAGTATTATGAAATATTTTATTTTGAGGTTATTTTGAATAATGGCGGCTGTTGACAAATGGCGCACATGCTTGAATGAAAACAGTTTTTGCAAGAAATTACGTGAAAATAATGCTCGTGAATCGAAACGCAAGCTGCAGACAGAGTCTAAGGGTCTTGTTGTTGTAAATGACAATGATTTATTTATATGGGATAATCACGCATCGCATCTAATCTTCTTCAATCTGAAGAATATATTTGGGTCTTCTGACAGGCAGAACCGATTCCAGGTAAATCGAAACTGAAAGTAGAATGCTCTCGCTCTTCTATGCTCCGAGCAGAGTTACGTGTGCAACATTCATTTTTTAACTATAGTATACTTGTCATTTCAGAAAATTTAGCTAGAAAAAATGCCTTGTAAACTGGAGATAAAATTTTTAAAAAAAAGTCTGGTCTGAAAAAAATTCTCCACAGGAAATTCTTTCACTTGTAATACTGTCTTCGAGGCCACTCATAAAGCGTCATAAAGCGTCGTTTCTTAGGCCCATTTGGATTGTTTATATAATTTTCCGGTAATGTCGTTAAGACTATTCTGACTTCCGGTTCCCTTTTGTCTTTTAAGGTTATATTGTCTTTTTGTTTCATTTCATTACTTGTTAGGCCTAAATTTGGAAGGATGTTGCGCCCAATGTTTGTTTAGCCTACTTTTGAATGAATTTATGGTGGGTGCCTCAGTTACTGTGTTAGGTAGTTTGTTCCAAGAATCTACCACTCTATAAGCAAAGGATTTCCTCCTAATATCAACTCTTGCTCTTTTCTTAAATAATTTATGTGAGTTTCCCCTAGTGCCATAGTGAACAGTTTATTTTTATTTACTTTATCGATGTTATTTAAAATTTTGTAAACCTGAATCACATCGGCTCGCTCTCTTCTATACTCCAGGGTTGGTAGTCCTAACATAGTAAGTCTTGTGTGGTATGGAAAGTTGCTGAGGTTACCCACCATTCTGTTAGCTCTTTTTTGGACATTTTCTATAGTGTTAATGTCTTTTTTGAGATATGGGGACCAGACAACTGTGGCATATTCCAGGTGGGGTCTAACAAGGGATTTATATAAGCAGAGGAACATTTCTATGTCCATATATGTAAAAGTTTTGCATATTAGTCCTAGGTTCCTGTTAGCCTTAGAGACTTTCCCACTTATATGGTTAGAAAACTTTAACTTAGAGTCAAAGGTTACCCCTAGGTCCTTTTCCTGCAGTACCTTAGTAATTTTTTCAATTTTATTTGTTTGATCTTTGATAAAATACACATTGTTTTCATCGTCATTCATTCCAATGTGAAGGTGTTTACATTTTTTGGCATTGAATATCATTTGCCAATTTTTAGCCCAATTGCATGCATTAAATATATTATCCTGTAAATTCTGTATATTACTTGGGTCACTAACGCATGTATAAAGTTTTGTATCGTCTGCAAACAGTTTAGTAGTGCAGGAAATTGCTTCGGGGAGGTCATTGATATATATCACTTGACTACTACCTTCTATTAATATGAAATAGTCACTACCTATGTAACGGGCAAAGCACATCCATAAAATGTACATTTTGTACAGTTAAAGTCCTGTCTTTATTTTATTTGTGAATCTAAAATCTAAAAATAGTTTTAGATCTAAATGTAATGCACATACAGTACAGTTCATGAGAAACCCACACTTTACTTAATTTGCCGAGTTTGGTCGTATCGATTGCCGCGCGGATCTACACGGAGTGAGTGTTTGGACTCGGCAAAAGTACGCCATTGTCGAGTCACTCCCATTACCGAGTCACTCCGCATAAAGTCCAATTCAGGGCCTCCTTTGGCCAATTTTTTTCTCGGCTACCACTTGCTCCAAATGAAAAAGTTGGAGACAAATTGAAGAAATTGGAGCCATTTAGCGCTTAGCCCTGTGGAAAAACTGGATAACAGACCCGCGTTGATAACGTGAAAGTCCGCCCTTCTAAGCGACTTTGTTTTTTCGTCCATCGCGGACATACTAATCATGGTCGGTGAATTGTGTCATCGCGGCGGGTAATAAGGTGGAAACCCACACATCACCGCGTTTTTTTTCAGGTTTAATACAGGTTTAATACAGATGTAGTTTTAATAATAATTATAATCTAGAAAATGTTTGTGTGCATGTTCATGTGAATATACATATTCATTACATATATCTCTTTAATCTGAGTGTTATATTTATGACCATTATTTCCAAAACACATCTACAATTTCCATTTAGAACGCGCCTTAAAACTGATTGACATCTGATGTCAATGATCGTACATGTGTACACATGTACAGGTACAGCGTTGTGTGTATTGGCGCTGGGAACTGCAGTCCTGTGTTGCATACATGTGATATTTTCAGGACCTCAATCTGGGAGTTTAGTGATTTTCATGCAAAAATCTGGGAGTTTTTTCGCAGGCTATTTTTAGCGCGCGAGCAGTATTTTGTACCCAAATTCCATAAACGAATACCTAAATAACCGAGGATATACATGTAAAATCATCTAACACTATAAATATTTGAGCTTTAGATTATGGTCTGGACTCTGAGTCTCTCAAATAAGAATCAAGTGTCATGGAATAAAAAACAACCGACATCAATCAAGGAACACCCTTTTTATGCCCCCGAAGGGTGGCATATAGTAGTCGCACTGTCTGTCCGTTTCGTCGGTACAATCGTGTCCGCTTCATAACTCTGACAATAATGGACGGATTTTCAAATAACTTCGCACAATTGTTCACCACAACAAGACGACGTGTCGCGCACAAAAACCAGGTCCGTGGCTCCAAAGTCAAGGTCACACTTAGAGTTCAAAGGTCAAAATCCGTTCATCTGTACACTTGTGTCCGCTTTATAACTCTGACAATAATGGATGGATTTTCAAATAACTTCGCACAATTGCTCACCACAACAAGACGACGTGTCGCGCACAAAATCCAGGTCCGTGGCTCCAAGGTCAAGGTCACACTTAGAGATCAAAGGTCAAAATCCTTTCGTCTGTACAATCGTGTCCGCTTCATAACTCTGACAATAATCGACGGATTTTCAAATAACTTTTTTTTTTTTATTTTTTCTTTTTTTTTTCTTTAGTATTTTTTTTTTAATAAATTTTAAATATATCTGTTGGTTTCATATTGCTCCAAGGTCAAGGTCTCACTTACTGTGACATTTCTTGTTTTAAAATAAAATATTAAATCAAACATACAAACATCAAACAAAAGCAACGTACGTCAATCACGGAACTCCTTTTGATGTAAAATCATCTTTATAAATTTCATTAATTATATCAAACATACTCTCCAAATTCACACCGACAAAGTCTACTTTCGTTTTCGCTATCCGATAATTACTGCGTCAACTTTAACAAACATTCATTTTTCACTTCTAAATAAATGATACCAGCAATTTGTTTCAGGTCATAGCGAACCTGTTTAATTACAGACATCATTAAAGACTTCATGAGTGTGCTGCTAATCCTTTGTTAAGATCAATTAAGCCAATACACTGTTTGCAAATAACACTTTCACCCACGCTATTGATCCAGGTCAAATCCAGGTGTGTCACGTGACAGTCTCGCGAATTGCAAGACAATAACATCAAGTTGGATTTTACGCAAACATATACCAAACAAAGGAAATAGACCGATTGTTTTCGAAAATTTGATTTTAGCAGTTTTACGGGAGTTTTTCACACAATTCTGTGGGGCCGGGAGGAGGGTTACAATTCCGTGAGATTTCATCTCACGCCATGAGGTATCGCATGTATGGTGTTGTGTTTATTTATTTCTTTGAGTTTTAACATTTAGAAAACAAGAATTATATTATGATCCTATTGGTTGTTAGCTCTACTGATCAGAGATCAGCAGAGCTTATGCCGTGGTGCGGCGTCCGGCGTCCGTCCGTCCGTCTGTCCGTCCGTTAACTTTTATTTGTAGCGACTACTCCTCTGAAACTACTGGATGGATATTCATGAAACTTTACAGAAATGTTGTCCATGAAGTCTAGTTGATCCTAGCAAAAATTCATGTTGATGTGAAATCCAAGATGGCCGCCAAAGCTAAAAATAGATTTTTAAAATACAAGTTTGTAGCGACTACTTCTTGAAAACTATAAGTGATATTGATATGGGACTTTTTCTAAAATGATCAGCATGACATGATGTTGGTCGTTGTCAAAAATCATTTTGATTCGACGTTAAACATGGCTGCCAGCGGCCATCTTTGTTTACATAGAGTTATATAGTAAAAACTTGTAGCGACTACTCCTCTGAAACTACTTGGCGGATTTTCATAAAACTTTACAGGAATATTGCTCTTGATGTGTAATTGATCCTAGCAAAATTTCAGATCAGCCAGAAATTCAAGATGGCCGCCACAGCTAAAAATAGATTTTTAAAAAATAAGTTTGTAGCGACTACTTCTTGAAAATTAGAAGTAATATTGATATGGGACTTTTTCTAAAATGATCAGCATGACATGATGTTGATCCTTGTCGAACATTATTTGGATTTGACGTTAAACATGGCTGCCAGTGGCCATCTTTGTTTACATAGAGTTATATAGTAAAAACTTGTAGCGACTACTCCTCTGAAACTACTTGACGGATGTTCATGAAACTTCACAGGAATGTTGCTCTTGATGTCTGGTTGATCCTAGCAAAATTTCAGGCTGGCCGGAAATTCAAAATGGCCACCACGGCTAAAAATAGATTTAAAATAAATAAATTTGTAGCGACTACTTCTTGAAAACTGTAAGTGGTATTGATATGGAACATTTTCTAAAATGATCAGCATGACATGATGTTGATCCTTGTCGAAATTTATTTCGATGCAACTTTAAATATGGCCGCTAGCGGCCATCTTTGTTTACATAGATTTATATAGTAAAAACTTGTAGCGACTACTCCTCTGAAACTACTTGACACATTTTTATGAAACTTCACAGGAATGTTGCTCTTGATGTCTTATTGATCCCAGAATTGTTTTAGGTCGGCCGGAAATTCAAGATGGCCACCATGGCTAAAAACAGATTTTTAAAAAAAAAGTTTGTAGCGAATACTTCTTGAAAACTGTAAGTGATATTGATATGGGACTTTTTCTGAAATGATCAGCATGACAAGATGTTGATCCTTGTCTAAAATTATTTTGATTCGACATTAAACATGGCTGCCAGTGGCCATCTTTGTTTACCTAGAGTTATATAGTAAAAACTTCAACTTGTAGCGACTACTCCTCTGAAACTACTTGACATTTTTTTATGAAACTTCACAGGAATGTTGCTCTTGATGTCTAATTGATCCTAGCAAAATTTCAGGTCGGCCGGAAATTCAAGATGGCCGCCACGGCTAAAAATAATTTTTCGAAAAACAAGTCTGTAGCGACTACTTCCTGAAATCAAAATCAATCAGTAGAGCTTCAAGGTCATTGACCTCTTGTTTTTCTTTTGAATAGCCAAAAGAAACCATATACATATATGCACACTATTTCTGTAATAAAAGCAGGGCTCAATCTACAGGGCGATTCGGGCGAAGATTGCGCCCGCGATCTCTTGACTTCGCCTTGGCAGCACATCAAAGCGAAGTTCAAGTCGCCGAAAAATTTAAAAATTTTTTTTTTTTTTTTAAAAAGGTACAGTATAGTAATAAATCCATTATCATAGAAATTTGCATCAATATTTCAAGCTCATATTATAGAGTACAAAGAATTAGTGTGCATTACACTGTATTCACTGCACTGCGATATACAACCGTTGTCTACGTATACACGTCTCCCTAAATTCTCTCCACTTCTCCCTAAAATCACTTGAGGGAGAAGTGACTTCTCCCTAAATTCCTTGCCTAGATTGAGCCCTGTAAAAGTATATATATCTGGTAAGTATTAAGTAAAAGACGATACACAAAGTCTACATGCATTTTTGTTTTTATTCAAGAATACATTATTGTACATGTATGTTTGTATAAAAGGATTATTGTTTGTTTTTATGGTGTTTTACGTCAATTTCAACGTGAGGTTATATATGACGGTCGATTTCCCACTTTTCCTGGGTAGAACCAGGCCTGCCCACCTCCCGCCATCTAGGTAGAATCAGGCCTGCCCACCTCCCGCCATCTGGGTAGAACCAGGCCTGCCCACCTCCTGCCATCTGTGTAGAACCAGGCCTGCCCACCTCCCGCCATCTTGGTAGAACCAGGCCTGCCCACCTCCTGCCATCTGGGTAGAACCAGGCCTGCCCACCTCCCGTCATCTGGGTAGAACCAGGCCTGCCCACCTCCCGCCATCTGGGTAGAACCAGGCCTGCCCACCTCACGCCATCTGGGTAGAACCAGGCCTGCCCATCTCCCGCCATCCGTAAGAATCGGATTAATCTTTTCCATTACTCTCCCCCTTGCTACAAATCTGAAAGAAGAAAAATACATCATTTAATTAAATTATTTCCTCTTTATATTAAACATACTACTTATCATCTTCATATATAGAGTTGGAAATTGTGGTTCAGTCTGTAATAAACCCTTTGATGTTGACGGCATTTTTTGCAAGTCGACTCGGATCACTGTAAGACATAAAGACTGGAAAGGCCTATGTGGCAAGTTGCAGGTGTTGAATTTTCCCATTTAGGAGAGTACTCAATTGAATGGTTTTATGAATTGGATGTTTTGATTATGTTCTCCATCTTTGTGTTTTGTTTTACATTATGCTTTGTCAAGTTTTGTGCAATTCTGTGTGTCCCTTTAATTCAGCTTCCAGGGCTCAATCTACTGGGCGATTCGGGCGAAGAACGCGCCCGCGATCTCTTGACTTCGCCTTGGCAGCACATCAAAGCGAAGTTCAAGTCGCCGAAATTTAAAAAAAAAAAAAAAAAAAAAAAAAAAATTATATATATATTTAAAAAAAAAAAAAAAAAAGTTTAAAAAGGTACAGTATAGTAATAAATCCATTATCATAGAAATTTGCATCAATATTTCAAGCTCATATTATAGAGTAAAAAGAATTAGTGTGCATTACACTGTATTCACTGCATTGCAATATACATGGTGATGACTATTCAACCGTTGTATACATATACACGTCGCGTGAAGTCTCCCTAAATTCTCTCCACTTCTCCCTAAAATCACTTGAGGGAGAAGTGACTTCTCCCTAAATTCCTGGCCTAGATTGAGCCCTGGCTTCTGACAAGCTTCTTCACAGTACAAGCGCGATTAGCAACGCACCTAGAAACAGAGTGGAAATTTACCTCGCTTGATTGCATGTGTTTGTATTCTTTATTTGGATTATTAAATGGTTTCTAAGCAGGTGCATTACACACAGATAGATACACACTGAACATGTTGTTCATTAAATGTGCACACATGAAGAAAAAAACTGTCTATCTGCCGAGTTTTCAGTCATTTAGAAAATCATCGCAATACCGCGATGGAATAGCCTTATGTCATAACTACCGCGAAGGCAACTTTTCGTCAGCTTTATCGGACGCGGATCGCGACGGACCGCGATGGAACTCAGGTAATTCTGGGGGAAAATCCGCGATGATCAAGTATTTACGTCCGCGATGGTATCGCGGAAAGTGCAAGTTCCGCGTGGGACCATCTGTAACAAGGCGATACTAACAACGTGTTTATGACCCGGAATTCTTTACATTTTTTTCAGACTAAAGACCCATCGATGTGTTAATAATAAACAGCAGAATGCTAAAAATTGTTACAAATAACGATTAATTAAAAATATAATTATAATTGCCAATATAATAATTACTAATTAAATTTTATCTTCAGTCTCCGCGAAGCCGGTAATAGGAACCTCCATATAACTACCGTGACCCAGTATACATAATCCGGGCATTCCAATTTTTCCACATCCGCTTTTCCAAAACAAAAGTTAAATCGCCTTCTGCTTCGATTTTTTTTGAAGTTACTGAATAATTATGCATTAAAATGACTGCAATTAGAAAAAGTTGCACCCTTTACCTGTGCAGTTTCGACTCGGCGAACTCATAGTTCGCCAAGTAGTTTTATCATCAAAACTCAGCGTAATTACGCGATTTGTAAATTCCTCACTCGGCGTAAAAGAGTAAAGTGTGGGTTTCGCGTGAGCTGTACTGTATTTGTCACCAAACATAAACCTACTCATCATTTATGAGAAAATCAATCAGTAACAGAAGTCTACCACACCATTTGGGGTTAAAAATGGAGTTGTCTCCTTCCTTATGAATCCGAAAACCAGGGCACGAAAATTCCACTTGAGATAAATTCTTAAAGGATTTATCAATTTGACCATTCAAATATTACTTGGGGTGAGTAGCTCAGAAACAAACTTTCCTGCCGTGATTATTATTAATTGTCTCAGTTATAAAAATTAGTGTTTACCATATTATTTTTAGAAAGTTTTGATCGGGATGCTTTTTGAGTCGCCATGCGCTGATGCATCAGCATGGCTGGCTCTTTGGAATCGTGTATGTATGTATATAGTGCAATTTCTGAATAGGGAGTTTTTAAAATAGGTGAGGAGCTTTACCGCTTTCGGCAATGTAGTCCCTTTTAACTGCCTCAAATACAACTTAATTTGATAAGGTGACTGACATGAACGTTATGTATACCGAGTATATAACTACTGATTGTGAAATAATGAAATAATTGTATACAGTATAAACGTGTCTTTTTTGTAGGTTTACCGAAATATTAGGCGCATTAATACACCAAAAAATGGATTGGGAGCTTTACGAAAATGTAGTTCCTTTAACTGCCTCAAGTATAACTTAATTTCATAAGGTGACTGACATGAACGTTATATATACCGAATAATGTAACTACTGATTGTGAATAATTGTATACAGTATATACGTGTCTTTTGAAAAAGGAACTGAAATACTATGCGCAATAATACATGCATATATATATTATGAATGGAATCAATAGCGTAGTTACCCAGTTGTGCCGCTCATGACATTGTGTGACCCAGATAACAAATTGGGAACTAAATGTCCGTAAATATTGTAGTTATTGTGTCTGGTACTTTGAGAAATAGTATGGCATCTGCTACAAATAAATACACAAGTTGATGAAAAGAATTTGTCAAGAAGTGCTCAGTTCTCTACTACCAAGGTAAACAAATCAAATAGTTTAAAGGGACACACGGTAGTTTAAAGGGACACACGGCAATCTTTGCAGACATTTTGTGACAACTTTGAGATCAACAGTTATTGACATAAAACTACATTATCCTGCTATTAGGCAGGGTTCGACACTAACGGTGTCCCGGGATCCCGAGGATCCCACATTTTCAGGAGGAATCCCAACTTCTGGAATATTGGGATTCCGTTGTGATCCTTGATGTTTGTCAAGGTGTTATTATTAAAATACATGTTGACCTGTCTTATTAACCCATTTCATTTGGGATACCGATCCATCAGTATCTACCCTTTCTATTCGGGATACCGATTCATCAGTATTTACACATGTGCTCCATGAAACGTTGAAAAACGTCATTCTAATATGTGCCCGGAAATAACAAATTCAATAACGCATGCGCACTGTTTTCTGTTTACTTCCGCATTTTTCAAAGTAGAAAAATCTTTCAAAAAAGTGATTTTGAGCTTGTTTTTTGTGATTTTTTCGGGGAATTTTTCTAAATGGCGGACATTGACAATGTATCGAGTGAAGGTAGTGACATTGATGTCTGAAATGCCTCCGATTTTAGTTCTGAAGACTTCGAAAATGAAAGTTTTGACGACGAGAACGTACTGAATGTACGGGGAAGACCTGCTGTTGATCGGCGACCGGGAGTCCGCGACTTCAGGGTTTTTTCGCCTCGGATTCGGCCTCGGGACTCATATTTCGAAGGGTTTCATGCCGACTGGATTACGGACAACTTTACTCCAAGAAATCCTGACCCATTTATTGGAGTTGAGGGTGCTACAGTACAGCATCCACAGGAATACCAGCCCCATAATTTTTTTGATTTTATTTGGAGTGATGAACTGTGAAAACACATGGTAACAGAAACCAACCGGTATGCAGACCAGGAACGAACATGGAATCCGCTCCTCCCTTTGCCCCAAAATAGTTGTAACTTTTGAACTACTCAATGGATTTTGATGATTTTTGGTGTGTGATGAAGTGCTTAGAATTCTCTGCAATATATGCACTGGATTATTGGAAAGAAAATGGATTTTTACCACAGATAACATATCTTGAAGTCCAAGTATGACTTTTTTATGTCCTGATTCGCACGCTTCCCCAAAGTATAAATCAATTGAAAATATGCTTTGTTTTATTTATAACTCAAGCGGGATCCCTGATTATCAGGAGGGCACCCAGATTTAAAAGGTAGGGATTCCTGTGGGATTCCAAAGCAAAAAAGTTAGTGTCGAACCCTGTTAGGGTTGTGTTTTGTTTCCTCTTTGATAAAAAATACCATTTTTGGCATTCAAAACACATTAATGCATGAAAAAAGTTCGTAATTGATGGTATTTCGATTGAATGTTTTTGAAAACAGCGGTGTCATAGTAGTTCGGATGGTACATAATTTCGGATAATTTTTATTTTTTGTTTTTTTGTGTGTTTTTTTTACATAATCAAATAAGAAAAACTGTCCTTTACAAATACAGTCATGTTGGTGGAAAAAAATAATATATATGTATAGATACAGATATAGATATAAAGTATATTTCTATTCATTATTTAAGGTGTAAGGAGTTCCTGGAATCCTACTTTTAAATGCTTTCTAGCTAGGCTCCTAATTCTTTAACTTGTAGAAAGTGGTGACAAAAAGGAAAATATAGCCGCAGGAGGCCCTGATAGTCTAATAAAACCTGATTAAAAACTTGGCTCCAGTTTCACCAAGTCGGCTCTGATTATTATCGTTTGGCAAAAAGTGCTAGTACTCTCCTTTTCTATTCTAACTTATTTGAAACAAAGTAGTAAATACGTCCACTGACTAGGAGCATAAAGTGGTAGCAAAAAGAAAATATAGTCAGGAGGTTCTGAGTTTGGTTACTACATATGTAACAAAAGTGTGCTATAAAAGCGAATAAAGACTAATTTCCAATAAGAAAAAAATATTGGACCTTTCCATTTTAAATCAGGTCCTGTCCATTTTAAATCAGGGCCTGTCCATTTTCAGAAGCAACAAGCCCTGGGCCTGTCTCTTAAAATAATTGCCTGTGAGCACTGACATACATGTACACTCGAAAACCAAAACTGACGCGGTTGCAAAAAATAATTCCGTCACAAGCATTTTTCAGTACAAAAAATATCTCATGTTCTAAGCATCAACATTTCATTTTTAATATGCCACACCTGTAAAATTTAACATAACCTTTAACCTCACCAAGAACACAGACACTGTTCAATCTCGGCTACTCTCAGGACCTTCAGTCCTTTGATTTGTGCTTGGTTTTCTTTGGATATTATGTTGGGCTAGTAATTTTTGAGGAAGGCTAATGGTTTTACCCAACAACTAGACCTGTGGTCTAGTAAACTAAAAATGTTAATTTCTAGCCCTGTAAAACCAGCTCGTTCTTTGCCTAGATATCTGGTGTAAACAAATTAATCCTGCCAACATTATTTTTTGCACAATATTCTAGCTTCCAATCAAAATAATTTTTCGTGAAGCCTGTATCATCACAAGAAAGTCACATACTGGTAACCATATTTCACCATGTGTTATGCACTTTTTTTAAAATTGCTTAAAAGGAATGTAGCGACACAGCCAAACCATCTTTATTATTGAGAGTTCTGAAAAACTTGAATAAGGGTGAATGAATTTTCAAAATCTGATGGTAAAAAAAGAAGATATGATCATTTGAAGTTTCTGTTAAAACGAATGTGGAAGCGGCCGTTTTGAGAGGTACAGACATCACGGTTCTAAATGACCATGTATGGAATATTTATAAATATGAAAAATTACAGATTTAAAGGGGGAAAATGACAGCAACTGTATAAAAAGTATGTAATACTTAATAGCAGTAATGATTTATATCACCAGTAAACAAAAATGCATTCATTACCAGTGATTTTCATCATTTTAAATGATATTTATCAATATTCCATATACATGTATGGTAATACGGAACTATGATGTCATAGTTCGAAAAATTGGCGGCTCCCATATTCGTTTTAGAACAACCTTTAAATGGTCATATCTGTTTTGTTTATCATCCGATTATGATCATTCTTTCACCTTTTTTCAAGTTTTTTAGAACTCTTGATAATAGAGCTTGTTTGGCTGTGTCGCTACATTCCCTTTAATCTAGTTACATCCCTGACTGTAAGAGTAAGACAGGTTCTGGGATTCAAATGTGTCCTCGTCTCTGTGGGGCAGCTCTAAATAACCTTTTACTGTGTTGGTGAGCCACAGTGTGTTAGGCAGAAATTCAAGAACTGGGTGTACAAAATGATTTGCTAACGCGCTACGCACCAATTCGCGACAAGTGGGTGTCTTGTGGGGTAATTTAGTTTCACAGATAAAGCTGAAAATGGTGCATTTTAGATCATCTTTCTTCTATACATGTATACAAATCATAAAAATATTGAGAAAGTAAGAGTTTGCAAACTTGTGTTATTTAGCAAAAATAAATAAAATTTACCCCACCCACTTCTCCAAATATTGGCAAAAACCGATTTTTCGAAAATGGCTCGGCTGCACGGTTGGCTGGCTAATACACTGGTGAGCCATCAAACAGCATTAAATTAAATTAGAATACATGTAGTGTCTGGAAAGTGACATTCTTACCACTCGCATTTTACATTGTATTTTGTTATTTCTATGTAGGTTCTGCAATGTACAGACACCCCTAGGTTTGATGTTGATGGGCTGGTCTGGAATGTGGCAAGGACACACCTTGCTCTGTGGGGTCAATTAGGGGTCACAGTTCTTGAACTACCTCAGAAGTGGGGAAAGTTTGCAGAATTTGAAGGTGGAAAAGATACAGTGTCATGCAAGTAAGTTTAGATTGTATTTTGTCGGATTTTAATAAAATTAGCTGTGATAGACTAGAGTTTGCCTAATATAACGGGTATCTTTCTATTCTCCGTTCATAGACATCAGTATCTCTGTCACCATTGCCTCCTATCCTACCTTGGTTATGGTCTTTGATACGATCAGGGTCAGTGTGGGCATTAGGCCAGAAATGGGGAATTACATGGTAGAGTCCAGCCCACAGATAACTCCTAGTGGTGACACGGGCTCAGTTCAATAATTGAACTTATATTTAAAATCCTTTTCTTGTGAGTTTATTGAAATGCAATGTTTGGACAGTTTTTGTGCATTTAATTAACAATGTTCGTATACAATATCCATATACTATATATACAAATTGCAATATGGGTCTGGCGTTACTATTGCAATATTTAGAGATGAATACATTGGTGATGCGTTAATTGCCTGTCATGTCAGCCCGAGACCCCACTATTGTCCCAAAGGCTTCAACGCATCACCCATGTTTTAATATTTTTATCATATATAGCCGCATATTCAAGGGATTTTATCTATATCAACAGATATAAAACTGTTAGATCCCCGTATTTCATAAAATAAAAATAACAAAAATATACGAACAAAAACATTTAATTTTAATAGTTTGTAGTTTTTTCTCGCTTTTTCGTCGTCCATTTCTAATATTTCATCTTGCGCAAGTAGCTGGGCTCGATTTACTTTTTTCCCATTCCCTGCTGTTTCAGAGCTTTTCTTTTGGCTGTTGTTTTGTATATGTCCCTTGAATGCTGAGACTCTTGTTCTGAAAGATACATGTTCAACAGAGCTGTAGCGAAGCTGAGATTTTGAGCATTTTACTCCTACTTTTTTTACGAAGCCCCTCAATTTTTAGCTCGACTTTTCCGACACTTGATCGTTGTTGTCGTCTGCATCCCCTGGTTAAAGTTTGTATGTAAGCTCGATCTCCCAAACCACATTACATTATGGATTGAAACTTCAAACATGTATTCAGCGTCATTAGTTGACATTACAGAGTCGGGTGTTATAACTCTTGCTTTTATTTTGACAGAATTATGGCCCTTTTCATACTTGGAAAACTTGGTTAAAAAAGTTTGTATGTAAGCTGGGTGAAAGTTTGTATGTAAGCTTGGTTAAAGTTTGTATGTAAGTTTGTATCTCCCAAGCCACTTTACACTTCACACATGTATTCAGCATCATTAGTTGAC
This sequence comes from Cyrtodaria siliqua, assembly GCA_037043455.1. NCBI lineage: Eukaryota > Metazoa > Mollusca > Bivalvia > Adapedonta > Hiatellidae > Cyrtodaria > Cyrtodaria siliqua. Next base: position 402,224 of record JAWPHD010000276.1, on the reverse strand, counting down.
ACCACAGAGTCAGGTGACTTAACTCCTGCTTTTATTTTGACAGAATTATGGCCCCTTTAATACTTAGAAAACTTGGTTAAAGTTTGTATGCAAGCTTGTATCTCGCAAAGAACTTAACATAATAGATTAAAACTTCACACATGCATTGCGCATCATAACACAACACCACAGAGCCAGGTTCTATAACTCTTGCATCTATTTAAACAAAATTATGGCCTCTTTTGTACTTAAGGAATTTGGTTCAAGTGTGTATGTAAATTTGTATCTCGCAAAGTACTTTACATGGTTCTATAACTCTTGCTTTTATTTTAACAAAATTATGGCCTCTTATATTCTTTGAGAACTTGGTTAAAGTTTGTATGTAAGCTTACATCTCCAAAAGTACTTTACATAAGGATTTTCATGAAACTTCACAGGAATGTTTCTCTTGATGTCTAATTGATCCTAGCAAAATTTCAGGTCGTCCGGAAATTCAAGATGGCCGCCATGGCTAAAAATAATTTTTCAAAATACAAGTTTGTAGCGACTAACTTCTTGAAAACTATAAGTGATATTGATAATGGGACTTTTTCTAAAATGATCAGTATGACATGACGTTGGTCCTTGTCAAAAATCGTTTTGATTCAACATTAAACATAGTTGCCAGCGGCCATCTTTGTTTACATAGAGTTATATAGTAAAAACTCGTAGCGACTACTCCTCTGAAACTACTTGGCGGATTTTCATGAAACTTTACAGGAATGTTGCTCTTAATGTCTCATTGATCCTATCAAAATTTCAGGTCGTCCCGAAATTCAAGATGGCCGCCATGGCTAAAAATAATTTTTCAAAATACAAGTTTGTAGCGACTAACTTCTTGAAAACTATAAGTGATATTGATAATGGGACTTTTTCTAAAATGATCAGTATGACATGACGTTGGTCCTTGTCAAAAATCGTTTTGATTCGACATTAAACATAGTTGCCAGCGGCCATCTTTGTTTACATAGAGTTATATAGTAAAAATTTGTAGCGATTACTCCTCTGAAACTACTTGGCGGATTTTCATGAAACTTTACAGGAATGTTGCTCTTAATGTCTAATTGATCCTAGTAAAATTTCAGATCGGCTAGAAATTCAAGATGGCCACCACAGCTAAAAATAGATTTAAAAAAAATAAGTTTATAGCGACTACTTCTTGAAAACTATAAGTGATAGTGATATGGGACTTTTTCTAAAATGATCAGCATGACATGATGGTTATCCGAGTCGAACATTATTTTGATTCGATGTTAAACATGGCTGCCAGTGGCCATCTTTGTTTACATAGAGTTATATAATGAAAACTTGTAGCGATTACTCCTCTGAAACTACTTGATGGATTTTCATGAATCTTCACACGAATGTTGCTCTTGATGTCTTATTGAGCAAAATTTCAGGTCGGCCGGAAATTCAAGATGGCCGCCATGGCTAAAAAAGATTTTCAAAATACAAGTTTGTAGCGACTACTTCTTGAAAACTATAAGTGATATTGATATGGGACTTTTTCTAAAATGATCAGCATGACATGATGTTGTTCCTTGTCAAAAATCGTTTTGATTCGATGTTAAACATGGCTGTCAGAAGCCATCTTTGTTTACATCTAGAGTTATATAATGAAAACTTGTAGCGACTTCTCCTCTGAAACTACTTGACGGATTTTCATGAAACTTCACAGGAATGTTGCTCTTGATGTCTAACTGATCCTAGCAAAGTTTCAGGTCGGCCAGAAATTCAAGATGGCCGCCACGGCTAAAAAAAAAATTTCAAAAAACAAGTTTGTAGCGACTACTTCCTGAAATCAAAATCAATCAGTAGAGCTTCAAGGTCATTGACCTCTTTTTTTTTTTTACATTAAAATGTCACTGAGATGTTATACTGTATATTTCAGTAGAGCGAACCTCATCTTTGAAGTTGAATATTGACGGGGGGAAAAGCATAACATGTGTGCTAACTTACCTGACCTTTATTTTCAGGTGTGTATGTGTTGGAGAGCATTTTTTCTCCGGACACCGTGGCGTGAAACTATTGCAGGTGAGATGGCATGCCGCGAGTACCACAGACTCTCACGTTGTCTTTCTGACATCTGATAATCTCATCAGGTAAGCCTTTCTCACTGTGTCAAGAAATTATGCCCCAGTCAAAAATTGGTGGAGGCTTTACTGTTTTGGCCTTGTATATCCATTTGTACATCCGTCGTTTTTTGCTCATATCCTAAAAATGCTTTTACAAATTACTTTCATATTTTATTTGTTGATTACTAAGGTCATACAACAACATTCTGTCATATTTCTGATCACAAACGTACATAAGTAAACTTAGAAGTTTTGCGTTCATGTCTGCTTTAAATAAAATTGGGGACTAGCTCAGGGCAAGTAGCAGTTGATAGGTTACTACAGCTGTGGGTGCACCAGGAACTTATTATTCAGCATTTTTGATCATTTTGATACTCCGCTACAGGGATTCTTTTTTGTGAACAGTGCCGGACTATTTCATTGAACAAATCTCAAAACTCGCGATTCAGACTGCCGTTATCGATTTTACGCGTACCTCTGTTATTGGCGTGAACGCCTTTGTAAACGTTCTGCGTCAGATTACGTCATGCATACGTAAAATGTGTTGACACGCTGGTAAAAGTTGAAACAGGCGAGTTGTAGAGCATATCATGGAACATCAGGTTCCACTGCAGTGTGTTTACGTAAAGAATGAAACAGTTTGACTGTCGTAGAACCCTGCAGATAAATAACAAGTAAGTTTAGTTATAAATTGTAACTCGTTTTTCTGCATAATTTGTTTGATTATTTTTTATGCGAAGCACATGCATGTGTCCATGCCATGGCATGGGTTGTTCACAAAATTTTATTTTCAAACGTTGAGGTGGGTAAAGACATCCTGAAATAAACTTAAAACTGAGTGAATTTATAAACCCTGACAATTCGCATGAATCTGAGGATCAACCTTCTCTTTTGTGTGTGCGTGGGTGATAATTTAAATCGGACACTCACAAAATCTCTCCTCCAATTCGGGCTCTATTCGTTCTCGTTACCTACCGACCCCAGCCACGACCAAGATTTCTCCCACAAGTGTCAAACCTCATAACTTGACGTGTGACCAATGGATAGTACAACAACAACAACCATTTCAAAACATCAGTCCCTGCCCACCCCTCACCCCATACTAACTTGACCTTTCTTTTGAATTTGCTTTATTCTGACTCTGCATCACCCTGTTACCACAGTCTGGCACAGGGTTAGAATATAGAGGTGTTTACTTATTTACACGGCCTGCCATTTCTTGAAGGAAAAAAATGGGCCAACCATTACCTAATTTATTTTACATGACCTGCCATTTCTTGAAACAAAAATTAGAGTAAGACCGACCATAACCTTTTATTTTACATGGCCTGCCATTTCTTGAAAAAAAATTAGGCCGACCATATCCTATAATTTTACATGGCCTTCCATTTCTTGAAAAAATATATAGGCCAAACATAACCACGAACAAGTTAGTATCATAGCCAACATGTTTTATACCAATCTATGTTCTAACAAGCTTACTGTAAATTATAAATAAAATTGAATCCTTAATGAAATGTTCAAATTTTAGATTATAGTTATATAGAGATGCGTTTATATATTGTTTTATTTATTTCCATAGGGAGACTTGATGCCTGCATGACTTCAGAACCAAATACATATTCTGATCTGACATCCGCTGTGATATGGTTGGACGAGTTGACTGTTGAGGTTGAAAGAAAACTAAAAACATTGATTTCATAGAGGTTTGTATGCAGGTCTTATTTATATGGTGAAAAAGGCATTTCACATCATGATGACAATAATATATTTATGAAGAATTTACCTCAGGAAATTGCATTGCCCATTCATGGATTTTTCCCCAATTTAGGCCAAAAGGCCCTTTCCCCAAACCTGGTAAAAAGGCCCTGGCTCAAGAAAAATGATTTTCTTTCGATTATCATACATGTATTTCAAGTCATACCTCTGGGCTCCACGGCTCATTAAATAGCAACATTGCATCAATTGAATATTTGGGGACGTCCGTGGCCGAGTGGTTAACGTCTCTGACTTGAAATCACTTGCCCCTAACCGCTGTAGGTTCGATCCCTCAGGGGCCTAGGAATCTTTATGTGAGGAAGCTATCCAGCTGGCTTGCGGAACGTCGGTGGTTCTACCCAGGTGCCCGCCCGTGCACGAAAATTGCCCGGAGGGGCACCTGGGGTCTTCCTCCACCAGTAGAAGCTGGAAAGTCGCCATATGACCTTAGCTGTTGGTGGGACTATAAAATCCAGTTCAATCCAATCAATTGAATATTTACATTTACATTATTTATTTCTTTTCTTTTAAAAGAAATAGCGTTCATTTCAAATAAACTTTATTTTTCAAGGAGATATACACACACACTGTAATACATTGACGGTAGTGGTCTAGCTCTCTGTAACAGAGTCATGCATGGGGGACTTAACTTATGCATTATCATTTCTCGTTTATGGGTATTTTACTAACGTAAAATAAAAGGAAAATGCTGACAACTATATTTCTATAACTGGTAAAATTTAGGCATTGAATTATACATGTATGATGTGTTCAGCAGATGAAACCGGGGGTTCATAAGTGGCTAAGTGACACTATCCTGATATACCAGGAAATGATTTATATTTGATCTTCAGTTATCTTAAGACGTAGGATGCTGTTGTTTCCTCATTATGTCATTCCTCATTCAGCTTACATAAACTAATAAACTATACGAACTTTGACACGTGTGTGTTGAAATAAGTAGCACGTGTAACAACACAACACATACGTGTCAAAGTTTGTATAGTTTATTACGTTGAATAGCAAAGTGATCGTAAAGTGTTATTAAACAAGTAATTGTTGATGTAAGCAAGTTCAGTTCAAAACTTAAAGTTAATCAGTTACTTCTGCAACAGAGTCAGATTCAATTACTTCCTAACTCTAACAACAATCTTGTTGCCGTAAACACCAGCAAAGTTCATAACACCGAACCGTTCTTTATCGAACCAAGATCCTAACCGACAGCCCTAATTGCTGTGTCTCTGCCGCTTTATGCCGGCCAATATATACTAACATCACCCCTACTGTAGTACACGAATCCTGTTTCTGTAGGATATCGAATCTAAGTTTAGTATCACTAATATGATGATTCAGGGTTCTCACTAGACTTTAAAAGTGAAGAGTCATATAACCTTGACTCAAAAATCACAAGGGTCAAAATTGTAATGTCAAAAGTCAAATATAAATCAAACAAATCGAAGCGTCGTTTTATAAAACATTCTTTAATAACTTTAATTTTAGTGAATTCTGTAAATATTTTAAGAAAGGTGTTCAAGGATATGCATTTGAACTTAAAAAAAACTACTATTCCATTTTACAATAATGTGGCCTGATGTGTCATTATGTCAAAAATTCAAAGTTATGTAAGGATGTTTAATAAATTGGGGTCCACATTTGTTAATATACTCAGCAAAAATAAAAAGTATCCTCTTTGTTTTCCTGCAATATCTGAAAATGTAAGAAAGAACTAACAACTGTAGCATGATTTTCAGATTATACAGTGGTCAAAGTTTGATTGGTCAGCTGAATAAATAAAGTATAAAGCCGCCATACCCACAGGAGTCCGATGAATGGATGGTAGATCTTACCTAATAAGTGCATTTTCTTTATTTTTCAGACAAGTTGCTGCCATTTTCACAAAGTGCATGGTTACGGTATACAACTAATGGAGCCAAGTGATGAAAAATAATTTCAATGGATTATCTTGAACTACATCTACATGAAGAATGACACGATGCTTATTACACCCAAAAAACATCCCTGGATCATCGGTTTTCCTCCTGCATAATTACCACTTTCATCCGTGCTATTGAGAGTGATGTGAAAGAAAGTATAGTTGCTTGTTTTGTACTCAAAGTCAATAATAAACAACATCCATTGAGAAGTTGAAGAAATACATATTTTTATCTAACATAACCATAACCATACATAACCAAGCATACATGTCGATGATGAGCTATGTTTAAAAAAAAAGTTCCCAATTGAAAGATTGAAAAAAAGGAGCGTACGTGTGACAAGTGTTGAGTAGAAAAGGTTTAAATGCATTTAGTTGACCTTGGTGTACATAAATAGTATTAAAAATACTTATAAAATAAATGTTTTACTGTATTTTTTCCCAATTTGTATTTAACAATCACGCTAATATTTCCAGTTGTGATGGTATGTGTTATGTTCCCAAGGAATAGAAAGAAAACATTGTCTGGCGTCCGGCACACTTTAAAGGGACACACAGCAATCTTGATTGTTTTAAAACTCGCGGCGTCATGTTAGTTTTTCTACATAACTTGCATTTGTTCAATCATTAATATCAGTGTTTTTTTCCTTATATACGTGGTACAGAAAAACGGTACCATTCCCAAATTGCTTTTGTGTGATAGTGAACTATTTCCAATTTAAGGCAAAATGACGCGAATTTTCCTAATTGAATGGGTACCGGTACCATTCCCAAAAGGGTGAAAAAAATCACTGTAGTTATAAGAATAATATTAAGCAAATTGTCTTTGAATATTTCTGTCCTGATGATAGTATAGTAGGAGGCTAAAGGAAATCCTAGCGCTAGCCTAGTGTACCAATACTATATTTAAACCTATGGTAGTCTAGAATAAAGAAGAAAAAATAAAAACCCAAAATTTTATTCAATGTATGCAAGCATGATTATACTGGATTATAAATCGAGAGTAATACTTGATAAAAACTTCCAAGATTGTCATGTGTCCCTTTAACCTACAACCTAACTTTGAAAAGCATGTTTCATCATTTAACTTGCATGACCTATTTATCATAATTCACTAGTGTAATAAATTTGCAAATGAAGGCCAAAATGGTCTTATCCATTCAGCTTGGTTTGCAATCGGAATTGCCGCGTCGATTTCTGTTGCCATTAAACATGACATGATTATATATATATATATATATATATACTTAGGCCACTACATTAATAAATTTATCCAGTTCTTCCTTGTCAAGTTATTTTGTTCAGAACTACTGACATGTCCAATAACTCTGAATTACATTTGGCAGAGTTATGCCCCATTTCTTAAAACTTTAACCTCAACCTAACCTAGTCCATAACTTGTCAAAATATAGGCCTATGGTTATGAAACTTTATACCTATCTTCCTTATCAGTTATTCAATGCAGAGTTATACCCCTTCTTGTATCTACTTGCGTAGCATGGCAGACGCTTAGAGATCACTTTGTCGTCCGGCACACATTAACATGCAACCTAATATTGGTCATAACTTGAAAAATATTTGACCTATGTTTGTGAAATTTCACACACATCTTCATCTTTCCCCAGGAGATGTTGTTACACATGTCCAATAACTCTGACTTTCACTTTAGCATAGGTATGCCATTTTTCATAAAACATTAACCTGCAATCTAACTTACCTCGTAACTTGGCAAAATACTGGCCTATGGTCATAACACGTTATACAGTTCTTCCTTATCAATTATCCATTACAGAGGCATGCCTCTTTTCATAAATTTAAAAATCTGCTCCATAATTCATGAAGGATTGCAACCCTTGTCTTCAAGCTTCTAAAGTTAGATTCATCTTTGCTGAAATACATGTAAGCATATGGCCGGCAAAACAAGTGTTCCATGGAACACTCTTCTAGTAATAAACTTTGAGTAATTTAAAGATGAAAATGTTTGGTCTGGAAATTTCAACCACTCGGCTTTTTATCATTAAAATTAAATCATTGCTTCTTGCTATTTAAAAGCTTCAACATCTTCAACATCTGAAAATATGTAGGAAATATTTTATTTATTGTGTATTAATTTGTCTTAAATGGACACATGATATCACCAGTTGAAATGTGTTTTAGTTATTAAATGTAAGTTTCAAACTGATTTGTTAAAAGAAATTCCTGATTCTTAAAAGTATGTGTGTCATGGCTAACACGGCCGAATCCGATTTTATGTTGGAAAAAAATCTACAAAATGATACTAAGTCTAGGGTTATTACCCTCGCGAGCCTATCTACCCTATAGACAATACATGCAGGGTTCTGCCCATCCCTTACTGGTTGGTACTAATAGAGTTTCATAAAAGATGGTAGGTGTCATTGGCGTAGCTCTGCGTAAGAATGGAGGAGATATTGGGGGGTGGGTATTTTCAGATACATGTGTGTACTTACCTTTATCTACCGTTTTATAACTCTGAATATACGTCAAAACGCGCATTGTAACATCAAAAACATAATACGGGTAGCATGACCCCGAACCCCTCTAGGATAAGTTAAACGGAGTGAGGGCGTGTGTGTGGGGTGGTGGGGGTGTGCAACAGGGTACACATACATGTAAGTGGTTGATTGCCAATCTTGTGTTCTTGATATCTCAGAGGTAAAAGGTGCTGGCACGGTTTAACACGGATTGTTTCAAAGATGTTATTTCAGAGACTATTTCAAAAAAGAGGCCTCGGTTACACAGTGGAAAAGGCGTTGAACCTAAGGAGCTGGAGGCCATGTGATTGCATGTCTAATGGGACTATTCATCTTACTTCCCTCTGCGGTCGCTGTTCAAATCAGTAAAGCCCTAGTTCATATTATATTTGCGTCGGCAATCCAAATGGCCTTTAAAATACATTGAAAATCATAGTTCGCATTCTAGATTAATTATGTCCTTTTAAAAAAAAAAAGTGCTGGGTCGACCAAAAAACAACAATAAAAATACACGTCCTTTCGAAGATTTAAAAAATTGTCCGCGTACACCTTTTCACCCTGTGATTATACTATAACAACCATTGTGACGTCACAATTCTGTGTTCGGGGGGCAAAACGGTATTGATTTTTTTGCAATATTTTCAATAAAAATCTATTTTAAAATATATCATGTTAGCATAAATATTTTGTCTCTTATCGACTGGCTGTTCACTACAATATATCAGGTAATTTCAGAATTTATCACACACACAGCTGACTGATGTATTGCATGCCGTATTTCCATGCCGTGTAAACAAAACTACACAAAAACAACGTTCGAAATGCTTGCGTAAAACAGTGACCGTACGTTTTTTTGGGTAGAAAAAAGTACTTTTTTCAAATTTGCTTGAAAATTCACATACTGACAGAGGAAGGATTACAAATCGAGGTACAAAATAAAAAAAAATGAAGTCGATCGATAAACAGCTGACATTTTTCTCTTTCGCATGTTTATTGACTGAAATAATTTTCACAATAACACAATATAGACTTCAATTTATTTTTAAAAGTAGACCATGAAAATGATGGTTATTTTATAAGGAAATAGCTTGTATAAAGTATGTTTTAATTGTAGTGATAAAAATGTGATTCTGAAAGTTTTTTGTATGAAGCACATGGTTGAAGAGAGTCTCATTTTTCTGTGTGTAATTTTATGAACGTTCATGAAACGTTTTTTTGGGTAGAAAAAAGTAATTTTTCCAAATGTTGATGAAATTTTACAGGCCTGTAGAGGAAGATTTTTCTCGACATTGCTTTCGTCTTTTTTCCCGCTATAAGAACAAACTGTAATTATCAATTTGATTAAAAGCTCAAATTTCACATAAATTTTCGAAACATTCGGTAATTTGTAAAAGCCTAGAAATCATATTTTTAATAAAAAATAATCGACAAAACACGTAAAAACTTAAAATCCATTCTGTAACAAACAAATTCATGTATTTGTTTATGTGTGTCATAGTTGTACATTGTCAGTTGAATACAGTTTACATCACTGGTGTCATTTTGACCGCCATCCTGAAATCTGGCCAAAACGCAGTTTGTTTACGTTTTTTGCGCGTGACGTTTTTAAGTAAATATCCCTCCGCGGCTTGGCGTTCCTACAGCAGATACTTTGATTACAGTATAATCACGATTCATTTGGTATTTTGTTGATTGTTTACGAAGAAATACGATCAAATATCATTGTGCATTGTGTAGTGAAAATTTGTAACGAAAAAACGAGACCGGGGATTTCGACTTACAATTTAAAGTGAAGACGGGTTTACTGAATGTTTAGTCAGTGGTACTATGAAAGCTGATCGGTATAACTCGAATACAAAAATTGTTTGATTTCAGTCTATTGATAATTTGAATGGATTAGTTATATAGTTTGTTTAAATGTCATTTAGTTGTTTTATAGAGGAAACAAAAGACTGCGATATAAAAAAAATTGTCCCAGATTTTTTTTGTTTGTACAGCCTTGGTAATAATTTTCGGCGTACTGCAGATTTTTCGTAAGTCCACGGGCGTCTTCAATTTTATTTTTCGGCGTCCCGACCAAACTTTTGGGCATAATTTACGGCCGTGGAAAGGCTGTGAAACTGAGTAAATAACACAAACACAGCGCTGATCCACTGTTCTGAAATTGAAAACAACAGTTTAGATGTGCGATTTACGATACAAAACAGAATATTTTTTCCCAGGATCTTGGTCTCAAAGTCAGGGTGTGCGGTATCTGCACATGTTATATACGCCAACATTACGGTACTCTGAAAGAGTGCTTTTTTACTCATTCATTTTGAATGTGACGAGTATGTACTCATTGCAGTCAAAAAATATCTTCAGCTCTGTTAACAATTTAAATTTGAACGTAACATTTTTTCACATTTTCTGACATTTAAAATCGTTTAAAATTACGTCCAAACAGTTGAAGGATGGTGACCTTAAGAGTTCTTGAAAATTTAATACCTCCTCAGCATTGAGTATTTTAATTAACTGTTAGTTTTGATTTTTGTAGATTTATACATTTGATAGCAGTGTATTCTCCCTGCAATAAAAGCCTTGACCTTGATAAACATTTTATTTCCAGTATTTATGACATTTTGGATCCTGAGCGCCCAACACAGACCATCTATTTGGGCGACAACGAACCCTCATTTGGAATGTCTCTGACTCGTCCGTCCATCAGCTCAGCTCTCGGCGACAATGTCGTGTCTTTTGACTTTGGCCCGTGCATCGAAGTGCAGAAGAAGTACCGTTCAGAGCGGACGGGACGGAGGGATAACCTGACCGTGTGGCCGCTGTACTGTGTGAGAGGGAACGGAGACGTCATCGTCGCATATACAGATCTGTCCGCAAGGTAATATTTATCAAGTAATTTATTTTGCATTATTGTAGTATTTTCAGTGATGTCGCTTTTTTTTGTTGTTATAATTTCTAGAAACTCCATTGGGTTCAATGTGAAATACTGTGTTTTTGTAAAGGCACTGTTTTTGTGTCGCCTGCGTGGCATGGCAGACACTTACGGATCCCTTGTCCGTCATCGTCCGTCCGTAACACTTTAACCTGCACCCCAACCTTAGACAACTTGAAAAGTATTTCACCTATGTTTATGAAACTTCACACACATCTTTGCCTCAACTCTAGGCATGTCATTACACATGTCCCATAACTCTGACTTCCATTTTGGCAGAGTTATGCCCCCTTTTTTTCCGCCATAAAACTTTAACGTGCGACCTAACCTTGGCCATGGCAGGCGGCACAAGTGTTCGGTTGAACACCCTTCTAGTGTTTCTATAGAGGTAATTTTTATCTTTTATGGATTTTATAAAGAAATAATAGTTTGGCACTGCGAATGGACCCGAATTACAACCACAAAAAGGATCGTCCATTGTTGAGTTATTATGCGAATCAGGAAGTATACTTATCTAATGCTCTTGTCCTGTTTATACTTGCTATAGCACTTCGTAAAATATACAGGTTTCAGACTTAATTTACGTGTTCGAAACTCTTGTCCTTCTATTTTTTAAAGGGACACAAAGAAATCTTTAGGCATTTTCAGATATTAAAATCACACCTAGTGACCTTGATTTATTAATCCGGTGTCATTTTGACAAGCCTGATTGCAAAAGGTTAATAAAATTTGAGTTCTCAAGTGCTTTTAGCTCGACTGGCCAAAGGCCAATAGAGATTATGGGATGACGAGTTGTCCATCGCCCGTCCGTCTACAGTGTTTAATCTAAGCTGCGCCATTGATCCCTTTGCGATCGAAATGGCGCAATTTCTCATAAGGAATGGGTTCGCCGGGTGCATTCGATGATGCTCGTTTCGTTAATTTCGGTCATTTTCTCCCATTTTGCTATTTAGATAAACCACGCGCAACTGCTGACTGTGTTGCGATCGATAAACTAAACTGTGCAGTATTTTTACATAGGAAATACAACGTAACCTGTCTGATGCAATGAAACTGCAGGGATGATCAGCACCAAGCCTAGTTGTGCATGTCATCGTCGCATTCCGGCTTACAGATATTTGGCAGAGTTGTGGCTCTTTAAAGGATTTGATACAACATTTTTCTGTCTAGTTCTCCTGAACCCCTGGCTCAATATAGACAAAACTTGACAAGGATGATCAGTATCAAGCCTAGTTGTGCATATCGTCGCCATATTTCGATTGAATAATTTTTGTCCAGATTAGTCTCTTCTGAACTCTTTGCCAGCTTTCAGCGAATCTTGGCGGGGATGATCAGTACTAAGCCGAGTTGCACCTGTCATTGCCATGTTCTGGTTGAATGAATTTTGGCAGAGTTATGAGCCCTTAAAGGTTTTAATACACTAACTTTGTCTAGACTAGTTCTCCTGAACCTCTGGCTGGATTTCAACTTAACTTTGCAGAGATGGTCAGTACCAAGCCTAGTTGCGTATATCTTCACCATGTTCCGGTTGAATGATTTTTGATAGACTTATGGCCCCTTATACATAAACTTTATCTTGAGCCAGTAGAACATCCACAGGCCCTCTTAGACCTCTTGTAATCAACATATAGTAGATAAACTGTTCAAATAATTATTCATAATGATTTGAAAATATCAGGGCTGCTGAGAGTTTATAATAAAAATCAAGATTGCTGTTTGTCCCTTTAATCAACAGCTAATATTGCCCAACCAGCGTCGCCTATCATGTGTTTGTTGAGATGAGAGTGATTCTATCATTGTCACACACCATTACAGGCCTTTGAAGTTGCCAGTTGCCGGTCCGTTGTTGATGCATCCGCCGGCGGAGGACAACTACGGCACCGATGCCTGCTCTATACTGTGTTTGTCCACCACCCCCACTGTGGTTGTTGTGAGTACATGCGACGGCAGACTGCTTCATTGTGTGCTGCTGCCACGGGAGCTGGAGGACACCACACTTCAGGTAAGTGTCTCATGTTGACGTGGGCAACGTTTAAAGTTTACTCTTTTGCTGGAATTGACATAAGCCTGGATTAAAGTTCTACTGCTTCATTATTGAAATTCCACTCCTTCACACATAGTGAAATGCCGGGATTAAAGTTCCCCTCCTTCAGTTATATTGATGGACCAGTATTAAAGATTCACTCCTTTACTCTTAGTGATGGGCTGGGCCAGGATAAAAAGGTCCACTCCTTCACTCTCAGTGATGGGCTGGGCCAGGATAAAAGTTTCACTCTCAGTGATGGATGTGCCAGGATAAAAGGTCCACTCCTTCACTCTCAGTGATGGGCTTGGCCAGGATAAAAGGTCACTCCTTCACTCTTAGTGATGGGCTGGGCCAGGATAAAAGGTCCACTCCTTCATTCTCAGTGATGGGCTGGGCCAGGATAAAAGGTCCACTCTCAGTGATGGATGTGCCAGGATAAAAGGTCCACTCTCAGTGATGGGCTGGGCCAGGATAAAAGGTCTACTCCTTCACTCTCAGTGATGGGCTGGGCCAGGATAAAATGTCCACTCCTTCACTCTCGGTGATGGGCTGGGCCAGGTTAAAAGGTCCACTCCTTCACTCTCAGTGATGGATGTGCCAGGATAAAAGGTCCACTCCTTTACTCTCAGTGATGGGCTTGGCCAGAATAAAAGGTTCACTCTCAGTGATGTGCTGGGTCAGGATAATAGGTCCACTCGTTCACTCTCAGTGATTGGCTGGGCCAGGATAAAAGGTCCACTCCTTCACTCTTGGTGATGGGCTGGGCCAGGATAAAAGGTCCACTCTCAGTGATGTGCTGGGTCAGGATAATAGGTCCACTCGTTCACTCTCAGTGATTGGCTGGGCCAGGATAAAAGGTCCACTCCTTCACTCTTGGTGATGGGCTGGGCCAGGATAAAAGGTCCACTCCTTCACTCTTGGTGATGGGCTGGGCCAGGTTAAAAGGTCCACTCCTTCACTCTCAGTGATGGATGTGCCAGGATAAAAGGTCCACTCCTTTACTCTCAGTGATGGGCTTGGCCAGAATAAAAGGTTCACTCTCAGCGATGGGCTGGGCCAGGATAAAAGGTCCACTCCTTCACTCTTGGTGATGGGCTGGGCCAGGATAAAAGGTCCACTCCTTCACTCTCAGTGATGGGCTGGGCCAGGATAAAAGGTCCACTCCTTCACTCTCAGTGATGGGCTGGGCCAGGATAAAAGGTCCACTCCTTCACTCTTGGTCATGGGCTGGGCCAGGATAAAAGGTCCACTCTTTCACTGTTGGTGATGGGCTGGATCAGGATAAAAGATCCACTACTTCACTCATAGTGAGAGGCTAGAAAAAAGGTCCACTCCTCGCTCACAGTAATAGGCCAGGGAAAATGTCGGATAGTGGGACCGTAAAGCAATGTGTCTGAATTCTCGGGTATTTCGAGGTTTTGATTGTTGTCGGTCAAAATCTCCAAATACTCGAGATTTCAGACACATTGCTTTGAGGTCACACTATCCGAGCACACTGGCAATGTCGACTAGTCCACTCAGCGGACAAATACAACACCATGTATTGTACTATTCCGTTGTTAATTTCTTACTCTGCACCGATTGGGATCAACATATAAGGTCATCAGAAATCATTCAGCCACTTTCACCCTTACCCAGTCTTAAAGGTTCACTCCTTCACTTTAAGTGATGGGCCGAGCCTCGATAAAAGGTCCGCTCTTTCACTCATATTGATGGGCCATGATAAAAGGACCACTCCTTCACTCATATTGATAGGTCAAGGTAAAAGGTCCACTCCTGCACTCATCGTGATGGGCCAGGGAAAAGGTCCACTCCTTCACTCATAGTGATGGACCAGGAAAAATGTCTACCCCTTCACTCATAGTGATAGGCCATGCTATGATAAAAGGTCCACTCCTTCACTCATATTGATAGGCCAAGATAAAAGGTCCACTCCTGCACTCATAGTGTCAGGCCAGGGAAAAGGTCCACTCCTTCACTCATAGTGATGGACCAGGGAAAAGGTCCACTTCTTTACTCATAGTGATGGGCCAAGGAAAAGGTCCACTCCTTCACTCATAGTGATGGACCAGGAAAAATGTCTACCCCTTCACTCATAGTGATAGGCCATGCTATGTTAAAAGGTCCACTCCTTCACTCATATTGATAGGCCAAGATAAAAGGTCCACTCCTGCAATCATAGTGTCAGGCCAGGGAAAATGTCCACTCCTTCACTCATAGTGATGGGCCAGGTAAAAGGTCCACTCCTTCACTCATATTGATGGGCCAAGGTAAAAGGTCCACTCCTGCACTCATAGTGATGGGCCAGGTAAAAGGTCCACTCCTACAATCATATTGATGGGCCAAAGTAAAAGGTCTACTCCTGAACTTATAGTGATGGGGCCAGGAAAAAGGTCCACTCCTTCACTCATAGTGATGGGCCAGGAAAGAAGTCCACTCCTCCACTCATATTGATGGGCCAAGGTAAAAGGTCCACACCTGCACTCATAGTGATGGGCCAGGGAAAGGTCCACTCCTTCACTCATAGTGATGGACCAGGAAAAAGGTCCACTCCTTCACTCAAAGTGTTGGGGCAGGAAATAGGTCCACTCCTTCACTCATAGTGATGGACCAGGAAAAAGGTCCACTCCTTCACTCATAGTGATGGACCAGGAAAACGGTCCGCTCCTTCACTCATAGCCATGGGCCAGGAAAAATGTCCACTCTGTCACTTGTAGTGATGGACCAGGAAAAGTTCCACTCCCTCACTAATATTGATGGGCCAACGTAAAAGGTCCACTCCTTCACTCATAGGCATAGGCCAGGAAAAAGGTCCACTCATAGTGATGGGCCAGGAAAAATGTCCACTCCTTCACTGATAATGATGGGCCAGGATATAAGTTCCATCATTCATAGTGACGGGCCAGTATTAATCCACTCCTTCACTCATAGTGATGGGCCAGGATAAA
This sequence comes from Cyrtodaria siliqua, assembly GCA_037043455.1. Taxonomy (NCBI): domain Eukaryota; kingdom Metazoa; phylum Mollusca; class Bivalvia; order Adapedonta; family Hiatellidae; genus Cyrtodaria; species Cyrtodaria siliqua. The sequence goes on along the minus strand of JAWPHD010000276.1, from coordinate 386,042 downwards.
ATTTCCACTTCTTCACTCATATTGACGGGCCAGTATTAAAGTCCACTCCTTCACTCATAGTGATGGGCCATGATAAAAGTTCCATTCCACATCTTCACTCATATTGACGGGCCAGTATTAAAGTTCCACTACTTTCATATGTATGGTCCGGTATTATTAAAGGTCCACTTCTTCACTCATAGTGATGGGCCATGATAAAAGTTCCATTCCACTTCTTTGCTCATATTGACGGGCCAGTATTAAAGTTCCAATACTCTCATATTTATGGGCCAGTTCCATTCAACTTCTTCTCTCATAGTGACAGGCCAGTATTATTAAAGGTCCATTTCTTCACTCATAGGGCCAAACTTAAAATATTTTTTGTTTCCCCTCCCGCGACCCTGCTCAAATTGGTATGGGTAGGTAGAAAGGTAAAGAAAGTTTTTTAATTATTTCAAAACAGGTTTGTTTGTTTTTCTCACAGGTTCTAGATATCTGCCTTAATAATATCTATTATTCATAAACAGTTCTCTCAAGCATGTTTTTATGCCCCTGAAGGGTGGCATATAGTAGTCGCACTGTCCTTCCGGTCGTCCCCGTTCATCGGTACAATCGTGTCCGCTTCATAACTCTGACAATAATGGACGGATTTTCAAATAACTTCGCACAATTGCTCACCACAACTAGACGACGTGTCATGCACAAAACCCAGGTCCCTGGCTCCAAGGTCAAGGTCACATTTAGAGGTCAAAGGTCAAATTGTGTCCAGTCAGTAACTCTGGCATTCCTGGACGATTTTTTTTTTTTTAATATATAATTATTTTTTTTAAATTATTTTTAAATATCTGTTGGTTTCATATTGCTCCAAGGTCAAGGTCACACTTACAGGTCACTTCGGGGGCATTTGTCACTTACTGTGACATTTCTTGTTGTATTTTACGCAGTATTAAAATCTTTAGACCATGACAAATATAGATTTGTGTCAAATGACTACATAATGAGCTTCAGTATAGTCCAGGACACTCGTTTGGCCGTTTTTGGGGTGGAAGATCGGCCACATTCCCCTCCCCAAAAAGTATAAATTTTCCCCCTTTTTCTGTTGACAATTCCTCTCTTTAAAAATCTTCTTTTTTTTATTGGCAATTTGACACTCCAATTTGAGGAAACAAGCATAATTTTTGCCATTGGGAATGATGATCCCCTTATCTGTACTATTTATATAAGGGAAAAAAAAACACTGATTTGTGTTCCTTAGAAATTCCACTTTTATATGGAAACAACGCAAAATTCCCCTTCGTGAGGGCCCTGGCCCCAGTCCCCTAAAAGCTAACTAGTGCCCTGGCTAGTAAATAAGTTATTTTCCGTATGCAGTGAAACATACAGTGAAACATACAAACTAAAAATAGAGAAAATAACTTGACATGTTTATGTTTAGTCTAAGAATATGGAAAATGTCCGACACATATATATACCAGGCATCAACTTATAAAAACTCTTCTTGTAAAAGTTCTGGAGAGAGCACTGATTCCATGTAAAAAGTCTTTCTCAATTCAAAATATATATATATATATTAAAAACTGTCTTGTTAGCCATTGCTGATATTCATTTAATTGGGTTCCTTTTGGGGATTTCCTATTTTACTCTAAAACCGTCCACACACACAGGAAGTACAACTTTTTTCATTTTTTTTGAAAGTTGGTGTGGGGTGTGGGGCGTTCATTCGGGTGTACACAGTATGTTGTTTTTTTGTATTTGTAAACGTAGGACAGTTTCCTGATTGTAAACTACATCAATTTATTTCTGTTTAAAAGTTGTGTCCGTCCGAAATCATGTGACACCGCACTTTCCCGGCAGAAAAATATTGCCGATATTCGATTGAAATATCATCAATTACAAACAATTACAAACTTTCTTTTAATTTGTGCTGACAGATCATACTTAAAATGCATCTATATATCACCTAACATGCATTCGCTAAGCATTTAAAACCTGCAAACGATCAACAGTTACCGAATGGGCCAGGATAAAAGTTCCACTTCTTCACTCATAGTGATGGGCCAGGAATTTTTTTCCTTCTCCACTTCTTCACTCGTGTGTGTGTGTAGTTCTAAGGTTTGTAGTCACGCCGCCTTTTTACCCAGTTGGACATCCTAAAGTTATAGAGTCCGGACTGCTTTGCACTCATAGTGATCAACCAGTATTAAAGGTCCACTTCTTCGCTCATATTGATGAACCAAGATTTACGTTCTACTCCTTCATATGTATTGAAAGAGTTATTTGATATTATAGATTTTAGTCTTGTTTTAGATTTCCTAAAAGAGATCAGACTATATAAATCATTATAATGTGTTCTTATATATATTTACTTGTTTATATACCCGTTGACGGGCATTTGTTGATTAACATACATAGTTTATATTACACCTTATCATCCCTTATTTTTTAATAGTTTTATCTTTATATATTTACATTAATTTTTAATTAATACTTCATTTCTTCATTTTTTATCAATTTTTGCGCACAATATGACCTATTTATGTGTCGACGTGCTGTAAAACACCATTCATTCCATTCCATTCATATGTATTGATGAACCATAAAACGGTAATTATCAATCGATTGATTATAATTAATATATGCGGTATGAGTCCTAACAAGATGATTATCGATCGATTCATTTTCAGTCAGTCGTTCAAATCCCACTGGGAGCTCGACTTGTAAGAGAGGAAGCGTTGATTCTTATGGATGAAGTGTGTACAGTACTGGTTCTAGTGGGTAGTCTGCCTTCACCACAAACAATTGATAGTCATATATAACCTTACGTGTATGGAAAATGACGTAAAACACCATACAAACAAACGTCATTTGTCAGTCCTTACTTTCTGTCTCATCGAATGATAAAATTTGTCGTCTGACTTATAAAACGATAATTATCCATTAGTTTGTTATTTGAAACTGATATTTGCAGTCAGATTCGTCGTACAGAAGCGCCACTGAAGAGTCTGTGTTTTACCCGCCAGATGAAGTACTCCTCTATGTCTACGAGACGATTGAGCTGGAGTTATCTTTGACCACACCCAGTTTTACCGACAACCCGACCCCTGAGGAAATGTTTACCTGTCCAATAAGGCTTGTCAGAGGTGAGTTTGATTAATATATTTGTAGTTTTTATTTCCGAACAATAACTTTGAGATTGTTTGTAAATGATCACCTACCTACTTATCCTACTGTATTTCCCCAAATATTAGCATTTCGTAAATTTGTTTCAATAACTTTAGTTAGGAATGAGGTATTGGCTTGAAACCTTCTGGATAGGTAGCTTATATGAAGAGATCTTGTGGGTGCATTTGTGGTCAATGTCACTTTAATAAAAATAGACAAACGGTTTCTGTTCAATAACTTTAGTTAGAAATGAGATATTGGCATGAAACTTTCTGAATAGGTAGCTTATAATATATGAAAATGAAGCTTGAGATTGCATTTGGGATCTCTTGGTTCAAGGTCACTGTTACTAAAAATGGTAAAACGCTTTCAGAATAGTTTCAGAATTAGCCCCCTTGAGTATTTTCATAATTACAGTAGTCACGTTTCTTTACTTAGAATATTGTCAGTAACTTGAAAAAAAAGTTGTATCACAATTACTGTTAGGCCAGAGTTTTTTAGTTTTTTGGTTCTCAGATTTTTTTCGAAAAAAGTTCCACAGGAGGATGGGGGGGAAAAATCAAAAAAATCTGAATCTTTATAAGTGTGTATCTTGTAATGGTGTTAGTCACATTGTAAAACATAAAATGGACCTGAACAAATTTATATAACATGATCTTCTGATTTTACGTTAATTTTTAAATAATATAATATGGTTGTTTGAAATGTGTGACCTAAAATTTATAACCGATCCTTTTTTAAAACATTTGTTTGTGTTTTTTAAACAAAGATTTTTTTATTTTTTATTTTTGCAAAATTTAGGGTCGGAGAGTTTGAGAACCGAAAAATTAAAAAACTCTGACTTTATGAACATGTTGCATACACTGTTGAAGTGGCTCATCTTTCACATTGTGGAAAACCCCGCTTTAACGCCAGCAGCCAGCTTTAATTCTTGTTGAATTTTGTTCTGGGTTGGATACAAAATACTGTTTTTGTTTTTTTATTTTTTTATTTTTCTCTAAAAAGGTGGTGGGGGCGCTTCTAAGGCGAGAGTTTGTTGATTTTTCGTTTCTCAGACCCGCCGTCGTAATTTTTGGCAAAATCAAAAAAAAAAAGGTTTTTTTTTTTTCCTTTTTTAGCTCTGCTGGCCTTAGCTCTACTGGCCAAAGGCCAGCAGAGCTTATGGGATGGTGTGTTGTCTGTCGTCCGTCTGTCTGTCGTCTGTCGTCCGTTAACTTTTCTTCAAACGACTTCTCCTCAGAAACCGCTTGGCTAATTTTGACCAAACTTCACATGGATGATCCTTAGGTGAATGCTTTTTAGATTTGTTAAAATTAGGTCAGCGCTACATCCAAGATGGCTGCCATTACCATTTATGGTCGAAACCTTAAAAAATCTTCTCCAGAACTGCTGGACAGATTTCAACAGTTTTTCTTTTAAAATGATCGCCAACGCCTAGACTATCAAGTTTGTTCAAATAAAGTTCCCGGGGTCAAAAATGGCCGTGCCCCGGGGGTCCAAAGTTTGTATATTGAGGTTTTGCATGTTTATCATAAAGACATATAGGAAAAAACTTTAAAAAATCTTCTTCTCTGAAACCACAAGGCACAGAGCTCTCATGTATTACATGTAGCATCAGCTTATGGTCCTCTACTAAGTTTGTTCAAATGGTGACACTGGGGTCAAATTTGCCCCGCCCAGGGGGTCACAGTTTTACATAGACTTCTATAGGATTTTTTTTTTAAAAAATCTTGTTCTCGGAAACTACAACAGCCAGAGGTTTGATATTTTGCATTTACTATAAGCTTATGGTCCTTTACCAAGTTTGTTCAAATGGTGACCCAAGGGTCACATTTGGCCCCACCCCGGGGGTCACAGTTTTACATAGGCTTGTATAGGGAAAAACTGAAAAAAATCTTCTCTGGAACCACATGGCACAGAGCTCTCATGTATTATATGTAGCATCAGCTTATGGTCCTCTACTAAGTTTGTTCAAATGGTGACCCTGGGGTCAAATTTGTCCCCGCCCCGAGGGTCACAGTTTTACATAGACATAGGATTTTTTTTTTAAATCGGAAACTACAAGAGCCAGAGGTTTGATATTTTACATTTATTATAAGCTTATGGTCCTTTACCAAGTTTGTTCAAATGGTGACCCTGGGGTCACTTTTGGCCCCGCCCCAAGGGTCACATGTTTTACATAGACATGTATAGGGAAAAACTTAAAAAAACTTCTTCTCTGAAACTGCAAGAGCCAGAGGTTTAATATTTTGCTGTTGCTATAAGCTTATGGTCCTTTACCAATTTTGTTCAAATGGTGACCCTGGGGTCTCATCTGGCCCCGCCCCAAGGGTCACATGTTTTACATAGACATGTATAGGGAAAAACTTTAAAAAAACTTCTCTGAAACTGCAAGAGCCAGAGGTTTAATATTTTGCTGTTGCTATAAGCTTATGGTCCTTTACCAATTTTGTTCAAATGGTGACCCTGGGGTCTCATCTGGCCCCGCCCCAGGGTCTCATCTGGCCCCGCCCCGGGGTCACAGTTTTACATCAATGCTTGTTTTAATTTTTTTAATTTCTTTATTTATTTATTTTTAATTTATTTTTATTTTTTATATATATTTTTTAATATTTTTATTTATTTTTTTTTTTTAATTGTTCGATAATTTTTTTTTTCATTTTGATATTTTTTTATTTTTTTTTTATTTTTTTTTTTTAAATTTTATTATCTCTACTGGCCAACTTGGAAAACCAGCCAGATCGGACCAGTAATGGCGGAGTTATGGCTCTTGATATAGTTAAAAATGCTATATTTTGCCTCTTTAAGACGATAGTCACTCGCTTCATTGATGTCATAAGAGCCATATTAGCAAGTAGAGCGTCCACAGGCCCTCTTGGGCCTCTTGTTTTTAGTCTGTGTGGATGAAATTTCATGTACGTTTAGGTTAATAGGCATGTATGTATCTGTCAGTACACAAGGAAGCATGTACACCCAGGTGTTTTCAACCAGTTCACACACAAGTCAGCATTAATTTTCAGTGATGCACGTATATATTCTGTTTGCCAGACTCATAAGTTGTTTACTGGCCATTAATATTAAATAGTCTTTCTGGAAAATAGTGAAGAACCTGGATCAGTCAGCGTGGATGGGAACACTGATCTGGGTCAGTTCTGGCTGAGAACACCGAATTGTAGGTTTTCTCGTACATAGTTTTCAAGTGTTTTTTTTTGTATGTTTTGTTTTTTGTTGTTGTTTTTTTCCCTCCTTCCGCGGACACTTTTGTCGGCAAAATCTGAAAGAAAAAAAAAATTCGGCCTAATAGGGAACGCGCTCTTATTAGAGGAAATACGGTAGGATTTCCTTTTTTCTTTTTTTTTTCAATTCAATAGCGGAAACATGCATTTTTTATTAGCTCTACTGATCAGAGATCAGCAGAGCTTATGCCGTGGTGCGGCGTCCGTCGTCTGTCCGTCCGTCCGTCTGTCCGTCCGTCCGTTAACTTTTTTTTTGTAGTGACTACTCCTCTGAAACTACTGAATAGATTTTCATGAAACTTTACAGAAATGTTGCCCATGAAGTCTAGTTGATCCTAGCAAAAATTCATGTAGATGTGAAATCCAAGATGGCCGCCAAATCTAAAAATAGGTTTTTAAAAAACAAGTTTGTAGCGACTACTTCTTGAAAACTCTAAGGGATATTGCTATGGGACTTTTTCTAAAATGATCAGCATGACATGATGTTGGTCCTTGTCGAAAATCTTTTTGATTCGACGTTAAACATGGCTGCCAGCTGAGCGGCCATCTTTGTTTACATACAGTTATATAATGAAAACTTGTAGCGACTACTCCTCTGAAACTACTTGACGGATTTTCATGAAACTTCACAGGAATGTTGCTCTTGATGTCTAATTAATCCTAGCAAAATTTCAGGTCGGCCGGAAATTCAAGATGGTCGCCACGGCTAAAAATAGATTTTTAAAAAATAAGTTTGTAGCGACTACTTCTTGAAAACTATGAGAGATATTGATATGGGACTTTTTCTAAAATGATAATATGACATGATGTTGGTCCTTGTCGAAAATCGTTTTGATTCGACGTTAAACATGGCTGCCAGCGGCCATCTTTGTTTACATAGAGTTATATAATGAAAACTTGTAGCGACTACTCCTCTGAAACTACTTGACGGATTTTCATGAAACTTCACACGAATGTTGCTCTTGATGTCTAATTGATCCTAGCAAAATTTCAGGTTGGCCGGAAATTCAAGATGGCCGCCACGGCTAAAAATAGATTTTTAAAAAATAAGTTTGTAGCGACTACTTCTTGAAAACTATAAGAGATATTGATATGAGACTTTTTCTAAAATTATCAGCATGACATGATGCTTATCCGAGTCGAACATTATTTTGATTCAACGTTAAACATGGCTGCCAGTGGCCATCTTTGTTTACATAGAGTTATATAATGATAACTTGTAGCGACTACTTCTCTGAAAATACATGACGGATTTTCATGAAACTTCACACGAATGTTGCTCTTGATGTCTTATTGATCCTAGCAAAATTTCAGGTCGGCCGGAAATTCAAGATGGCCGCCATGGCTAAAAATAGATTTTCAAAATACAAGTTTGTAGCGACTACTTCTTGAAAACTATAAGTGATATTGATATGGGACTTTTTCTAAAATGATCTGCATGACATGATGGTTATTCAAGTCGAACATTATTTTGATTCGACGTTAAACATGGCTGCCAGTGGCCATGTATGTTTACATAAGAGTTATATAATGATAACTTGTAGCGACTACTCCTCTGAAACTACTTGACAGATTTTCATGAAACTTCACACGAATGTTGCTCTTGATGACTTATTGATCTTAGCAAAATTTCAAGTCGGCCGGAAATTCAAGATGGCCGCCATGGCTAAAAATAGATTTTTTAAAAAATAAGTTTGTAGCGACTACTTCTTGAAAACTATAAGAGATATTGATATGGGACTTTTTCTAAAATGAGCAGCATGACATGATGGTTATCCGAGTCGAACATTATTTTGATTCAATGTTAAACATGGCTGTCAGTGGCCATCTTTGTTTACATAGAGTTATATAATGAAAACTTGTAGCGACTACTCCTCTGAAACTACTTGACGGATTTTCATGAAACTTCACAGGAATGTTGCTCTTGATGTCTAATTGATCCTAGCAAAATTTCAGGTCGGCCGGAAAATTCAAGATGGCCACCACGGCTAAAAATAGATTTTCAAAAAAACAGTTTGTAGCGACTACTTCCTGAAATCAAAATCAATCAGTAGAGCTTCAAGGTCATTGACCTCTTGTTATTTTAAACATTTTTGACTTTGGAATGAAAAATTATAAGTTTCAATATTTTCCAACTCGGAATTTGCTATGTGATTATTTATTTTAGCGGAGCAGTATTTAAGGAAGTGGTCATTTTTTGTGCTTGACCTATATGTCTAAACAGTTGATGTCTGTGTTCGTTCATTTCCGAGGTTGACTGAGTTCTATGGTCAGAATCATGTAACTGTTTATGACCGGATCTGGGGTCACATTTGAACATAAATGAATGGTTTTCATTGATAATTGCTGTTAATGTGTATAGCTAACGTGTATATATAACTATAACGCAATAAAACTGTACAAGGTAAAACACGGGATGTGGCAATTTAAGAATAATTGTTATGTTTGATAATGAGAAACAGTAAGGCAGTGACACTCTTCCCGTCGTAAAGTGTATGAAACGTATGTCCTAATTAATGTTCCGTCCAATAAAAGACTACGCACTGACAGTTGGAGTGCTGGTAAATTATAAATCAAGAGTTGATGATGCAGAAACAACATTGATGACTTTGCCTTTTAGGCCATCCATAAAAAAGTGTTGGCTTCTGTGCTCCGGCCCAAAACTTTTTTAAGTGGGTAGGTAGGTAGGACTTTTTTTCTTCTTTTTTTTTACTGAGTCTTCTGATAGTATTGAAAGTATTTTTACAAGCATAGTATTAACTATTTAACTGGATTATACATGTCAGGGTGTGAATTGTCCCCGCCCTTCATGTAAAAGTGATACAAAAAACAAGATCAATCATGAAAGTGACATTACATTCCCTCAGTTGCATTCCACCAATGAAAACAAGGCGGTTTTTATTTGTCATTTACAATGTGCTCACCAATGTTTTGACATTTTTTCAGTCACAAGTTTTAAAGATGTAAAATTCATTTCTTGTTATGAAATTTAGTTGTGCGTATGACATGTCATCTGGGACAACTAACTTGTCCCCAGTAGAATCTACATGGCACAGGACAAGGGGACACCTGTTAATGTCAAACCCTGCATGTATACAATCTGTTTTAATGTGTCTCATTAATAATATGTTTTCAGTTTAGATTGATTTATAACAGTATAATAACAAATAAAATTAACAATATATATACCTTTTATTGTTGCGACTTCTGTCGTGATCCTAAAAAATGTAAAAAAATAAAGAGTCCATTAAATGTTCAACAAAAGATGGGTAGGTTCGTTTTAGTTGGATGGTCGGAGCACAGCAAGCCAACACTTTGTTAAGGATGGCATTGGCGGAATTCAGAGTAACCAACTAAACTAGTGGTTGGACCAACCGATGATCAGTTATTAATTGTTTTTCGAAGTCATTTATATTTAAAGACTATGATCCTGAGCCAGTGGTCATAAAAAAGAATTATTTTAAAAAAAAAGTCACCCACCTCCCGGCTATTAAAGGGACACTGTCCGTAAGTAAGCAGATATTGAGCATGACCAAATAACTGTCTGACTTTTATTCAGTGAAATGTATACATGAAAACATGAGGATAGACCCTAAGAAGTATGTAGGAATACATTCGTGAGTTTGAAGAAAAAAAAGTTATAATTATTAAATGTAAATAAAGTGGGACCCACAATATTTACCTTTTATGCGATCACGTGACTTCCATAGCGCGCTAGGTTTTCACCATAGTATGTATTGAGTAATATGTATAGCCCGCTTAGCTCAGTCGGGAGCGAGTTCCGACTACTTTTCGCTCACGCACACTTATTATTACTGCGAGTGCAATTTTAGTTTGGGCTGCGAGTTCAAACCCACAAAGTGGATTTGCTTTTTTTTGTACCGCGATTGAATTCCGTTAAACAATCTTGCTTTTAATTAGTAAATATTGAATAATGTTTAGTGTATAATGTTTGCGAACATAACTATTGGGTGTTTTATAAGCTAAAAGTTACGGACAGTGTCCCTTTAAGGAAAGCTCTGGTTTATAAAAAGTTAAATTGAAAAACTGCTAGTGTTATTTTTTTATCACTTTTATCAAACATACGTCATTATGATACATAAAATTAAAAACGAAATTCCAATAAGTTTTAAAGGCACAGTTCAACAAAACCGCTTAGACTAGAAGTACAGATGAATTATTCTACCATTTGAACTAAGTTTATAACCCGTATCGCAGTACAAGTCTGGGCCCTGTTTTATTAAACATCTTACGATAATTCTAACATTTTAAAATCGTCCACTTTGTTCACCGAAGCATTCAATGAAGACAATTATGTGTGGACGTAGTGCAGAAATATTGCCTGTATAAGAAAATAAAAATGAAATCATGTTTATTTGAAGCATGTACTTTATAGTGAAGCATTTAAGAAATTGAGTTACGATCAAAATGGTCGTAAGTTGTTTCATAAAACAGGACCCAGATGTATTGCAATAGATTGACGGTACACCCCCACTAATGAAACCTTGGGTCGGGAAACAGCAAACAAATTTTTTATTAAGGACTGCCTCATGCAAAATCCTCTATATACACTTTACAACCAGTAGTTATCAATGTTGAATAATTAAATGTTTATAAATGAACAAATGTTCACCTTCCACCCAATACCACACACAAATGGTATATGAGTGATGGGAACCTGTCGCGTTTCACCTCAATGGTGTGTCCACTCACGCCTCGGATGACCGGATGTACGCAGTTAATTTGTGATTGATAATTAATATATACGTACATGCTTTAAGTAGAGCTGTCTATTATGATAAACCTTTCAACCTTTTCCTGCATTATAAATTACTTTAATCGTTTTCGTTTTGCTTCGTGAATGATAGGTCACTGTTTTACATGACTTGAGAAAGAAATAACCCTAACCCGGTGAAAAGTCAATAATTAAAATCCTGTTATTAGCATATTCTGCATAATTGTCACAAAATATGACTGCGTATTGTACATGAAGTTGTATTTTAATATTTAAGTGTGTGTATTGATACATAATATGACTAGCGGTTAAAAGTTTAGTGGTTAGAAGTTTATAGTTATTATAATTAACAAACTCGAACTCCCGTCTTTTCGCTATTTATTTCAATAAATTAATTTTCTGGATGACCTTTTAAGGGGACACGTGGCAGCCTTGATTTGTTTAAAACTCGCGGCATCCCGTTAATCGTTTTTCTACATTACTTGCATTTTTGCAATCATTAATAATAATTATTACAAAAGGTCAGGTGAAATTGTGTTTGCATATTATTTTCTGTTGTTATATTCAGGGTTCCCACAGGTCCTTGAAATCCTTGAAGTACTTGAATTTGAAGAAAAAAATCAAGGCCTGGAAAGTGCTTGAAAATCTGATAAGGTACTTGAAAGTCCTTAAATACTGGATTTTTGCTGTTCATCCCAAAAATGGCTATTGGTTGTGCGTTCCTAGAATATTTGTTTCTGTTTTGGGCATTACATTGTACATGCCAAAAAAAACTTGAATATTAGTCCTTGAATTTTGGAAAAAACGGTCCTTGAAAGTCCTTGAATTTGACCTTCCAATAAGGGTGGGAACCCTGTATATTGCACCAATAATATATTCCATTTATGTGACAAAGGGGGAAATGACTGATCAGCAAAACCTGGGTTTACAACGGACGCAAGGCTATTATAATCATGCTTAGCGGGTTAAGGGTTAAACATATAGTAGAGTAACGAAGAATATTGAAATTCAAAAGGATTTTTTTAATTATATACAAGCAGTTGTTAAGTCAAAATGGATTAATAAATCGAGATACTAATTTTAATGCCCGATAACTTCAAGATTACCATGTGTCCCTTTAAAACCAGATTTTCCAACTGATAAAATCTGGTTATGATTTAAACCCAGATCAGCCTGCAACTTAATCAGGGTTTACAATGTCCAGCTGCTGATCAGTCATTTCCCCCAAAAAACCCATTTGTCACATCAATGGAATGGTCTCAATTCAAAGAAAGAACAGTTTATTATACATGTATATATGTAACGGGTTAAGGGTTAATATGATCTTGAGCTATCCAACAATACCAGTGCTTACATGACCTTGACCTTTAGTTCAGTTCAAGTTCGCACTTAAATGAAAATGTAAACTTTCGAAAAAATTATTTCGGAGCAAAATGTTATCGAACAGCAATTTTTTTCAAGTCATTATTTCAAGTTGTTTTTTCATAGCATGTGATTTTCACTGTCCCAATGATATGAGCGTTGATCCTTTTAATGTCATAATTATCGAATAAAACTAGAAAATCTGTTTTTCGTGGAAGTTCCATGTTTGTGTTTGTGTCATCTCGAATGGAGAGGTTTAATTTAATATGAGGTGGAAGTCCCGTAATAATCTAACGTCTGTAATTATATATAATCATTCCTTTATGTGTTTGCCTGTATGACAGTCTATCTTTAAAGGGATACACGGCAATCTCGAATTTTGTATCAAACATTAAAACTAGCATTTCGATTTACTAATCCAGTATTAATTTAACTTTAAACCTACTTGGCTATAATTAAATAAAACTTTGAGCTTTCAATTTTCTTCGTTATACTATGTAATGTTAAAGTATATAATTGGTGCAAAGTAATCAACAGTTAGTAATATGTAAAAACATTATACTTTGAACTGTTCCATTAATTACTATTAAAGGCAATTAGCGACACAGCCATCTTTATTATTGAGAGATCTGAAAAACTTGGAAAAGGGTGAAAGAATTATCAAAATCGGATGATAAACAAAGAAGATATGATCCTGTGAAGGTTGTTTTGAAGCGGATGTGGAAGCCAACATTTTGAGAGCTAACGGGAAGTCGTGAGTTTTTAAAAAAAAAAATCGAGATTGCCCCGTGTCACTTTAAACCTTCCTCTCTTTTTTTATCTGTCTTCCGGACAATGGCTGAGTTGTTACATTTCTATTTGATATTCAGCTTCTTACACATGAATGGTTATTCACCACCACTTAACACCTGCATTTACTCAACATACCTCTATAGACACCTCAATTAATAATCTCCCGAATTAATGACCACATTCATTTATCTTTCTAACTTTCCTATCCTTAAATTGTTCGAGCAAAAAAAAAAAACATACATAAATGTCGAATATCTTCATCAAATTGACCTCCGACCTCAAAAAGGTGGTGATTAATGGTCGTAACTAGTTTAAATCTCGGAGGACAGCAGAGGTCGCGATTGTTGAAACAAATCACATGCATTGGATCAGATATGACAAGTACAAATATGTCCGGGCTCGATTACAAAAGAAGAGGTCGTAAATTACGTAAATTTACGCTGAAATATATTTATTTCTGGCTCCCATTTGTGCAGTTTTTTGCCCGTGAGCAGTTTTGTTTTCTTTTGAAGTTCCAATGAACATGTATTTAATTAATAAACTGTTATGTAAAGTGTATTGTTTTTGTGTTGACAGTGTTTGTGTTTGATTAGAAATGAAATAAAATGTGGCTTTCATGCATGGATGTTTATTTGATCTGTTTTGTAGCAGTTAACAATTTGTCAATTTGTCGCTTTATAACATCAGGCCAACTAAATGGATGTTTAGGGTTGTCCTCGTCTATATTTTATTATGCCTCCACCACCGAATTGTAATGGGGCATATAGCGTTGGCCAGAGTTTCCATTAGGCCCCATAAAGTTTGTGTGTCTATCTCCAACCACAATTTTCAACCGATTGCTTCGAAGCTTTACAGCTTTACAGGATGCTTACCTATGATGCAAAGATGTGCATATCGATTCAACGTCAAAATCGACCTGTCTTACCAGAGTTAGGCCATTTTTTCATTAAATTCGGCATCAAAATAGACCTTGGATTACCAGAGTTATAGCCCTTTTTTTAATTAAATGTTCAGTTAAAATACCTTGTGTTTCTGTCTTCTCTCACAGTTTTCAAGCGATTGTTTCAAAACTTTACAGGATGCTTACATATGATGTCAAGATGTACATATTTATTCAGCTTAAAATTAGCTTTATATTACTGGAGTTACGGCCCTTTTTCGTTAAATTTTATGTTAAAACATCTTGTATCTATCTCCTCCCACAGTTTTCTACAGATTGCTTCAAAACTTTTTAGGATGATTACAGGCATATATGATGACAAGATGTGTATATCGATTCCAAATCAAAATCGAACTTCTGTTACCACAGTTAGGGCCTGTCTTTTCCTTCAAGTTTTTCCATTTTCCGAGGATTGTTTTCAGGGAAGGCATTTCTAGTTTGACTTAAAGTTCTCCGGCCATGTTTTGTTTCATGAACATGTTTATGTTTAATTAAATCAAAATTAATACACAACAATAGATATTTACAATTCAGACATTGCAGTATCTGTGAGAAGCGAGAATAAGATATTTAATTGATGACGTAGAAAACTTTGAACAGGTAAATTAATCCACAGGTAAACGGATTTCTCAATCATCCGGCAATAGTTGTACAGCTATACAATTCATATTTACCTCATTTTCCCATGCAGTCACTCAGTGGTAAAAGATGTTAATAATACTTATTTTTACATACAACTTAGTAGCGGTTTTAAATATATGATTCTGTCCTGGACTGTCAAGAAATGTTCATATGAAGATTAAGAGTTAAATTTGTTAATCGATAATACTACAAAAAGGGTGGCCATTCAACTTTAATTTTTAATTGGACATCGGGCAATCTTGAAGTATTCATCAAGCATTAAAATTAGCACCTTGATTTATAATCGAGGGTCTATTCTTACGGATGGCAGGTGTACAGTACTGGTTCTACCTAGGAAAAATGGGTGGTCTGCCTCCATAAAAAAAAATCGACCATCATATATAACTTTACATGTGTTGAAAATGACGTAAAACACCATACAAACAAATCTTTTTCACTTAAGTCTGTTTGCATAATTTTTAAAGGGGTACACAGCAAATTTTATCAAGTATTAAAATTAGCTTCTAGATTTATTAATCCGGTATCATTTTGACTTTAAACCTGCTTGCATATATTAAATACAATTTTAAATTTTTGACTTTTCTTCATTATTGTACCATAGGTTTGAATATATTATTGGTGAAATGTAAACGACACTTAAAAATATGCGAAAACAATTTGCTTTCCACTTGTCTTATAATTAAATCAGTGATTAAAAAAAAGTGGTTTATGAAGAAAATCCAACGGGACGCCGCGAGTCATTGTGGTCCTGCCTTAATTGCATTAAGCGATAAGAAAGCATATATTAGCGGAATTTTATAACGGATATTTCGACAATTAAAAACTTTATTCTAAAAAAATATAATAATCTGTAAAATTACAATATGCAAGCTTTTTGAGCTGAAATTAAGGTTTCATTTCATACCCCAGCCAACCCCATTTTCGCTTCATGGAGAAGTGGTTTGATGGGGTAGGAAAGTTAATACTCGGACCACGTGATGTTTACAAAAATCAAGATTGCCGTGTGTCCCTTTAAATAAAAGGTAATACAGATTAGGAGTTTTCATTTTTTCTTCTGTTTTAATCTAAAGGCAAATCTTGAGTGTTAACAAGGCTATCGCTATTAGAGTAACGCCTATCACTCACCTTTACTTGAAAAGGAATGACAAAAATCAAATTGTAGTTAACATTTCCTGAACAAGTGTAAACGGTCACATGTCAATCTTGATTTAATTATTTTTAATTCACCATAACTTCTGAATACTTGACTGATTTCATTAAAATATATCTCATATTTTTAGTTTGGTTATTTCCAATATAATGATAAAGCTTTGATATTGGAAAAGTAGGACTGTTTGGAGAAACAGATCTCCACTCTAAATGACAACAATTCCTAAAATACTTGACTGGTTTTCGAAAAATATGCCTCATTTTCTTAGACCCTTTCCAGTGTTTTTTTCCCTACATTTTGGGAACATAACCCAGACCATCATAATTGGGAATTTTTCATAAAATTGGGAAAAGGTACAGTAACAGATTCCTTTCATGAGTGCTAATAATGTATCTTTAATACTGTTTACAATTTGTTTGCAGTTCACTGTAATAAAGCATGACATTTCACAGAGCTATTTCTCTTTGTCTCATGTTTTTAAAGTTGTGTTTTCCCAATCGAGAAGTTTCTAGGCCCATTTTCCATATTTTATCTCGATGTACATGGAAGATGAGCCTGGCATGTTCATGCCTGTTAGGTGCCATATAACCTTTTCATGTGTTGGTGCGCCTTAAAACCCCAATTCAATTCAATTGGGAAAAAAATATATGTTTTGGCATTTGGAATACGACCCAGTAACGGCTCTTAAAACAGCCAAAAAAAAAAAAAACAGTGCTTCCAAGTTAATGGTATAATTTCAGCAGTACTTTTCTAAAAAAAATGAAGTTGTTTTATAAAAATAACAAATTGGTTCCAGGACACGTATGATATACCACCTTTATTTCATTCCTGAAATCCACTATTTCATTACAGTCCGTAGTATGTTCCGTGGTTAATTATGCCGTTCAATGTTTCCCTTGGAACCTCGGGACTGATTCTTCCTCCACCACAAAAAATCAACCGTCATATATAACCTTACTTGTGTTGAAAATGACGTAAAACACCATACAAACAAACAAAACTATTTCATTTGCTAAGTAAAAAAAAATCTTCTCTATCTATAATCAATATATTGCAGATATGGCCAACTCGGACAGATACCACTGTTCCCATGCTGCCGGCGTACATACTGTTGCCCTACCCTGGATTAACAACTACCAACGATTTTGTACAGAAGGTAATTATCATGGATTCGATTTCATGTAAGACAATATTGGTTGTACACACATTTTGTTGTCCAGTCAAATGACAAACAGGCCTGTCATCCAGTCAAATCACAAGATGAAGTCTGTCCAGTCAAATCACCGGACAAAGTCTGTTGTCCAATCAGATCACAAGATGAAGTATGTCGTCCGGTCAAATAAAAAGATGAAGTCGGTCTTCCGGTCAGATCACCAGACAAAGTCTGTTGTCCAGTCAGATAACAAGACAAAACCTCATACAATCGAATCACAAGACAAAGTTTGTCATCCCATCCAATTAATTAGAAGATGAAGTTTGTTGTCCAGTCAAATCAAAAGATGAAATATGTCGTTCAGTCAAATCACAAGACGAAGTATGTTGTCCGGTCATATCACAAGATATGAAGTCTGACGTTCGGTCATATCCCCAGACAAAGTCGGTTGTCCGGTCAAATCACAAGACAAAATCTGTTGTCCAATCGCATAACAAGACAAAGTCTGTGTCCAATCAATTCACAAGTTAAAGTTTGTCTTACAGTCAGTGTTCTACATTACACTTTATAGTAGAAATGCTCACAAATCAAATTATTTCTAATTACAAATAACTGACCAGTGAATATTGAACCTTTGGTAAGGCAACTTTCAGCTTGTGTACACAATAACTTTAGTAAATAGATTCTGATTTTTACCAAAGGACAAGGTTTGATAACTGGGTATTTTGGCCCCCAATATATTCAAAATGCAAAAAAATAATATTTACATATAATCTGCTGTGCATATTAAAGTAAATTGATCATATTCTATCTTCAACATAAATAATTTTTATTAAGAGCTTATGCTGTGATGCGGTGTCCGTCATCCGTCCGTCCGTCTGTCTGTCTGGCAGTCCGTCCGTAAACCTTTTTTGTAGCGACTACTCCTCTGAAACTACTGAATGGATGACGGATTTTCATGAAACTCCACAGGAATGTTGCTCTTGATGTCTAATTGATCCTAGCAAAATTTCAGGTTGGCCGGAAATTTAAGATGACCGCCGCGGCTAAAAATCAATTTTCAAAAAACAAGTTTGTGGCGACTACTTCTTGAAAACTATAAGTGATATTGATATCTTTGTTTACATAGAGTTATATAATGAAAACTTGTAACAACTACTCCTCTGAAACTACTTGACGGATTTTCATGAAACTTCACACGAATTTTGCTCTTGATGTCTTATTGATACTAGCAAAACTTCAGGTCAGCCGGAAATTCAAGATGGCCACCACCGCTAAAAATAGATTTTCAAAAAACAAGTTCTACTTCTTGAAAACTATGTGATATTGATATGGGACTTTCTCTAAAATGATCAACATGACATGATGTTGGTCCTTGTCTAAAATTGTTTTGATTCGATGTTAAACATGGCTGTCAGCAGCCATCTTTGTTTAAATAGAGTAATGTAGTAAAAACTTGTAGCGACTACTCCTGTTACTACTCGACGGATTTTCATGAAACTTCACACGAATGTTGCTCCTGATGTCTAATTGATCCTAGCAAAATTTCAGTCGGCCGGAAATTCAAGATGGCCACCATGGCTAAAAATAGATTTTCAAAATACAAGTTTGTAGCGACTACTTCTTGAAAACTATAAGCGATATTGATATGGGACTTTTTATAAAATGATCAGTATGACATGATTTTGATCCTTGTCAAAAATTGTTTTGATTTGATGTTAGACATTGTTTACTTAGAGTTATATAATGAAAACTTGTAGCGACTACTCTGAAACTACTTGACGGATTTTCATGAAACTTCTAGCTATCAAAAAACCTATCAGTAGAGCTTCAAGGTCATTGACCTCTTGTTTATTTTATTTTTCTAGAAGAATTAATAGGGTCTCAGAAAACGACGTTTTTGGTAATTTTGTTATATTTTGTAGATTTTGTACCTTTCTGGGCAAGATTTTGATCCTATAAGTATAGAGCGCACCTCCGAGCACACACAGTTTTTTGGCTGATGATGCATACCTATCAAGTACCTGTTTCAACAAAAAAAATCAGCTGTGCTCGAGGGTGCACTCTGTATTTCCAAGACCAAAAACTGATGGAAAACTGCCTCATACCTAATCATTTAGTGTGATGCTTTTCTTTGACAATGAGCAAACTTGACGTGTTATCGTTCTTGTTTATTTAAGGCAAATTTCAGCTTTTGTACACAATAACAGTCAATTGGTTCCGATTTTCACTTGATTTGACAGGGCCTTTAGCATTTGGCGAAAGTAACTTGAGCAAAAAATATGTCACCAAAAATTAAACAAGGGGCCTTTCAATAACACGCATCCTTTTATTACCCTCGACACAAAATGTGCAAATAACAAAATGAACATAAACCAGTTAACACTTGTCTATGCCCACCATTGATTAGTGTGACATGTGTTTGGCAAGGACAGGAAGTCATTAATATGCATTACTGGTAATCTAATGGCTTTGATTGGATGATATTAACATCTGACCTGTGCTTGTTCACATTCACTCATCTATGATATGCTTCTAAATTGAGTTCAAATAATTAAGAAAGAACTTTCACTACCCCTCTAAACACAGACCTAATAACAAATAGATTGGACACTACGAAAATTATCTAAATTTCACGTGGCACAGTGCGAAAATTTCACAAATTATTTCTCAACTTTAAACACACATATTATGAAGAGTTTTATAGATACAAGTTTCATTCATGCCAAATACCATCACAATTTAATTTTCTTTCCAATGATAGTATTTTTCTTTCCCTTACATTTAGAGCAAAAAAGGAGTTTGCCGGAAACTTTGACTATGTCAAAACCTTGATTTTTAAGAGAAAAGCGAAAAATAATGACATTTTTAACTTTAAACATCTTTTTATACATTTTCTTATTTACAAATTAAACTTAAATTATAATAATCCCATTTTGCTATTCACTATGAATCTTTTGAATGTATTCTCATCAAAATCAGTGAATAATTGAGAGAGGAGATAGAAGGAAAAATTAAGGTGCCACGTGATATTTTGGTTACTTCATTGGTTAAGATAGGGAGTATGTATACAGGGAGGAGTTTTGCCGTTTTGTGTTGTTGCGCGTGTGTTTCACTACTGCGTGAAAATGACTACTTCTGGTTGTTGCGTGCGTGTGTGAAAAACAGCAAATTCTTATAAATTATTACACTTACAAACTCAAAAAAGGTGCGAAATTTAAACTTAAATATTATTTATGCACATCGTATCCTCTGATACTGAGCGTATATTTGCATGTATAAAAGCACATTTTACCAGATGGCTCAGTGTAACAAAGATCGGCACCAAATAAAACATGGTGACGGTGTATAGCTATTGCAAACGAGATACGAAGTACGTGTTATATTAGGCATTAATAATAAAAAATGAATAGTAGACATATTTATCTTTGTCAAGAAGGTAATTTCATGATGTTGATTATAACAGAAAGCCATAAAACAGAGGCTGTAAAAACTGCCTATTTTGAGATGTTGGCTGAAATTTTAACTTTTCAAATGTAACGCGCTTACGATCGATTTACCTGTATTGATAAAATAGTAAATGGCGGCGTTCTAACGTGATAACATAAATCGATAAACTAGAGCGTTTATGAACCCATGTCTTCTCCCTGTATACTTACTGCCTGCTTAAACTTATCTCATTTGGCGCAAGTGGTGACGCAAAGAAAAAATAAGCCAGAGGGGACCCTGGATTTGGTGTCACGTGTGTAGCTTCCAATCAAAACTATCTCAAACAAGTTCAACAATGATCAAAAGGTATAGCCTTTCTGAGTTACTGCACTTGATTATAGAAAAATACAAATTTTTGATTGTTTCCATGACCTGATGGCAACTTTAATGAATTGTATCAACGATAAAAAAGTGGTCATAAGTTTACAATTTCTGTCCCTTCTAGACGATGAAGAAGAAGACACGCTTCCAGAGCACCAAGATTCTGTCGTTGAACACCTGATCTGTACAAAACCGCTCCCAAATAGGTAAGTTGGTATTTCAGAGCTTTGAGAAAATTATGTCCCACCTTTAATAAACTTCGAGCATGTTGTTTTTCCCTGTCATATCACAACGGTGTCTACCTGTAGCGGTGAGTTTATAGTGCTGCCACACTTAAATACCACGCCGTAGATACGACATGATACCCCACCCAGTCACATTATACTGACACCGAACCAACTAGTCCTAGGAATACCCTTTGTACACTGAACACCAAGCTAAAGATCTATTAATACCGTTTTAGGAAGCCTTTGCTGTGGTCTCCTTTGTATTTTTTAAATGGTTTCAATTTCTGGTTGATTAAATGGTATATTTTTATGAGCCCGTCTTGATGGGATGTATTATTTGATCACGCATGACGAACGGGCGGCCGGCATTGTTGTTTCAGCTCCATAACTGGAGTAGTTTTAATCCAATCTTAATGAACCTTGGACACAATGTTTACGGCCACAATAGCTCGGTCAGGTTCGATAACCAACGCATTTGCTCAAGAAACACCGGAGTTGTGGCCCTTTGTTTTTTGAAAATTGCCTATTTTTGCAGTTTCTGCTCAATAACTTCAACATTTATAATCCGATCTTGATGAAACTAGGGACATAGTCAAGGTAAATTTGTACATGTCAATGATGGACATATAAAGGTAAATTCCATATTTATGACAGGCATATAATTATTGTGTCAATTTGGCACTCTTGTTAATGTTCACGCTTGTGTATAGAATATTATACGTTTTCAATGTTAATTTCAGTCCACCAGCCCCGGTGTTGGGTTTGGCAGTCGTCCGAGATCTGGTGGTATATATATATATATATATATACGTTTTCAATGTTAATTTCAGTCAATCAGCCCCGGTGTTGGGTTTGGCAGTCGTCCGAGATCTGATGGTATATATATATATATAAATATGTTTTCAATGTTAATTTCAGTCCACCAGCCCCGGTGTTGGGTTTGGCAGTCGTCCGAGATCTGATGGTATATATATATATATATATAAATATGTTTTCAATGTTAATTTCAGTCCATCAGCCCCGGTGTTGGGTCTGGCCGTCGTCAGAGATCTGATGGTGTATATTTATATGTTTTCAATGTTAATTTCAGTCCATCAGCCCCGGTGTTGGGTCTGGCCGTCGTCAGAGATCTGATGGTATATATATATACGTTTTCAATGTTAATTTCAGTCCATCCGCCCCGGTGTTGGGTCTGGCCGTCGTCAGAGATGATTCTGTAGGATCCATCATGCTCACGTTGTCTAGTGATTTTGAGTTCTGTTGTCTCCGACTCAGGTAGGAATCATTTATTTAGGGAGGAAAATGTAAAATATATGGATATTGTGATGATTTCTGATCGTAGCCCTAGTAGAACTCAGCTATAACAGTATAGACATGTTTAGGCCCAATATTTGGTCATTTCAAGAGACCCTCAGCCCCAACAAGAAAAGCAGATATCATATAGATGGAGGTGATTGATTATTGGCTGCCCCACGTGGGGTTGCTCCCTGGCAGAGACATGTCTGATGGTAAATTTCATCCTTCATATCATCTCCCTCGCAATATAACCTAAAATGATGCTTTAACGGGACGTAAAACCCCATTTCATTCGACGCCTTGCTTAATGCTAATTTCATATTGAGACAAGTACCAAAACGTGACGAATGGCAGGTGACTTGAGAAAAGAAAAGCATTCTTATCACGATAGAACAGCATCAGGGACATGCTTTTATATAATCGGACATTGTCATTTCAGTGATATGCGACACAGAACCAATGCTTCAACATTATTGTCTTCATCAAGAGGACAGACTATACCGTCACCTCTACGCAAGATCTCACGGCAGCCGTTTGATGAACGAATACGTACAATCCTCCAGCGGGTAGCTTCCAACCCACTTCTCAAGTAAGTTTCGAATCATGTATGAACTGTTCACGGTTTGGTCTACTAGCAGGGCTGTCTCTAATTTTTGAAACAGGTGGATAAGCACAGGGTATTAGTAATTACATGCTATCTCCTGTTTTTGGTGCTAATTAAGGTTAGAATTTTGAGTTATTTCGTGATTCTTTCAGATGATGAAATAATTCCATAATATTTGATAATGATTTTAAAAAATAAATTGTAACAGCCGGCTCAAAATTTTAAACAGACGGCGAATATAGCCGGCTGCCGGCTATTAGAGACAGCCCTGACTAGATTGCGGGGATGGTAAAGACGCTGTGTTTGAAACCTTCTTGCCTTTCACCAAACCTACCAAGTTTGAGTCGCCTACTTTTCAAAAACTAGTATAGCTACCTTCACCAACTTGGTGTGCAAGATCACGTAGTGATATGTTACTCTTCCTATTCAAGGGCCAGCAGAGCTTATGGGATGGCGAGTTGTCCGTCGTCCGTCCGTCCGTCGTCCATCGTTAACTTTTGTCTCGTTAAGACGATAGGGCCTTCATTTTTCATCAGATCTTTACCAAACTTTAACAGGTTGTTAATATCAATGAAAGCTCGGACAAGTTCGAAAACCAGCCAGATCGGACCAGTAACAGCGGAGTTATGGCCCTGATTTAGTTAAAAATGCTATATTTTGCATCGTTAAGATGATAGGGGCTTCATTGTCCATTTTCCATATTTTATCTCGATGTACATGGAAGATGAGCCTGGCATGTTCATGCCTTTAGGCGCCATATAATCTTTTCATGTGTTGGTGCGCCTTAAAACGCCAATTCAATTGATCAATTGATCATTGTTCATCCGATCTTTACCAAACTTTATCAGATTGCTAATGTCGTCGAAAGCTCAAACAAGTTCAAAAACCAGCCGTATCGGACGAGTAACAGTAGAGTTGTGGCCCTTGATTTAGTTAAAAATGCTATATTTTGCCTGGTTAAGACGATAGGGGCTTCATTGTTCATCAGATCTTTACCAAACGTTATCAGATTGTTAATATCAATAAAAGCTCTGACAAGTTCGAAAACCATTCATATCGGACCAGTAACCCTTGATTTAGTTTAAAAAGCTATATTTTGCCACGTTGAGACGATAGGGCCTTCATTTTTAGCTCTACTGATCAGAGATCAGCAGAGCTTATGCCGTGGTGCGGCGTTCGTCGTCTGTCTGTCCGTAAACTTTTATTTGTAGCGACAACTCCTCTGAAACTACTGGATGGATATTCATGAAACTTTACAGAAATGTTGCCCATGAAGTCTAGTTGATCCTAGCAAAAATTCATGTTGATGTGAAATCCAAGATGGCCACCAAAGCTAAAAATAGAGTTTTAAAATACAAGTTTGTAGCGACTACATTCCTGTGAAGTTTCATGAACATCCGTCAAGTAGTTTCAGAGGAGTAGTCGCTACAAGTTTTTACTATATAACTCTATGTAACCAAAGATGGCCACTGGCAGCCATGTTTAACGTCGAATCAAAATAATTTTCCACAAGGATCAACACCATGTCATGCTGATCATTTTAGAAAAAGTTCCATATCAATATCACTTATAGTTTTCAAGAAGTAGTCGCTACAAACTTATTTTTTAAAAATCTATTTTTAGCCGTGGCGGCCATCTTGAATTTCTGGCAGATCTGAACTTTTGCTAGGATCAATTAGACATCAAGAGCAACATTCCTGTAAAGTTTCATGACAATCCGTCAAGTAGTTTCAGAGGAGTAGTCGCTACAAGATTTTACTGTATAACTCTTTGTAAACAAAGATGGCCTTGTTAAGACGAGAGGGCCTTCATTTTTCATCTTTTTTTTTTAATTTCTTTTTTAAATTATTATTGAATTTTTTTGATTTAAATATTTATTTATTTTTTTAAATTTTTTAATTTTAATATTTTTTTTTTTTTGAATTTTTTTTTTTTGAATTTTTTTTTAATAATTTTTTTTTGAATTTTTAGCTTTATGTTGGACCAGTCTGACCAGTAACAGAGGAGTTATGGCTCTTGATTTAGTTAAAAATGCTATACTTTGCCTCGTTAATATGGTAGGGCCTTTATTTTTCATCTGATCTTTACCGAACTTTAACAGATTCTTTAGTTATGGCCCTTGATTTAGTTGTTTTTTGCCCGAAACTGCCAAAAAAACGTAAATGTCAGTCACTCGCTTCATTGATGTTATAAGAGCCATGTTAGCCAGTAGAGCGTCCACAGGCCCTCTTGGGCCTCTTGTTTTTTGAATTTGAATTTGTTTTTGTTTTTGATTTTTTTTTGAAATTTCTTTCTCTTTGTTTTTTAGCTCTATATTGGACCAGTCGGACCAGTAACAGAGGAGTTATGGCTCTTGATTTAGTTAATGCTTTATTTTGCCTCGTTAATACCGAAGGGCCTTCACTTTTCATCTGATCTTTACCAAACTTTACCAGATTCTTTAGTTATGGCCCTTGATTTAGACAAAGCTGTTTTTAGCCTGAAACTTTCAAAAAAACGTAAATGGCAGTCACTCGCTTCATTGATGTTATAAGAGCCATGTTAGCCAGTAGAGCCTCCACAGACCCTCTGGGGCCTCTTGTTTACTGAAAAGTCCTAATATTGTAAAATGTGTATTGTAAAATGTATATTTTAAGGGCTATTGGATTAAAACATACCCGGGACCCCAGTACGGCAATTTATTAAAAATCTATGGGTGAACCCTATTTCCCGAAATGTGGTTCTATGCCTGGGTGGTTTAAAACGAATTTCGCATCTATGCATGGGTGTAATTTTCACGATCGTGATATTTTCATACAGTTTCAAAATGGCCGCGAACGCCGCCCGGACAATTTCGGGACAAATACTTTTCAGACCAAAATCCAGCCAGAAATCGTGTTTTATTGTTTTTAAAACATATTTGTTGAAAATCAAGAAGTTCTCTTCCTTGATTAAGTTCATCAATTTGAAAGAGCGCATTTCATTGGTTGATAGCATGATTTAACCCAATCGCATTACAGCTTTCATATTGACATTGAGTGGTCACGCAAATTTGTCACGTTGGAAGAATTGAATTGAATGTTGTTTAACGGCTCATCAACACAGTATAGGTTATTTAGAGCCGCCCCAGAGAGAGGGGAAGGATACATAGGAATCCGGGAACCGTGCCCTACTCTTATTATCGAATAGATTCCTATGGTTCTGTATAATCTTTTTAGCTCACCTGAGCCGAAGGCTCAAAGGTGAGCTATTGGGATCACTCTTCGTCCGTCGTCCGTCGTTAACTTTTGCTTCAAACGACTTCTCCTCAGAAACCGTGTTGCCAATTTTGACCAAACTTCACGTGGATGATCCTTAGATAAATGCTTTTGAGATTTGTTAAAATTAGGTCAGCGCGACATCCAAGATGGCCACCATTACCATATATGGTCAAAACCTTAAAAAATCTTCTTCTCAAGAACAGCTGGACAGATTTCAACAGTTTTTCTTTTAAAATGATCGCCAACACCTAGACTATCAAGTTTGTTCAAATGAAGTCCCCTGGGTCAAAAATGGCCAAGCCCCGGGGGTCCAAAGTTTGTATATTGAAATTTTGCATGTTTTTCATATAGACATATAGGAAAAAACTTTAAAAAATCTTCTTCTCTGAAACCATAAAGCACAGAGGTCTCACGTATTACATGTAGCATCAGCTTATGGTCCTCTACTAAGTTTGTTCAAATGATGACCCTGGGGTCAAATTTGTCCCCGCCCCGGGGGTCACAGTTTTACATAGACATATATAAAAAATCAAAAAAAAATCTTCTTCTCGGAAACTACAAGAGTCAGAGGTTTGATATTTTGCATTTACTATAAGCTTATGGTCCTTTACCAATTTTGTTCAAATGGTGACCCTCGGGTCACATTTGGCCCCACCCCAAGGGTCACATGTTTTACATAGACATGTATAGGGAAAAACTTAAAAAATCTTCTTCTCTGAAACTGCAAGAGCCAGAGGTTTAATATTTTGCATTTGCTATAAGCTTATGGTCCTCTACCAAGTTTGTTCAAATGGTGACCCAGGGGTCACATTTGGCCCCGCCCCGGGGGTCACAGTTTTACATAGGCTTTTATAGGGAAAAACTGAAAAAAATCTTCTTCTCTGGAACCACATGGCACGGAGCTCTCATGTATTACATGTAGCATCAGCTTATGGTCCTCTACTTAGTTTGTTCAAATGGTGACCCTGGGGTCAAATTTGTCCCCGCACGGTGTCACAGTTTTACATTGACTTATATAGGAAAAAAAATAAAAAATCTTCTCGGAAATTACAAGAGCCAGAGGTTTGATATTTTGCATTTAATATAAGCTTATGGTCCTTTACCAAGTTTGTTCAAATGGTGACCCTCAGGTCACATTTGGCCCCGCCCAAGGGTCACATGTTTTACATAGAGATGTATAGGGAAAAACTTAAAAAATCTTCTTCTCTGGAACTGCAAGAGCCAGAGGTTTAATATTTTGCATTTGCTATAAGCTTATGGTCCTCTACCAAGTTTGTTCAAATGGTGACCCTGGTGTCAAACTTGGCCGTGCCCCAGGGCTCACAGTTTTATATAGACATATATATAGGAAGAAAAAAAATCGCTGAAACTGCAAGAGCCAGAGGTTTAATATCTTGCTTTACTATAAGATTATGGTCCTCGATCAAGTTTGTTCAAATGGTGACACTGGGCTTAAATTTGACCCCACTCGGAGGGTCACAGTTTTACATAGACGTATATAGGAAACACATTAAAGTCTTCTTCTCTGAAACTACAAGAGCCAGAGGTTTAATATTTTGCATTTACTATACTCTTATGGTCCTTTACCAAGTTTGTTCAAATGTTGACCCTGGATTCACATTTGACCCCGCCCCAGGGGTCACATTTTACATAGACTTGTATAGGGAAAAACTTAAAAAATCTTCTTCTCTAAAACCACAAGGCACACAGCTTTCGTATATTACTTGTAGCCCTGGGGTCACATTTGGCTCTGGCCAAGGTGTTACTCTCTAGCACCTTCATTTTGTATTTGATCTTTACCAAACTTTGTCAGGGTCTTAAACTGTCTATATCAATGTTGTTATACACAACAGAGCCCACATTTCTTGAACAATCTTAACCAAACTTGCACAGATTGTATATGACCATAAGATTTCGAAGAAGTTCAATAATGTGCCAGTACTCAGGTGATCGCTTTAGGGCCATCTTGGCCCTCTTGTAATGGTTCAAATTTACCCAGGTGAGCGATATAAGGCCATCATGGCCCTCTTGTTTTTTTTAGCAAGTCTGTATCATAAAAAACATTTAACGACGAATGCTTATTCACAAATACAAGCTTCTAAATAACACCGTGAACGAGCACCTGTTTTGGATGGTTTAATTTGCGGGACCCGGTACGGTTTTTGACGTGATTCGCGGCGCGATACTAAAACTGTATAAGAAATAATTGTGCTTTTGTTATATGATGCAATTGATAAATAAAAGGAAAATAGAACCGTACCAGGGTTTTTTAAAACCCATTTAGGTGGGGCCAAAATTCAGCCTCTTCCCAATTGCAAAAGCCTCTTTATTTTCCCAATTCTGGGTAAAACTATTCCCAATGTAAAAAAAAGTCTAAATTCAATATGTGATTGCTATTATACCTAAAGCATACATTTTAATAAAAGTTTTTCTCTTTAAACATTCCCTAAGAAAGAGAGAAAAACATGTTCTTTTTTCCCCCAATTTTGACAATCTCGTACTTCTTTTTCCCAAGATCAGCAGGCCTAGGACTTTTCCCAATTTGCTGACTGGGGCTAGAACCACTTACATTCTTCAAGCAGTTGTCATATTTATATGTAGTTCATATGTAAATATATATGTAGTTCAATATAAATAAATAAACAACATCTATGGGTGGGTGTATTTTAGCCGACTTAAATTCTATAGATGGGTCTTGCAAACTCAATTTTGCATCTATGGGTGGGTGGTCAATTTCAAAAGTGCCTTCCTGGGGTCCCATGTATGTTTTAAT
Organism: Cyrtodaria siliqua; assembly: GCA_037043455.1. Lineage (NCBI taxonomy): Eukaryota > Metazoa > Mollusca > Bivalvia > Adapedonta > Hiatellidae > Cyrtodaria > Cyrtodaria siliqua. Next base: position 356,942 of record JAWPHD010000276.1, on the reverse strand, counting down.
GGAATAGCCCTAAGTATAAATTCCATTTTGTGCATAAAGGCGTGGTATACATGTATTCACTGTCACAAAAAGAACTAGTAGATACAAATGCCATGCTGAGTTATTCCCCCTTTCCCACTTAGTTTCCCAATAAAGTATTGAAATTATCTTTTTCTGTTTGTCCATGAAAACATTGTAGAAAATATAAAAATTATTTCTTTTACCTCAGGTCACATCCGAATGCTCAAGTCAGTCAGCAGGAATGTTTCCAGTTGTTGAGTAGATCCACGCAGATTTTCAGGGAGGAGTATATACAGAAACAGGATCTGGCTCGGCAGGAAATCAAGAGAAGGTAGGTGTTTTTACAGAGATAGGATCTGGCTCGGCAGGAAATCAAGAGAAGGTTGGTGTTGATACAGAAACAGGATCTGGCTCGGCAGGAAATCAAAGAAGGTAGGTGTTTATACAGAAACAGGATCTGGCTCGGCAGGAAATCAAGAGAAGTTAGGTGTTTATACAGAAACAGGATCTGGCTCGGCAGGAAATCAAGAGAAATTAGGTGTTTATACAGAAACAGGAACGGCTCGGCAGGAAATCAAGAGAAGGTAGGTGTTTATACAGAAACAGGATCCGGCTCGGCAGGAAATCAAGAGAAGGTAGGTGTTAATACAGAAACAGGATCTGGCTCGGCAGGAAATCAAGAGAAGGTAGATGTTTATACAGAAACAGGATCTGGCTTGGCAGGAAATCAAGGGAAGGTAGGTGTTTATACAAAATCAGATCCAGCTTGGCAGGAAATCAAGAGAAGGTAGGTATTTCTCTCTGCAAGAAATCAAGAAAATAATAGTTTATTAATAGTTTATGTGATACAGACCATGTATTATGTTTAGTATTATAATTAAAATGTCTTCAGACTTTGAGAAAAGGAAACTTACTTTGATTTCAAGTTATTTTATGGAGCATAATATCACCAGAAGACTGATTTAAGACATTCAGAACTAGCTACCGTATAATCCCTAATAAACGCTCCTCCCATAATACCCCACCCCTCCAAGTCCTCCCTCCCACCATTTTTTAGCTCAAATGATCAAAGATATCTACTGATCAAAGATGGATTTTCATGAAACTTTACAGAAATGTTACCCATGAAGTCTAGTTGATCCTAGCAAAAGTTCATGTTGATGCAAATTCCAAGATGGCCACCAAAGCTAAAAATAGATTTTTAAAAAACAAGCTTGTAGCGACTACTTCTTGAAAACTATAAGTGATATGATATGGGACTTTTTCTAAAATGATCAGCATGACATGATGTTGGTCCTTATCGAAAATTGTTTTGATTCAACGTTAAACATGGCTGCCAGCAGCCATCTTTGTTTACATAGAGTTATATAGTAAAAACTTGTAGCGACTACTCCTCTGAAAGTACTTGACGGATTTTCATGAAACTTAAAGGGAATGTTGCTCTTGATGTCTTATTAATCCTAGCAAAATATCAGGTCGGCCGGAAATTCAAGATGGCCGCCATGGCTAAAAATAGATCTTTTAAAAAACAAGTTTGTAGTGACTTCTTTCTGAAAACAAAATAATATTGATATGGGACTTTTTCTAAAATGATCAGCATGAATGATGTTGATCCTTGTCGAAAAATATTTTGATTCAAGATTAAACATGGCCGCCAGCGGCCATATTTGTTTACATAGAGTTATATAATTAAAACTTGTAGTGACAACCACTCTGAAACTACTTGCCGAATTGTCATGCAACTTCACAAGAATGTTGCTCTTGATGTCTAGTTGATCCTAGATCCTTTGAAACTACTTGACAGTTTTTCATGAAATTTAACAGGAATTCTGATCGAGCTATCGAAAACTTATCAGTAGAGCTTCAAGGTCATTGACCTCTTGTTTTTTGTTCAAATCAAGATTGTATTTTATTTAAGTACACAAGTCTCTTTGTCCCAAAGGTTAACATATGGTGATAAATAGTTGCATAAGATTTGCTGAACTTCTTTCAGGTAAAACACATTTTGCACGAGGCTCTCTAGAAATTCAGAAAATAACAAGTTACGTTTTCAAATGTACTGAGTGTATAATGTGTTGTTCTCTGAAGAAGCGAATAGTTGAGATGCGCTGACAGCTTTTGTAATATATGACATTCAACATGTTGAAATTCAATTCTTACTTTTATTTACCATGACAGAGTGTCTATACTGAAAGAACAGAAAACTCAACAAGAGAGAGACATTCAGCAGTTACACGAGTCGCGTAATATCGTCATGAACGGCGCCGAGCATCTGGCAAACATGTGTGAAGAGTGTAAAGAGAAGCAAGAGGACATTCTTAAACGGTAAGCGTGGTTTAACCCTTAACCTGCAAGTAACTCGCAGGCTGGTCAGGGTTTACAATGTCTGGCTGCTGATCAATCATTTCCTCCAAAACACCGCTTTGTCACATAAATGAAATGGTCTTAATTCAAAGAAAGAACAGTCCATTATATATATGTAGCGGGTTAAGAGTTAACATAAAGAGGATCTTGCTTATTTATTATGGAATTCATTAAACGAAAGTGACTATGGCTGGGATGGCCACTAAAACTTCCTTTCCTCTCACTGCTGTGGGTGTGAATCCCAATATGAGATCATCTTGTCAAGTGAGAAAGACTAGTGCTGAATCTTAGGTTGGTGGAGATGTATAGTTCTGGTTCTACCCAGGAGAAATGGGATGGTCTACACATCTTTTTTATATATATATATATAAAAAATCACCTGTCATATATGGCCTAACATGTGCTAAAAATGATGTAAAACACCATTCAAACAAATCATTAAACAAGTCAGCAAATATATGATGCGACAGATTGTCGAGCATCATGTCATTTTTGCCAACTTATTTACTTAATTCAGAAATATGTGTGAGGTGCTATTTATAACACTACTCATATCGTAACAAAACAAAAATATGCCTTAACGTGACATTATTGAGTCGTTAAGTTATACCACTGGTGTTTTTGGACATTTGAATGGCTTTATTATACTACCAGAAGCCATATGAGAGTATCTGGTCTAAGTTTAGCGGTCAGAATCATAGCTCTATGGTAGGTACAGAATATAAAACCATAGTACGCCTTGCATAACAAGTCTGAGGAACTCTACTTAGCGGCGAATCAAAAGCTCCTTTGTGTTTTACTGTCTTGATCTTTCTCGCCCTGTTGAAAATTACAAGCATTTACATGGACATGATCAAAATTTAAAGTGCATCAGGATCCTGATTTTAAATCAGAAGTGGCATTTTTGTGAGCCTGCTTGATCAGTTTCGATTGCCCGAGATGTGCCAGCGTGTAACTGTTGATCAATGAAAATTGAACGTCACCAGATTGACCTGTCAAATATTTGTCATGATGTACACAAACAATAAGTAGAGTCGAACGTACACTTATTACACACCGCGTGCATTTTCCCTGCCATGTCAAAATTGATTGACAGCAGTGTCTCACTAGGCGAACCGAGGTCTTTGGCATGCGGAAATCTCCTTGATGTCGCTGCCGACTTCACATGTCACAAAATGGGGATTCTCTAACTTGTTGTGCAAGGCGTAGTAAGAGCTATGATTTTTACAGCTAGTCAAGTACAGACATTGTTTGGTTTGTATCGATACTATTTAGTCGGTTAAATTGTGTTTTACCACATTTTTAGCACATTTCAGGCTATATATTATGATCGATTTTTTTGTGGTGGAGCCACCCACTATTTCCTCTCACTATACTTGAATCGAAACTTTTTCACCATTCGAGCACCCAGTGGAATTTGAACCCGCAGCGATGAAAGGTGAGAAGGTTTAAAGACACTGTAATTCTGGGGGAAGATTTTTAAGCACGACTGTATTGTCCTTTATATTGGTAAGACTGCTCAATACATCAAATAGCTTTTTACATTTTTTGCTTTTAGCTCTTTCTAACCCCAGTTCCTGTCGGGCAAAACATGAATCCGCAGATTTAGCCCTTCACTCTTCAAGCTGTAATCCAATTACAGAGGCTTAATGTTAAAATAAAAATGCATTCAATGCACTAATGTCTCCGTTAACATTTTCAGAGTTGAAGGTGTTATGCGGAAACTGCAGGCGAGGATTCCGTTCTTGTCAGACTCGGAGAGGAACATGAAGCGAGAGTTGGAGAACATGGAGGAGAGACTGGACACGTATAAAAGAAATCTGGAGCAGGTAGAATAGTAATAGTAATCTTTATTTAAAGTCGGCAAGTTGATGTGAGCTTGCAACAGATGATGGCTGGCGGTCTTGCTGTGGGAGGAAACTAGAGGACCCAGAGAAAACCACTTATCCAATCAGGTGACCCCCATACCATCTCACATACTTCCCAGACCGGGATTCGAACCCGCGTCACATTGGTGAGAAACGAGTGCATTTTGCACTGACCTAACTGGACAGCCAGAAGTTATTAACTTTCTCATAGTGTTCTGATCCTTATCTACGTCAAGGATCATTTGGAATCAACTATTGTTGATATCGAAAGATAAGGGTAAAAGGTTTTATCATTTGAGATATTTCCATTTTAACATTTCTTTTAATAAATAAAGCTAAATTTAATATTTGGAACTATGTTTCTTTTTATATATATATATATATATATATATATATATATATAGTTAGTATGTTAACAGAAATTAAACAACCATCACATATTGTTGTTGTTTCAGGAAGGATAATTCATCTTTGACTTCATGTTTTTTATTCAGGGGAGATAATTCATGGCTGTTAAGTAAGCAGTCATGTTTTTGAAAGATAACAGTCCACATTAAGTAAGGCTGGGATATAAACTAAAACAATACAACATTATCCCTCTTACAAGCTCTAGTGTAGTGGGTTTATACATTAATACAGTGACACCCATTTTAAGAGACTGTTAAAGGGAAGATAAGAATTGGTCTCTTAAAACGTGCGTTTTAAATTTAACCCTTAACCCGCTACATTTATATAATGGACTGTTCTTCCTTTGAATTAAGACCGTTCTATTTATGTGACAAAGGGGTGTTTTGGGGGAAATGACTGATCAGCAGCGATACATTGTAAAGTCTGATCAGGCTTACTTGCAGGCTGATCAAGGTTTACAATGGACGCAAAGGCTATTATAGTCGTTCTTAACGGGTTAAGGGTTAAAACACTACAATTGGGTCCGTGGCTGGGATAGTAGAAACGCTGCGTCTAAATCTTCCTTGCCTCTCGCCGCTTCAGGTTTGAATCCCACTGGGAGCTTGACTTGTCAAGTGAGAAAGGGTCGATTCTTATGGATCGCGGGAGGTGTATAGTATTGGTTCTACTGAGGAAAAATGAGGTGGTCTACCTCTACCACGCACAAAAAAATCGGCCTAACGCGCTATAAATGACGTAAAACACCATTTAGACAAACAGATTATTTTGCAGACCATGTTATTGGTGTCACCGTTACGTGTATACTAAATGCTGCATTGCACGCCATATTACTGATGTCACTGTTCCTTGTATACTAAATGCTGCATTGCACGCCATATTACTGATGCCACCGTTCCTTGTATACTAAATGCTTCATTGCACGCCATATTACTGATGTCACCGTTCCTTGTATACTAAATGCTGCATTGCACGCCATATTACTGATGTCACCGTTCCTTGTATACTAAATGCTGCATTGCACGCCATATTACTGGTGTCACCGTTGCTTGTATATAAATGCTGCATTGCACTCTGTGTTATTGGTGTCACCAATCCTTGTATACTAAATGCTGCATTGCATGCCGTGTTACTGATGTCACCGTTCCTTGTGTACTAAATGCTGCATTGCACGCCGTGTTATTGGTGTCACCGTCCCTTGTATACTAAATGCTGCATTGCATGCGGTATTATTGGTGTCAACGTTCCTTGTATACTAAATGCTGCATTGCACGCCGTGTAATTGATGTCACCGTTCCTTGTATACTAAATGCTGCATTGCATGCCGTGTTATTGGTGTCACCGTTCCTTGTATACTAAATGCTGCATTGCATGCCGTGTTACTGATGTCACCGTTCCTTGTATACTAAATGCTGCATTGCACGCCGTGTTATTGATGTCACCGTTCCTTGTATACTAAATGCTGCATTGCATGCCGTGTTACTGATGTCACCGTTCCTTGTATACTAAATGCTGCATTGCACGCCGTGTTATTGGTGTCACCGTTCCTTGTATACTAAATGCTGCATTGCACGCCATATTACTGATGTCACCGTTCCTTGTATACTAAATGCTGCATTGCACGCCATATTACTGATGTCACCGTTCCTTGTATACTAAATGCTGCATTGCACGCCGTGTTATTGATGTCACCGTTCCTTGTATACTAAATGCTGCATTGCATGCCGTGTTACTGATGTCACCGTTCCTTGTATACTAAATGCTGCATTGCACGCCGTGTTATTGGTGTCACCGTTCCTTGTATACTAAATGCTGCATTGCACGCCATATTACTAGTGTCACCGTTGCTTGTATATAAATGCTGCATTGCACTCTGTGTTATTGGTGTCACCAATCCTTGTATACTAAATGCTGCATTGCATGCCGTGTTACTGATGTCACCGTTCCTTGTGTACTAAATGCTGCATTGCACGCCGGGTTATTGGTGTCACCGTTCCTTGTATACTAAATGCTGCATTGCATGCGGTATTATTGGTGTCAACGTTCCTTGTATACTAAATGCTGCATTGCACGCCGTGTAATTGATGTCACCGTTCCTTGTATACTAAATGCTGCATTGCATGCCGTGTTATTGGTGTCACCGTTCCTTGTATACTAAATGCTGCATTGCACGCCGTGTTATTGGTGTCACCGTTCCTTGTATACTAAATGCTGCATTGCACGCCATATTACTGATGTCACCGTTCCTTGTATACTAAATGCTGCATTGCACGCCATATTACTGATGTCACCGTTCCTTGTATACTAAATGCTGCATTGCACGCCATATTACTGGTGTCACCGTTGCTTGTATATAAATGCTGCATTGCACTCTGTGTTATTGGTGTCACCAATCCTTGTATACTAAATGCTGCATTGCATGCCGTGTTACTGATGTCACCGTTCCTTGTGTACTAAATGCTGCATTGCACGCCGTGTTATTGGTGTCACCGTTCCTTGTATACTAAATGCTGCATTGCATGCGGTATTATTGGTGTCAACGTTCATTGTATACTAAATGCTGCATTGCACGCCGTGTAATTGATGTCACCGTTCCTTGTATACTAAATGCTGCATTGCATGCCGTGTTATTGGTGTCACCGTTCCTTGTATACTAAATGCTGCATTGTACGCCGTGTTATTGGTGTCACCGTTCCTTGTATACTAAATGCTGCATTGCATGCCGTGTTATTGGTGTCACCGTTCCTTGTATACTAAATGCTGCATTGTACGCCATGTTATTGGTGTCACCGTTCCTTGTATACTAAATGCTGCATTGTACGCCGTGTTATTGGTGTCACCGTTCCTTGTGTACTAAATGCTGCATTGCACGCCGTGTTATTAATGTCACCGTTCCTTGTATACTAAATGCTGCATTGCATGCCGTGTTATTGATGTCACCATTCCTTGTGTACTAAATGCTGCATTGCACGCCATGTTATTAATGTCACCGTTCCTTGTATACTAAATGCTGCATTGCACGCCATGTTATTGGTGTCTCCGTTCCGTGTATACTAAATGCTGCCTTGCACGCCATGTTATTAATGTCACCGTTCCTTGTATACTAAATGCTGCCTTGCACGCCATATTACTGATGTCACCGTTTCGTCTATACTGAATGATCAATTTGTATGTTTTAGCTGCGTGTCAAGAGGGATTACCAGACCAGGCAGATTCAACAAAGTCGTAAATCAAATCAGCCGAGCCCTGTGATAAAGAACTCCCAGATGACGCAGCTGCGGGAGGTGTTGAAGCAAGAGTAAGTCTGGATGATTGTTAACTTATAGCACACTCAAAATCACATGCCCAATAAAGACGCACTCCCCAACCCCCATTATTATACATATACAATTTTTAAAAGTTTTATATGAAAAGAAAAAAGAAAAGAAAAAACATGTAATTCCTCCCCCCCCCCCCATCCCCTTCCCCACCCCCTTATCCCCCACACCCTCACCCCTCCTCCACACACAAAATATATGTGGTAAATGTTACATTCTGTATCAATGACCCCAAACCCAACAAACACAGGGAAAATATATATGTGGTAGATGATACTCAATGGGACCTTTAGGTCAAGGGCTGATATTGGCTGAATATACTGCAACACTCTATATCAGCCCTAGACAAGATCACACACTGTATCAATCTTAGACAAATATCACACTCTGTATCTACCCTAGACCAAAATCACATCCTTTATCAACCCTAGACCAAAATCACATCCTGTATCAACCCTAGACCAAAATCACATCCTGTATCAATCCTAGACCAATATCACACTCTGTATCAACCCTAGACCAAAATTGCAGCCTTTATCAACCCTAGACCAAAATCACATCCTGTATCAACCCTAGACCAAAATCAAAACCTGTATTAACCCTAGACCAAAATCACACCCTGTATCAACCCTAGACCAAAATCACACCCTGTATCAACCCTAGACCAAAATCACACCCTGTATCAACCCTAGACCAAAATCACACCCTGTACCAACCCTAGACCAAAATCACACCCTGTATCAACCCTAGACCAAAATCACACCCTGTGTCAACCCTAGACCAAATTCACACCCTGTATCAACCCTAGACCAATATCCCACCCTGTATAAACCCTAGACCAAAAGTACACCCTGTATCAACCCTAGACCAAAATCACACCCTATGTCAACCCTAGACCAAATTCACACCCTGTATCAACCCTAGACCAATATCCCACCCTGTATAAACCCTAGACCAAAAGTACACCCTGTATCAACACTAGACCAATATCGGCCTGAGCGTTGATATATAATACAATGCGATAAGCCATCCATAATACCCCATTGGCATAAACTCCCACATTTGCATAAATTCTCACATTTGCAATAATAAAAAGTGTGGAATGCGTTAAAAACAACACTTTTAGACTGAGCAACCAGTTAAAATGCAGAGAATTTTGTGAACATTCAGATTTTATTAAGTGTTCAGTGCAACACATATAAAGATACAGCAGGATTCAATTTACTGGGTAATTCGAGCGAAGTACTCGCTGTTTAGAGCACATCAAAGCAAAGTTCAAATTGCTGTCATTTCCGGGGTGCTAATTATGTATAATAAGTAGCTGTCACATGGTCATAATCAGCGTTACACGTGGTTAAGTGAAACAAATCCCCGGGGATAATTATCAATTATAGCTTCTGACATAATCGGTATCACTGGAATACATACGAATGTAGGCCGCAGTTTCGATGTTTTTCAATTCCAAACACCCGGTTCGATGTTTTTCAATTCCAAACACCAGGTTTAGATTTCTCACAATATAAACTCGCAGAAAATGTTTTATTTCTTATCTGATACTGATTTTTGTGTATTTAATACACACATTTTCAAGAGATTGAACATAATATAAAGAGATTCACAATTTGTTGAACGTTAACATCGCTTTAAAATGGCGTAATCGTTGTTTTGCATGTTTTCTGACGTTTAAAATGGTGTCCTACAGTTGAAGGACATGACATCATAGGTCTAGATAAGACTTTTAAAAACTACTCAGTAGCCAAATCGGCATTGTGTATTTTAATAAACTAAGTTAGATTATTATTGACAACTCTTCTTCTTGCAGGGGTGATGAACTGTCGGAGGTTATGAAGAAAATAAACCAACTCAAGATGGACGTTAATTTGTGATGTTGGAGAACATTGATATTTATGTTGAGACACGAGCGAGTTTGTTATTATCAAGCTTAACTATCTGCCCAGATTCTCATTTACAAATTGACTTATTTATTTTTTATGCAACACATTTTAATTGAAAAATATTAAATCGGAACTTTCCTGGAAAACTATTATTTTCTACTCAGTCAGGCACATAGTGAAATCGTTGAATTTTCAGTTCATCTCCAGTTTCTCCAATTCATCTCAGTGTTTATCGTCTGAAATAATGACTCTTCACTGCAGGAGAGAAATTTGTTCCTGCAGACTGGTAATTTAATGGCAGTGTGTTGGGCAGAAATTCAAGACTTGCAAATATAAACAGGGTGTGCGAAATAATTTAATTCAACACGCTAGGCGCCAATTCACGCTGGGTGGGTGTATCTGGGGCAATTTGTTTTTTGGACAGTTTTTTCCAGATAAAAGTGAAATAGTATTGCAAATTTTAGATCATCTTTCTTCTAAACATGTATACAGAAGTAATATTGAGAAAGTAAAAGGTGGGAAGTGCTGTTTAGACCACCCACCCAATCAGATTCTGGCCGTGATATTTCAAATACGGCCGTATGGTTGTACGGCCGTATGGTTGGCTGACTAATACACTGGTAAGTTGTCCAGGTGCTCTGGGCAGTTCTGTTGTCTAAATTTGTCAGTTTTAAGTCATTTTGAGATTTGATATGTAACCAAGGACTATTCCGTTAAAACAAACGTGGGACCCCAGGAGGGCATTTTTGAAATTGAACATCACCCATAGATGCAATTGTTTCAGGTCAAATCTCGCTCATATCACTAGAGCAGTGGCAGAAAAACTATAATGTGGCTCCAGCGTAAATGGAGTGTCTACAATAGAATTTGCAGCAACTCTGCAGTTCAGGGTGAGAAGGTTCTAGTCTTCCATATTTTATCTCGATGTACATGGAAGATGAGCCTGGCATGTTCATTCCTGTTAGGTGCCATATAACCTTTCATGTGTTGGTGCGCCTTTATTTTAACTCCAGTTATAACAGTGGCAGTTGTAAATATAATAATATTTTGATATTTGATTCATTTTTCACTGCCATTATTTTCATGTTTTGCTATCGTCATTGCCGAATTGTAAAACACCATTTATTCATTCATTCATTCATTCATTCATTCATTCATTCATTCTAATAAATATAAAAAATGTCAATGCTTGTTTTTTACAATGAACTTGGAAATGGAAACAGTTTGTATCATAAAAAATAAACTCTGGTAACTTTTTCACAGAATTAGCCTCTCAATCTATTAATCCAGTATCATTATACCCACGTTTTTGGAAAAAAAATCAGGGTATATTAAAATCGCCTCAGTTTGTCCGTCATTCTGTCTCTTACCGTATCTCCTTCTAAATCGCTGGATGGAATAGGGTATGACTTTACCATATGATGGCAGCGTGCAAGAGCAACATTATTTTTGGCTCCGCACTCGGAGTGGGGGGTTGGGGTTCCAAAAGGTCTATTACACTGTCATTTTTGCAAATAACTTGTTATATGTAATAATCTATGAAAGATAAACAACATATCAAACAATTTTATTATTTCGAACTCGGACGTCTAAGGTGGGTGGGGTTTGGGGTCTTTTTTTGTTGTTGTATTTCTGTCTCAAATGAAACGTTAAGATGATGGGATTACACTGTATACATTTGTTTCCTCCTACGTAATCGGTAGGGCCTGGGGGAAGGTGCATCAAATACAGTAATAATTCAATTACAGTGTAATTTTTCCATACTTTTGCACGTTAATTGGTATAATTGAGAATTGACAGTGAGAATCCTGAGCGTAATGGCTCTCAACATATGCTTAATGCAAACAGACATGTTTTGAAACTATAGGATAAAAAAAAAAAGCACAAACAAAAGTAGCCAAACTGTCAAATTTTGCAGCTAAGTTCAGTGTCACACAAGACTAATTATGTCACAAGAAGCCTGCAGTAAGATAATCATGCTGTTGTAAAGACAGGAAAAGAAGTCGCTAGTATCTTTGACATGAGTTTGGTGCTTTTGTGATGTACATTTTCTAAGAATGTAGTAGTAGAAACGGTAGTAGTACAAGCAGAAGCAGTAATAGTAGCAGCAGCAGAATCAGCAGTAGTAGTAGAAGCAGTATTAGTAGTAACAGAAGCAGGTGTAGTAATAGTAGTAGAGGCAGCAGTAGAGCAGAAGTAACAGTAGTAGAAGTAGAAGTAACATTAGTAGTATAAGTAAAGTAGCAGTAGTAGAAGAATCAGCAATAGTAGTAAAAGCAACAATAAAAGAAGTAGTAGCAGAAGCAGTAGTAGTAGAAGTAAAGCAGTAGTAGAAGAAGCAGCAGTAGCAGAAACAGCAGTAGTAGAAGGAAGTAGTAGCCACTGCAGTAGAAGTAGTAGCCTCAGCAGTAGAAGTAGCAGTCTTGGAAGAAGCTGCAGTAGTAGCAGTAGTAGCAGTAGTACAAGTAGCAACTTCAAAACTAACATTAGTAGAAGAAGCAGTAGTAGCAGAAACAGCAGTTGTAGCAGAAGCAACAGTAGTTGTAGAAGAAGCAGCAGCAGTAATAGAAGAAATAGTAGTAGTAGAAGAAGCAGTAGTAGTAGAAGAAACAGACAGCAATAGTAGTAGCAGAAGTAGAAGAAGTAGCAGTCTTGGTAGAAGCAGCAGTAGTAGAAGTAGTATCAGAAGCAGCAGTGATGGTAGAGTGGCAAAAGTAGCAGTAGTAGCAGCAGCAGGAATACAAGCATCAGTAATAGAAGAAGCAGAAGCAGCATTATCAGTTGTAATAAAAGCATTAGTAGTAGAAGCGGCAATGATAATAGTATGCCAGTAGTTAAAGAAGCAGCAATAGTAGTATAATCAGCAGTAGTAGTAGCAGCAGCAGTATTATAAGAAAAGCAGTAGCTGTATTAGAAGTAGCAAAAGCAGTAGTAGAAGAAACAGTTTTAGTAGCAGCAGCAATAGTAGAACCAGTAGTAGAAATAGCAGAAGCAGCAATAGTAGTAGAATCAGCAGATCAGCAGTGGTAGTAGAAGTAGCGGTAGTAGAAGTAGCAAAAGTAGTAGAAGAAACAGCAGTAAGGTAGAACAGTAGTAGTAGAAACACAGTAATAATAGAGGCAGTTGTATTAGAAGAAACAGTAGCAGCAGTGGTAGAATCAGAAATAGTAGCAGCAGCTGTAGTAGTAGAAGCAGCAGTAGTAGCAAAAGAAGCAGTTGTAGAAGTAGAGGCAGCAGTAGTAGAAGAAACAGCAGTAGTAGCAGCAGCATAAGTAGATTAAGCAGGCAGTAGTAGTAGCAAAAGTAGCAGTCGTAATGGCAGCAGTGGTAGTAGCGGCAGCATTAGTAGTAGACGCAGCAGTAGTAGCGTCAGCAATAGTAAAATCAGCAGGAGAAACAGCAGTAGTAGTAGAAGCAGCAGCACTAGTATTAATAGTAGAAGCAGCAGTAGTAGTAGCAGTAGTAGAAGAAGCAGTATTATACGAAGCAGTAGTTGTTGTAGAAGTAGAGGCAGCAGTTGTAGTAGCAGAGGCAGTAGTAGTAGTAGTAGAAGCAGAAGTAATAGAGCATCAGTAGTAGTAGAAACAGCGGCAGTATAAGCAGCCATAGTAGTAGAAGCAGCAGGAGTAAAGCAGAAGCAGCAGTATTATTAGTAGTAGTGGTAGAAGTATCAATAACAACTGTAGGAGTAGCAGAAGTAGCACTAGTAGAAGCAGCAGTCGTAGAAGTAGCACCATTAGTAGAAGCATAGCAATAGAAGAAACAAGTGGTAGTAGTAGCAGCATAAGTAGAAGAAGCAGTAGTAGTAGTAGCAGTTGTAGGAAAAGCAGCAGGATTAGAAGCAGCAGTAGTTGTAGAAGTAGTAGCATAAGTAGCAGAAGCAACAGTAGTAGTAGCAGCAGCAGTAGTAGAAACAGTAGAGCAATATTTGAAGTAGTAGAAGCAGCCGTAGTAATAGAAGTAGCAGTATTGGAAGAAGCAGAGGTAGCAGTAGTAGAAGAATCAGCAGAAGTAAAATTAGTAGTAGGTGAAACAGAAATAGCAGTTGAAGTAGCAACAGTAGTAGAAGCAGCGGTAATAGAAGAAGCAGCAGTAGAACTGGCAGCAAAAGTATAAGAAACAGCAGTAGAAGTAGTAGCCACTACAGTAGTATAAAAGTAGCAGTAGTAGAAATAGAAGCAGTAGTAGAAGTAGCAGTCTTGGAAGATGTTGCAGCAGTAGAAGTGGTAGTAGAAGTAGCAGCATCAGAACTAGCAGTATTAGCAAAAGCAGCAGTAGTAGAAAAAGCAACAGCAGTAGTAGAAGAAACAATAGAAGCAGAAGTAGTAGCCACCACAGTAGTAGAAGAAACAACAATAGTAGTAGAAGAAGCAGTAGAAATGCAGCAGCAGTAGTAGTAGTAGCGGCAGTAGTAGAAGTAGCAGCAGTAGTAGTAGTAGAAGCAGCAGTAGTAGAAGTAGAATCTCAGTATTAGAAGTAGCATAAGAGTAGACGTAGTATCAGAAGCAGCAGTAGTAGTAGAAGCAGCACTGGTGATAGAAGTGGCAAAAGCAGCAGTAGTTATAGAATCAGCGGTAGTAGCAGCAGCTGTAGAAGTAGTATAAGCAGCAGTAGTAGTAAAAGAAGCAGCAGTAGTAGAAGCGGTAGAAGCAGCAGGAGTACAAGCATCAGTAGTAGTAGTAGCAGCAGCAGCAGTGGTATTAGAAGTAACAAAAGCAGTAGTAGAAGTAGCACTGATGATAGAAGTGGCAAAAGCAGCAGTAGTAATAGAATCAGCAGTAGTAGCAGCAGCTGTAGAAGTATAATAAGCAGAGCAGTAGTAAAAGAAGCAGTTGTTGGAGAAGCAGCAGTAGTAGTAGCAGCAGCAGTAATAGAAGCAGCAGGAGTAGTTGAAGCAGCAGTAGTAGTAGTAGACGCAGCAGTAGCAGCAGCAGCAGTAGTAGAAGCAGCAGTGGTATTAGAAGTAACAAAAGCAGTAGTATTAGTAGCGGCAACAGTAGTAGAAGAAACAGTTTTAGTAGCAGCAGTAGTAGTATAATCAGCAGTGGTAGTAGCATTTGCAGCAGCAGCTGTAGAAGTTCAAGAAGTAGTAGAAGCAGAAGTAAAGCAGGAGCTGTAGAAGTAAGTAGTAGAATCAGCAGTAGGAAGAACAGTAGTAATAATAGCGGCAGTAGTATTAGAAACAGTAGTAGTAGCAGCAGCAGTCGTAGTGGCAGAAGCAGCAATAGTAGTAGAAGCAGCAGTGGTAGTAGAAATAGCAGTAGTCGAATCAGCAATAGTAGGAGCAGCAGTAGTGAAAGCAGCAGTGGTTGTAGAAGTAGAGGCAGCAGCGCTAGTAGTAGAAGAAGCAGTAGTAATAGGGCTTCAGTAGTAGTAGCAACAGCGGCAGTTTAAGCATCCGTAGTAGTAGAAGCAGCAGGAGTAAAGCAAAAGCAGTATTATTAGTAGTAGTGGTAGAAGTATCAGCAGCAACTGTAGGAGTAGCAGATGTACTATTGGAAGCAGCAGTAGTAGAAGTAGCACCATTAGTAGAAGCAGTAGTAGTAAAAGCAGCAGTATTAGTAGCATATCAATAGTAGAAGAAGCAGCAGGAGTAGAAGAAACAGTGGTAGTAGTAGCGGCAGCAGCAGTAGTAGGAGAGAGAATATCGGCAGCAATAGTAGTAGAAGCAGCAGTTGTAGGAGAAACAGCAGCAGCAGTAGTGACAGCAGGAGTAGAAGCAACAGTAGTAGCAGCAGCTGTAGAAGTAGCAGCACAAATAGAAGAAACAGTAGTAGAAGTAGAAATTGTAGAAGAAGCAGCAGCAGTAATAGAATAAACAGCGGTAGTAGTAGCAACAGTAGTAGCAGAAGAAGCAGTAGTAATATAAATATCAGTAGTAGTAGCCGCCGCAATAGTAAAAGAAACTGTGATAGTAGTAGCAGCATAAGTAGCAGAATCAACAGTAGTAGTAGCAGCAGTAGAGCAATATTGGAAGTAGTAGAAGCAGTAGCAGTATTGGAAGAAGCAGAGGTAGCAGTAGTAGAAGAATCAGCAGTAGTAGAAGTAGACATAGTAGTAGGTGAAGCAGAAATAGCAGTAGAAGTAGCAACAGTAGTAGCAGCAGCAGTGGTAATAGAAGAAGCAGCAGTAGTAGAATAAACAGCAGAGTAGTAGCAGAAGAAGTAGAAGTAGTAGCCACTACAGTAGTAGAATCACAGCAGTAGTAGTAGCAGCAGCAAAAGTAGAAGAAGTGGCAGAAGTAGAGTAGTAGTAGTAGCCTCATCAGTAGTAGAAATAGCAGTCTTGGAAGAAGCTGCAGTAGTAGAAGTAGCATAATTAGATGAAGCAGGCAGTAGTAGTAGCAGTGTTAGAAGTCGCAAACGTAGCAGTCATTGTAACGGCAGCACAAGTAGCAGAAGCAGCAGTGGTAGTAGCGGCAGCATTAGTAGTAGAAGCAGCAGTAGTAGCGTCAGCAATAGTAAAAGCAACGAGAGTAAAGCAGAAACAGCAGTTGTAGTAGAAGCAGCAGCACTATTATTAATAGTAGGAATAGTAGAAGCAGCAGTAGTAGAAGTAGTAGCAGTAGTAGAAGAAGAAGCAGTATAGGCAGCAGCAGTAGTAGTAGCAGAGGCAGTAGTAGTAGTAGTAGATGCAGCGTTAGTAGAATCAGCAGTAATAGAGCAGCAGTAGTAGTAGAAACAGCGGCAGTGTAAGCAGCCATAGTAGTAGAAGCAGCAGGAGTAAAGCAGAAGCAGCAGTATTATAAGTAGTAGTGGTAGAAGTATCAGTAACAACTGTAGGAGTAGCAGAAGTAGCACCATTAGTAGAAGCAATAGTAGTAGAAGCGGCAGTAATAGTAGCATAGCAGTAGTAGAAGAAGCAGCAATAATAGTATAAGCAGCAGTAGTAGAAGAAACAGTGGTAGTAGTAGCAGCATAAGTAGAAGAAGCATCCGTAGTAGTAGCGGCAGCAGCAGAGTAGTTGCGGCAGCAGCAGTAGTAGAAGTAGCAGTTGTAGGAAAAGCAGCAGCAGTAGTATTGGCAGCAGGATTAGAAGCAACAGTAGTAGAAGTAGCAGAATCAACAGTAGTAGTAGTAGCAGCAGTAGTAGAAGCAGTAGAGCAATATTTGAAGTAGTAGAAGCAGCCATAGTAATAGAAGTAGCAGTATTGGAAGAAGCAGAGTTAGCAGTATTAGAAGAATCAGCAGTAGTAGAAGTAGAAATAGTAGTAGGTGAAACAGAAATAACAGTAGAAGTAGCAACATTAGTAGAAGAAGCAGCACAAGTAGAAGAAACAGCAGAGTAGTAGAAAAAGAAGTAGAAGTAGAAGTAGTAGCCACTACAGTAGTAGAAATAGAAGCAGTAGTAGAAGTAGCAGTCTTGGAAGAAGCTGCAGTAGTAGATGTAGTAGCTGAGTAGAAGTAGCAGCATCAGAACTAGCAGTAGTAGCAGAAGCAGCAGTAAAATAAGCAGCAGTAGTAGTAGAAGGAGCAGTAGTAGAAGAAGCAACAGCAGTAATAGAAGAAACAGCAGTAGTAGAAGAAACAATAGAAGCGGAAGTAGCAGCCACCATAGTAGTAGAAGAAACAACAGTAGTAGTAGTAGCAGAACTAGAAGAAGCAGTAGAAACGCAGCAGCAGTAGTAGTAGCAGCAGTAGTAGAAGTAGCAGCATTAGTAGTAGTAGAAGCAGCACCAGTAGTAGAAGTAGCAGCAGTAGTAGACGTAGTATCAGAAGCAGCAGTAGTAGAAGCAGCAGTGGTGATAAAAGTGGCAAAATCAGCAGTAGTAGCAGCAGCTGTAGTAGTAGTATAAGCAGCAGTAGTAGTAAAAGAAGCAGTAGTTGGAGAAGAAGCAGCAGTAGTAGTAGGAGAGCAGGAGTACAAGCATCAATAGTAGAAGCAGCAGTAGTAACAGCAGCAGCAGCAGTAGTAGAAACGGCAATACTAATAGTATGCCAGTAGTAGAAGAAGCAGCAGTAGTAGTATATTCAGCAGTAGTATTATAAGAAACAGCAGTAGTTGTAGAAGAAGTAGCAGCAGTAGTAGAAGCAGCAGTGGTATTAGAAGTAACAAAAGTAGTAGTATTAGTAGCGGCAACATTAGTAGAAGAAACAGTTTTAGTAGCAGAAGCAGTAGTAGTAGAATCAGCAGTGGTAGTAGCAGCTGTAGAAGTTGCAGAAGTAGCAGTAGTAGAAGCAGAAGTATAGCAGGAGCTGTAGAAGTTGTTGAAGAAACATCAGTATTAGTAGAAGCAGCAGTAGGAAGAACAGTAGTAGTAGAAGCAGCAGTAATAATAGCGGCAGTAGTAGTAGAAGAAACAGTAGTAGTAGCAGCAGCAGCAGTGGTAGTAGAAATAGCAGTAGTCGAATCAGCAATAGTAGCTGCAGCTGTAGAAGCAGCAGCAGTAGTAACTGCAGCTGTAGAAGCAGCAGAAGTAAAATCAGCAGTAGTAGCAAAAGCAGCAGTGGTAGAAGCAGTAGTAGTTGTAGAAGTAGAGGCAGCAGCACTAGTAGTAGAAGAAGCAGTAGTAGTAGTAGTAGATGCAGCATTAGTAGAAGCAGCAGTAATAGAGCATCAATAGTAGTAGCAACAGCGGCAGTATAAGCAGCCGTAGTAGTATAAGCAGCAGGAGTAAAGCAGAATCAGTATTATTAGTAGTAGTGGTAGAAGTATCAGTAGCAACTGTAGGAGTAGCAGAAGTAGCACTAGTGGAAGCAGCAGTAGTAGAAGTAGCACCATTAGTAGAAGCAGTAGTAGTAGAAGCGGCAGTAATAGTAGCATAGCAATAGTAGAAGAAGAAACAGTGGTAGTAGTAGCAGCATACGTAGCAGAAGCAGCAGTAGTAGTAGCTGCGGCAGCAGCAGTAGTAGGAGAAGCAGTAATACAAGCAGCAGTTGTAGGAAAAGTAGTGACGGCAGGAGTAGAAGCAACAGTAGTAGCAGCAGCTGTAAAAGTAGCAGCACAAATAGAAGAAACAGTAGTAGAAGTAGAAACAGTAGTAGAAACAGCAGTATTAGAAGCAGCAGCAAAAGTAGAAGAAACAGCGGTAGTAGTAGCAACAGTAGTAGCAGAAGAAGCAGTAGTAATATAAATATCAGTAGAAGTAGACGCCGCAATAGTAAAAGAAACTGCGCTAGTAGTAGCAGCATAAGTAGCATAATCAACAGTAGTAGTAGCAGCAGCAGTAGTAGAAGCAGTAGAGCAATATTGGAAGTAGTAGAAGCAGCAGTAGTAATAGAAGTATCAGTATTGGAAGAAATAAAGGTAGCAGCAGTAGTAGAAGAAATAGAAGAGTAGTAGCAGAAGAAGTAGAAATAGTAGCCACAACAGTAGTAGAAAAACAGCAGTAGTAGTAGCAGCAGCAGAAGTAGAAGAAGCGGCATAAGTAGAGAAGTAGTAGTAGTAGCCTCAGCAGAAGTAGAAATAGAAGCAGTAGTAGAAGTAGCAGTCTTGGAAGAAGCTGCAGTAGTAGAAGTTGTAGCGGAAGTAGTAGTAGTAGTAGAAGTAGCAGCATCAGAACTAGCAGTAGTAGCAGAAGCAGCAGTAGTAGTAGTAGAAGGAGCAGTAGTAGAAGAAGCAGCATCAGTAATGGAATGAACAGCAATAGTAGAATCGGCAGCAGTAGTAGAAGAAGTAGTAGAAGCAGAAGTAGTAGCCACCACAGTATTAGAAGAAACAACAATAGTAGTAGTAGTAGCAGAACTAGAAGAAGCAGTAGAAAACGCAGCAGCAGTAGTAGTAGCAGCAGTAGTAGAAGTAGCAGTAGTAGTAGTAGTAGAAGCAGCAGTAGTAGAAGAAGCACCAGTATTAGAAGTAGCAGTCTTGGAAGAAGCAGCAGTAGTAGATGTAGTATCAGAAGCAGCAGAAGTAGAAGTAACTGTAGTAGTAGTAGAAGTAAATATTAGTAGTAGAAGCAGCAGTGGTGGTATAAGTGGCAAAAGCAGCAGTAGTAATAGAATCAGCAGTAGTAACAGCAGCTGTAGATATAGTATAAGCAGCAGTAGTAGTAAAAGAAGCAGTAGTAGGAGAAGAAGCAGCAGTAGTTGTAGCGAAAGCAGTAGTAGAAGCATCAGTAGAAGCAGTAGTAGTTGAAGCAATAATAGTAGTAGACGCAGCAGTAGTAGCAACAGCAGTAGCAGCAGCAGTAGTAGAAGCAGCAGTAATAATAGTATGCCAGTAGTAGAATAAGCAGCAATAGTAGAAGCGGCAGCAGTATTGTAAGAAACAGCAGTAGCTGTAGAAGAAGTAGCAGCAGTAGTAAAATCAGCAGTGGTAGTAGCAGCAGCTGTAGAAGTAGCAAAATCAGTAGAAGCAGCCGCATAGTGGAAGAAACAGCAGTAGGAAGAACAGTAGTAGTAGAAGCAGCAGTAATAATAGCGGCAGTAGTATTAGAAGAAACAGTAGCAGCAGCAGTCGTAGTAACAGAAGCAGCAATAGTAGTAGAAGCAACAGTGGAAGTAGAAATAGCAGTAGTCGAATCAGCAATAGTAGCAGCAGCAGTAGTAAAAGCAGCAGTAGTAGCAAAAGCAGCAGCAGTAGTAGTTGTAGAAGTAGAGGCATCAGTAGTAGCAGCAGCATAAGTAGAAGAAGCAGTAGCTGAATCAGGAAGTAGTAGTAGTAGGAGGAGCAGTACGAGAAGCAGCAGCAGTCGTAACAGCAGCACTAGTAGAAGCAGCCACCACAGTAGTAGAAGAAACAACAATAGTAGTAGTAGCATAACTAGCAGAAGCAGTAGTAGAAGCAGCAGGAGTAAAGCAGAAACAACAGTAGTAGAGGCAGCAGCAGTAGTAGAAGTATAAGAAAAATCAGTAATAGTAGTAGTATACGAAGCAGTAGTAGCAGCAGCAGTAGTAAAAGTAGCAAAAGTAGTAGTAGTAGAAGCAGCAGCAGTAGTAGTAGATGCAGCGTTAGTAGAAGCAGCAGTAGTAGAGCATCAATAGTAGTAGTAGCAGCAGCAGCAGTATAAGCAGACGTAGTAGTAGAAGCAGCAGGAGTAAAGCAGAAGCAGCAGTATTAGTAGTAGAAGTAGCATTAGCAATTGTATGAGTAGAAGTAGCACTAGTAGAAGCAGCAGTAGCAGCAACAGCAGTAGTATAAGTAGCACTAGTAGAAGCAGCAGTAGCAGCAACATCAGTAGTAGAAGTAGCAACATTAGTAGAAGCAGTAATAGTAAAAGATGCAGCAGTAGTAATAGACGCAGCAGTAGTAGAAGCGGCAGTAATAGTATCATATCACTTGTAAAAGAAGCAGCAATAGTAGTATAAGCAGTAGCAGTAGAAGAAACAGCGATAGTCGTAGCAGCAAAAGTAGCAGAATCAGCAGTAATAGTAGCGGCAGCAGCAGTAGTAGAAGCAATAGTAGTAGAAGTAGCAGCAGTAGTAGAAGCAGCAGGAGTAGAGATAGCAGTAGTAGCGGTAGCTGTAGAAGTAGCAGGAGAAATAGAAGAAGCAGTAGTAGAAGTAATCGTAGAAACAGCAGTAGAGAAGCAGCAGCAGTAATAGGAGAACAGCAGTAGTAGTAGCAATAGTAGTAGCAAAAGAAACAGTAGTAATAGAAGCATCAGTAGTAGTAGCCGCCGCAATAGTAGAAGAAACTGCGGTAGTAGTAGCAACAGTAGTAGTAGCCGCCGCAATAGTAGAATAAACTTCTGTAGTAGTAGCAGCATAAGTAACAGAAGCAAGAGTAGTAATAGCAGCAGCAGTAGTAGAAGCAGTAGAGCAATATTTGAAGTAGTAGAAGCAGCAGTAGTAATAGAAGTAGCAGTAATGAAAGAAGCAGACGTAGCAGTAGTAGAAGTAGCAGCATCAGAACTAGCAGTAATAGCAGAAGCAGCATTAAAAAAAGTAGCAGTAGAAGGAGCAGTAGAGAAGAAACAGCAGTAGTAGAGGAAACAGAAGTAGTAGAAGCAGAAGTAGTAGCCACCACAGTAGTAGAAGAAACAACAATAGTAGTAGTAGTAGCATAACTAGCAGAAGCAGTAGAAAACGCAGCAGCAGTAGTAGTAGTAGCAGCAGTAGTAGAAGTAGCAGCAGTAGTAGTAGAAGCAGCAGTAGTAGAAGTAGCACAAGTAGTAGAAGCTCAGTATTATAAGTAGCAGTCTTGGAAGAAGCAGCAGTAGTAGACGTAGTATCATAAGCAGTAGTAGTAGAAGTAACTGTAGTAGTAGTAGTTGAAGTAAAGCAGTAATAGTAGAAGCAGCAGTGGTGGTAGAAGTGGCAAAAGCATCAGTAGTAATAGAATCAGCAATAGTAGCAGCAGCTGTAGAAGTAATATAAGCAGCAGTAGTAGTAAAAGAAGCAGCAGGAGTACAAGCATCAGTAGTAGAAGCAGTAGTAGTTGAAGCAAAAGTAGCAGCAGTAGTAGAAGCGGCAATAATAATAGTATGCCAGTAGTAGAAGAAGCAATAATAGTAATATAATCAGCAGTAGTAGTAGCGGCAGCAGTATTATAAGAAAAGCAGTAACTGTATAAGAAGTAGCAGTAGTAGTAGAAGCAACAGTAGTAGTAGATGCAGCAGGAGTAAAGCAGAAGCAGCAGTATTAGTAGTAGAAGTAGCAGTAGCAATTGTAGGAGTAGAAGTAGCACTAGTAGAAGCAGCAGTAGCAGCAACAGCAGTAGTAGAAGCAGCAGTAACAGCAACAACAGTAGTAGAAGCAATAATAGTAAAAGATGCAGCAGTAGTAATAGACGCAGCAGTAGTAGAAGCGGCAGTAATAGTAGCATAGCACTAGTAAAAGAAGCAGCAATAGTAGTATAAGCAGCAGTAGTAGAAGAAACAGCGATAGTCGTGGCAGCAGAAGCAGCAGTAATAGTAGCAGCTGCAGCAGTAGAAGAAGCAATAGTAGTAGAAGCAGCAGCAGTAGTAGAAACAGCAGGAGTAGAGATAGCAGTAGTAGCGGTAGCTGTAGTAATAGAAGAAGCAGTAGAAGAAGTAATAGTAGAAACAGCAGAAGTAGAAGCAGCACCAGTAATAGAAGAAACAGCAGTAGTAGTAGCAATAGTAGTAGCAGAAGAAACAGTAGTAATAGAAGCATCAGTAGTAGTAGCCGCCGCAATAGAAGAAGAAACTGCTGTAGTAGTAGCAGCATAAGTAACAGAAGCAACAGTAGTAGTAGCAGCAGCAGTAGTAGAAGCAGTAGAGCAATTTTTGAAGTAGTAGAAGCAGCAGTAGTAATAGAAGTAGCAGTATTGAAAGAAGCAGACGTAGCAGTAGTATAAGTAGCAGCATCAGAGCTAGTAGTAATAGTAGAAGCAGCATTAAAAGAAGCAGCAGTAGTAGTAGAAGGAGCAGTAGAGAAGAAGCAGCAGCAGTAATAGAAGAAACAGAAGTAGTAGAATCGGCAGCAGTAGTAGAAGAAACAGAAGTAATAGCCACCACAGTAGTAGAAGAAACAACAATAGTAGTAGTAGTAGCATACCTAGCAGAAGCAGTAGAAAACGCAGCAGCAGTAGAAGTAGCAGCAGTAGTAGTAGTAGAAGCAGCAGTAGTAGAAGTAGCACCAATAGTAGAAGCTCAGTATTAGAAGTAGCAGTCTTGGAAGAAGCAACAGTAGTAGACTTAGTATCAGAAGCAACATTAGTAGAAGTAACTGTAGTAGTAGTAGAAGTAAAGCAGTAATGGTAGAAGCAGCAGTGGTGGTAGAAGTGGCAAAAGCAGCTGTAGTAGAAACAGAAGCAGTAGTAGGAGAAGCAGCAGTAGTAGTAGCGGTAGCAGTAGTAGAAGCAGCATGAGTAGTACAAGCATCAGTAGTGGAAGCAGTAGTAGTAATAGTAGTAGATGCGTCAGTAGTAGCAGCATCAGCAGTAGTAGAAGCAGCAGTAGTAGAAGCGGCAATAATAATAGTATACCAGTAGTAGAAGAATCAGTAAAATTAGTATAATCAGCAGTAGTTGTAGCGGCAGCAGTATTATAAGAAAAGCAGTAGCTGTAGAAGAAGTTGCTGTAGAAGTAGAAGCAGAAGCAGCAGTATTAGTAGTAGAAGTAGCAGTAGTAATTGTAGGAGTAGAAGTAGCACTAGTAGAAGCAGCAGTAGCAGCAACAGCAGTAGTAGAAGTAGCAACATTAGTAGAAGCAGTAATAGTAAAAGATGCAGCAGTAGTAATAGACGCAGCAGTAGTAGAAGCGGCAGTAATAGTAGCAAAGCACTAGTAAAAGAAGCAGAAATAGTAGTATAAGCAGCAGTAGTAGAAGAAAAAGCGATAGTCGTGGCAGCAGAAGCAGCAGTAATAGTAGCGGCAGCAGCAGTAGTAGAAGCAATAGTAGTAGAAGCAGCAGGAGTAGAGATAGCACTAGTAGCGGTAGCTGTAGAAGTAGCAGCAGAAATAGAAGAAGCAGTAGTAGAAGTAATAGTAGAAACAGCAGTAGTAATAGAAGAAACGGCAGTAGTAGTAGTAGCAATAGTAGTAACAGAAGAAACAGTAGTAATAGAAGCATCAGTAGTAGTAGCCGCCGCAGTAGTAGAAGAAACTGCGGTAGTAGTAGCAGCATAAGTAGCAGAAGCAGCGGTAGTAGTAGCAGCATAAGTAGCAGAAGCAGCGGTAGTAGTAGCAGCACAAGTAGCAGAAGCAACAGTAGTAGTAGCAGCATAAGTAACAGAAGCAACAGTAGTAGTAGCAGCAGCAGTAGTAATAGAAGTAGCAGTATTGAAAGAAGCAGACGTAGCAGTAGTAGAAGTAGCAGTATCAGAACTAGCAGTAATAGCAGAAGCAGCATTTAAAGAAGCAGCAATAGTAGTAGAAGTAGCAGTAGAGAAGAAGCAGCAGCAGTAATTGAAGAAACAGCAGTAGTAGAATCGGCAGCAGTAGTAGAAGAAACAGAAGTAGTAGAAGCAGAAGTAGTAGCCACCACAGTAGTAGAAGAAACAACAATAGTAGTAGTAGTAGCATACCTAGCAGAATCAGTAGAAAACGCAGCAGCAGTAGTAGTAGCAGCAGTAGTAGAAGTAGCAGCAGTAGTAGTAGTAGAAGCAGCAGTAGTAAAAGTAGCACCAGTAGTAGAAGCTCAGTATTAGTAGAGCAGTCTTGGAAGAAGCAGCAGTAGTAGACGTAGTATCAGAAGCAACAATAGTAGAAGTAACTGTAGTAGTAGTAAAAGTAAAGCAGTAATAGTAGAAGCAGCAGTGGTGGTTGAAGTGGCAAAAGCAGCAGTAGTAATGGAATCAGCAATAGTAGCAGCAGCTGTAGAAGTATTATAAGCAGCAGTAGTAGTAAAAGAAGCAATAGTAGTTGGAGAGGAGAGGAAGCAGTAGTAGTAGTAGCGGCAGCAGTAGTAGAATCAGTAGGAGTACAAGCATCAGTAGTAGAAGCAGTAGTAGTTGAAGCAGCAGTAGTAGTAGTAGACGCAGCAGTAGTAGCAGCAGCAGCAGTAGTAGAAGCAGCAATAGTAGAAGCGGCAATAATAATAGTATGCCAGTAGTAGAAGAAGCAGTTACAGTAGTATAATCAGCAGTAGTAGTAATAGCGGCAGCAGTATTATAAGAAAAGCAGTAGCTGTAGAAGAAGTAGCAGTAGTAGTAGAAGCAGCAGTAGTAGTAGACGCATCAGTAGTAGTAGCGGTAGTAATAATAGTACGCCAGTAGTAGAAGAAGCAGCAGTAGTAGTAGCGGCAGCAGTATTATAAGAAAAGCAGTAGCTGTAGAAGAAGTAGTAGTAGAAGCAGCAGTAGTAGTAGACGCAGCAGTAGTAGAAGCGGTAGTAATAATAGTATGCCAGTAGTAGAAGAAGCAGCAATAGTAGTATAATCAGCAGTAGTAGTAGTGGCAGCAGTATTATAAGAAAAGCAGTAGCTGTAGAAGAAGTAGCAGCAGTAGTAGAAGCAGCAGTTGTAGAAGTAAAGACGCAGCAGTGGTAGTATCAGTTGTAGTAGCAGCTGTAGAAGTTGCAGAAGTAGCAGTAGTATAAGCATAAGTAATAGCAGGAGCCGTAGAAGTAGCAAAAGTAGTAGAAGCAGCAGCAGTAGTAGAAGAAACAGCAGTATTAGTAGCAGCAGCAGTAGGAAGAACAGTAGTAGTAGGAGCAGCAGTAATAATAGTGGCAGTAGTATTAGAAGAAACAGTAGCAGCAGCAGTCGTAGTAGCAGCAGGAGTTGAAGAAGCTTTAGTAGAAGCAGCAGGAGCAGTAGTAGTATATGCAGCAGTAGTAGAACATTAGTAGTAGTAGCAGCAGTATAAGCAGCCTTAGTAGTAGAAGCAGCAGGAAATAAAGCAGAAGCAGCAGTATTAGTAGTAGAAGTAGCAGTAGCAACTGTAGGAGTAGTAGAAGAAGCACTAGTAGCAGCAGCAGTAGCAGCAACAGGAGTAGTAGAAGTAGCACTAGTAGAAGCAGGAGTAGCAGCAACAGCAGTAGTAGAAGTAGCAACATTAGTAGAAGCAGTAATAGTAAAAGATGCAGCAGTAGTATTAGACGCATCAGTAGTAGAAGCGGCAGTAATAGTAGCATAGCAATAGTAAAAGAAGCAACAATAGTAGTATAATCAGCAGTAGTAGAAGAAACAGTGATAGTAGAAGCAGCAAAAGTAGCAGAAACAGCAGTAATAGTATGGGCAGCAGCATTAGTAGAAGCAGTAGTAGTAGAAGCAGCAACAGTTGTAGCGGCAGCAGTAGTAGAAGCAGCATGAGTAGAGACAGCAGTAGTAGCTGTAGAAGTAGCAGCAGAAATAGAAGAAGCAGTAGTAGAAGTAGTAGAAGTAAAAACAGTAGTAGAAACAACAGCAGTAAAGGAAGAAACAGTAGTAGTAGAAGAAACAGTAGTAATAGAAGCATCAGTAGTAGTAGCCGCCGCAGTATTAGAAGAAACCGCGGTAGTGGTAGCAGCATAAGTAGCAGAAGCAGCAGTATTAGTAGCGGCATCAGTAGTTGTAGCAGCAGCAGTAATAGAAGCAGCAGTAGAAGAACAGTAGTAAGAGAAGAGCAGCAGTAATAGCGGCAGCAGAAGTATAAGCAGCAGTAGTAGTAGCAGAATCATCAGTAGTAGTAGCCGCCGCAGTTGTAGACGAAACGGCGGTAGTAGTAGCAGCATAAGTAGCAGCAGTAGTAGTAGCGGCAGCAGTAGTTGTAGCAGCAGCAGTAGTAGAAGCAGCAGTAGAAGTAGTAGGAGTAGAGCAGCAGTAATAGCGGCAGCAGAATTATAAGCAGCAATAGTAGAAGCAGCAGTTTTAGTAGCAGTAGTAGTTGAAGTAGCAATAGTAGTAGAAGCAGCAGCCATAGTAGAAGAAACTGCAGTAATATTAGATACAACATTAGAAGAAATGGCAGTAGTATTAGCAGCAGCAGTAGTAGAAGTAGCAGAAGCAGCAGTTGTAGTAGCAAAAGTAGCAGTGGTAGTAGAAGAAGCAGTAGTAGTTATAGAAACAGCAGTAGTAGAAGCAGTAGTAGTAGTAGTGGATGCAGCAGTAGTAGTAGCAGCTGTAGAAGAAGCAGCAGAAATAGAAGAAGCAGTAGTAAAAGTAAAAACAGTAGTAGAAACCGCAGTAGTAGAAGCAGCAGCAGTAATATAAGAAACAGCAGTAGTAGTAGCAACAGTTGTAGCAGAAGAAGCAGTAGTAATAGAAGCATCAATAGTAGTAGCCGCCGCAGTAGTAGAAGAAACCGCGGTAGTAGAAGTAGCAGCATAAGTAACAGAAGCAGCAGTAATAGTAGCGGCAGCAGTAGTTGTAGCAGCAGCAGTAGTAGAAGCAGCAGTAATAGTAGACGTAGCAGTAGTAGTGCAGCAGCAGTATTAGAAAAAACGGCAGTTGTATTAGCAGCAGCAGAAATAGTCGGAGCAGTAGTAAAAGTAGCAGAAGCAGCAGTTGTAGTAGCAAAAGTAGCAGTGATAGTAGAAGAAGCAGTAGTAGTAGTAGAAACAGCAGCAGTAGAAGCAGAAGTAGTAGTAGTAGATGCAGCAGTACTAGTAGCAGCAGTAGTAGTAATATAAGCAGCAGTAGTAGTTAAAGGAGCAATAGTAGTAGTAGCAGCAGCTGTCGTATTAGAAGTAGCAAATGAAGTAGAAGTAGCAGAAACAGCAGTAGCAATATAAGTTGCAGTAGTGGTAAAAGCAGCAGTAGTAGAAGTAGCAACAGTAGTAAAAACAGCAGCAGTAGTAGTAGCAGTAGTAGTTGAAGATGTAGCAGTAGTAATAGACGCAGCAGTAGTTGATGCGGCAGTAATAGTAGCATAGCAGTAGTAGAAGAAGCAGCAATAGTAGTATAAGCAGCAGTATTAGTAGAGGCAGCAGTAGTAGATCAAACAGCAGTTGTAGAAGTAGCAGTAGTAGAAGCAGCGGTGGTAGTAGAAGTAGCTAAATAGCATTAGTTGTAGAAGTAGCAGCATCAGTAGCAGAAGAAGCAGTAGTAGTAGAGGAAGCAACTGTATAAGCAGTAGGAATAGTTGCATAGCAGGAGTAGAAGTAGCAGTTATAGTAGACGCAGCAGTAGTAGAAGCGGCAGTAATAGTAGTATAATCAGCAGTAGTAGTATTAGCAGCAGTCTTAGAAGAAACAGAAGTAGCAGCAGTAGTAGAAGAAGCAGTAGCATAAGCAGCAGTAGTGGAAGCAGCAGTGATAGTAGAATTAGCTAAAGCAGCATTAGTTGTAGAAGTAGCAACAGTAGTAGTAAAGGCAGCAACTGTAGAAGCAGAAGTAATAGTTGCAAAGCAGGAGTAGAAGAAGCAGTAGTAGTAACGGCAGCAGTAGTAGCAGCAGTAGTAGCAGCAGTAGTAGCAGCAGCAGTAATAGAAGAAGCAGCAGTAGTAGTAGGTGCAGCAGTAATAGTAGAAGCTGCAGTTTGTAGTAGAAATAGCAAAAACAGCAGTGGTAGTAAATGCAGCAGTAGTAGAAACAACAGTAGAAGCAGCAGTAGTATTAGAAGCAGCAGTAGTAGTAGTTTCAGCAGTATTAGCAGAAACAGAAGTAGTAGTAGAAGCAGCAGTAATAGTAGAAGCAGGTGTAGTAGTAGCCTCAGCCGTAGTAGAAGAAACAGTTTTAGTAGCAGCAGCAATAGTAGAACTAGTAGTAGAAATAGAAGAAGCAGAAAATAAAATAAAATCAGCGGTAGTAGTAGTAGCAGCAGTAGTAGACGTTGCAGTAGTAGAAGCAGAAGTAATAGCAGCAGCAGTATTAGAAGTAGCAAACGTAGTAGAAGCAGCAGCAATAGTAGAAGCACCAGGAGTAGAAGCAGCTTTAGTAGAAGCAGTAGGAGTAAAGCAGAAACAGCAGTATTAGTAGAAGTAGCAGTAGTGGAAGCAGAAGTGGTAGTAGAAGTAACTAAAGCAGCATTAGTTGTAGAAGTAGCAGCTTCAGTAGTGGAAGAAGCAGCAGTAATAGAAGAAGCAGCAGTAGTAGTAGAACTGGCAAAAACATCAGTAGTAGTTGAAGCAGTAGTAGTAGAAACAACATAGCAGTATAAGCAGCAGTAGTAGTAGCTTCAGCAGTATTAAAAAAAACAATACGAGTAGCAGAAACATTATTAGTAGAAGAAGCAATAGTAGTAGAAGCTGCCGTGGTAGTAGAAGTAGCAGTAGTAAAAGCAGCAGTAATAGTAGAAGCAGGAGTAGTAGTAGTAGTAATAGATGCAACAGTAGTAGTTAAAGAAGCAGCAGTAGCATTAAGAAGCAGTGTTAGAAACAACAGTAGTATTAGAAGTAGCACATTAGTAGAAGTAGCAGAAGCAGTAGTAGTAGTAGAAGCAGTAGTAGGAGCAGCAGTATTAGAAGTAGCAGCAGCAGAAACATCAGTAATAGTAGCAGAAGCAGTAGTAGTACTAACAGCAGTAGAAGCAGCAGTAGCGTTAGCAGAAGCCACTGTATAAGTAGTAGTAGATGTAGTAGTAGCAGCAGCAGTAATAGAAGTAGCAGCAGAAGCAAGAGTAGTACCAGTAGTAGAAGCAGAAGTAGTAGCAACTGAAGCAGTAGTAGCAGTAGTAGTAGAAGCAACATTGTTATAAGCAGTAGTAATAGTAGAAGCAGCCGTAGAAGAAACAGCGATAGTCGTAGCAGCAAAAGTAGCAGAAGCAGCAGTAGTAGTAGCAGCAGCAGTAGTAGTAGAACAAGCAACAGTAGAAGTAACAGCAGCAACAGTAGTAGAAGAAGCAGTAGTACTAGAAGTAGCAGAAGCAACAGTGATAGAAGCAACAGTAATATTAGAAGTAGCAAAAGTAGCAGCAGTAGTAGTAATACAAGCAGCAGTAGTAGAAGCAGTAGTAGTAGCAGCAGCAACAGTAGTATTAGTAGCAACAGCAATATTAGAAGAATTAGTTTTAATAGTAGCAGTAGTAGTATCAGCAGAAGCAGCATTAGTAGTAATGGCAGTAGTAATATTAATAGAAGCAGCAGTAGTAGTAGTAACAGCAGTAGTAGAATATGCAGTAGTAGTAGAAGTAGCAGAAGCAGCAGTGGTAGAAGCAACAGTAATATTAGAAGTAACAAAAATAGAAGAAGCAGCAGTACTAGAAGCAGACATGTTATCAACAGAAGCATCAGTAATAGTAGACGCATTAGTAGTAGTAGAAGCAGCAATAGTAAAAGCAGAAGTATAAATAGCGGTAGCGGTAGTAGTAATAGAAGCAGCAGTAGTAGTAGTAGCAGCAGTAGAAATAGCAACATCAGAAGTAGAAGAAGTAGCAGTAGTAGTAGTAGTAGAAGCAGAAGCACAGCAGTATTAGAAGCAGCAGCAGCAGTAGTAGTAGCAGCAGCAGTAGTAGTAGTAGAAGTAGCAGAAGCAACAGTGGTAGAAGCAACAGTAGTATTATAAGTAGCAAACGTAGTAGATGTAGCAGAAGCAGCAGAAGTTGTAGAAGCAGCAGTAGTAGCAGCAGCAGAAGCAGCAGAAGTAGTAGAAGTAGTAGTAGAAGTAGTAGTAGGAGTAGTAGAAGCAGCAGAAGTAGCAGCAGCAGAAGCAGCAGAAGTAGTAGTAATAGTAGTAATAGTAGTAGCAGTTGTTGTTGTAGTAGTAGTAGTAGTAGTAGTAGTAGTAGTAGTAGTAGTAGTAGTAGTGTAGTTGTAGTAGAAGTAGTTGTAGTAGTAGTAGTAGTAGTAGTAGTAGTAGCAGAAGCAGCAGTAGTAGCAGGAGAAGCATTAGTAGTAGTAACAGAAGTAGTAGCAGAAGCAGCAGCAGTATTATTAGTAATAGTAAGAGCTTGTGACTCATTACCTATATAGTATAGTAAGAACTTGGGCCTCAGTACATATATAGAATAGTAAGAGCTTGGAACGCACTACCTATATAAGATAGTAAGAGCTTGGGATCCACTACCTTTATAGAATGATAAGTGCGTGGGGTTTTACATAGACTTATATAACAAAAAAACTTAAACATTTTCTTCTCTGAAACTACAAGAGCCAGAAGTTTAATATTTTGCATTTATAATAAGCTTATGGTCCTCTACGAAGATTGTTCAAATGGTGACCATGAGGTTCAATGTGGCCATGCTCCAGGGGTAACATCTTTTACATAGACTTAAGCTTATGATTCTCTACCTAGTTTGTTTCAAATGGTGACCCTGGGATCCAATTTGACCGGCCCCACGGGTCACATATTTTACAGAGACTTATAGCGAAACAATGAAACTTAAAAAACCTAGCAGAGCCAGGGGTTTAATACTTTTCATTACCATAAACTTATGTTCCTCTACGAAGTTTGTTCAAATGGTGACCCTGGGTTAAATTTGGCCCCGCCCTTGGGGTCACATGTTTTAAATAGACATACATAGGAAAACACTTAAAAATAGTTTCTAGCTCGACTATTCGAAGAATAAGAGAGCTTATGTAATCATCCCGGCGTCGGCGTCCCACATCAAGGTTTGCGTGTAAGCTGTGTTTACAAGTCTATATATCTTACATTTCTTATCAAAGCACAACCAAATTTGGCCATGTGCTTCCTTATAGCATTATCTTAAGGGTTGCATAAGCAATTTTGGTTCCTGTAACCCATGGGCTCCCATGGAACCCAAATTATGATAGCCCATAAAATGTGTCCCATTTCACATCAAGTTTTGCGTGTAATAAGCTGTGTTTACAAGTCTATATCTCTTACAATTCTTACACTAGCACAACCACATTTGGCCATTAGCTTTCTTATAGCATTATCTTAAGGGTTGCTTAAGTAATTTTGGTTCCTGTAACCCCTGGGCTCCCATGGAACCCAAATTCTGATAGCCCTTAACATGTGTCTGTTTCACATCAAATTTTGCGTGTAAGCTGTGTTTACAGGTCTATATCTCTTACATTTCTTGTCCTAGCTGAACTAAATTGGTTTCCTTATAGTATGTTGTAAAGGGTTGGGTAAGTAATTTTGTCTCCTGCAAATTCTGGGCTCCCATGGAACCCAAATTGTGATGGCCCATATAATGTGCAATAAAGGCAGATCTGGGTTTGCATGTAAGTATGTATATATCTATAATTTTTGTTTGGGATTTCTTATAGCATTATGCATCTTATTCATACTTCACCCATATTGGGGCATGGGCTCCCTCCTCCCACCCCGCCCCCACTCCCACCCCACCTCCACACCCGTTTTTTCAAAAACAATTTTTACTCTTTTTTTTGACATATTTCTGTGTTGTTTTAGTCAATTCTTACACATATATGTTGCTCCCTGCACCCCCTTCCCACCCCCACCCCCGCCTCTCACCCACTACCCCACCCACTTGAAACTATTATTTTTTTTTTTACATATTTCTGTGTTGTTTTAGTCAATTCTTACACATATATGTTGCTCCATCCCCCCCCCCCCCACCACACCCCCGCCTCTCCCACCCCCTCCCTCACTTGAAACTTTTTTTTTTTTACATATTTCTGTGTTGCTTTTGTCAATTCTTACACATGTTGCCCCCTTCCCACCTGCCTCAGCTCCCCCGACCCCCACCCCCACCTGTATTTTGCCTCGTGAAGACAATAGGACCTTCATTTGGCCGGATTTCAGTGAAACTTTACAAGGATGATCAGTACCAAGCCTAGTTGTACATATCGTCACATATCGTCACTGTGTTCCATTTGAATGACTTGGCGGAGTTATGGCCCTTTAAAAGTTTTAATACACAAACTTTGTCCTGACTAGTTCTCCTGATCCCCTGGTCGGATTTAAACAAACCTTTTTAGGGATGATCAGTTCCAGGTGTAGTTGTGCAAATCATCGCCTTGTTCCAGTTGAATGATTCTTGGCAGAGATATGGCTCCTTAAAGGTTTTAAGGCACACACTTTGTCTGGACTAGTTCTCCTGAACCGCTTGCCAGATCACAGGGATGATCAGCACCAAGCCTAGTTGTGCATATCATCATCGCATTCCGGTTTACAGATTTTTGGCGGAGTTATGGCCCTTTAAAGGTTTGATACACAAACATTTTCCGGGCTAGTTCTCCTGAACCTCTGCTGGATTTCAACGAAACTTGACAATGATGATCAGTATCAAGACTAGTTCTGCATATCATCGCCATGTTCCGGTTGAATGATTTTTGAAACAGTTATGGTCCCTTATACATAAACTTTATCTTTAGCCAATAGAGCGTCCACAGGCCCTCTTGTGCCTCTTGTTATTTGACGCTAAACATGGGTGCCAGCGGCCAGCTTTGTTTACATAGAATTATATAGTAAAAACTTGTAGCGACTACTCCTCTGAAACTACTTGACGGATGTTCATGAAACTTCACAGGAATGTTGCTCTTGATGTCTGGTTTATACTAGCAAAATTTTTGTTCGACGGGAAATCCAAGATGGCCGCCACGGCTAAACATAAACTTTTAAAAGACAAGTTTGTAGCGACTACTTGAAAACTATAAGTGATATTGATATGGGACCTTTTCTAAAACGATCAGCATGACCTGTTGTTGGTCCTTATCGAAAATCATTTTTGAGATTCGACATTAAAGATGGTTGCCAGTGGCCATCTTTGTTTACATAGAGTTATATAGTAAAGACTTGTATCGATTTTCCATGAAACTTCGAAGTAATGTTGCTCTTGATGTCTAGATGATCCTAGCGAAATTTCGAGAAGGCCGGAAATGCAAGAAGGCCATTGCGGCTGAAATAGTTATTAAAAATACAAGTTTATGGCCTCTACTTTTCAAAAACCATAAGTGTATTGATTTGGAACATTATCAAACTGACTGGCATGACATGTAGTTGGTCCTAATCAAAATTCATTTCAATTATATTTCAAACATGGCTGTCAGTGGCCGTCTTTGTTTACGTAGAATTATTGTATCGCCTTTTCGAAAAGAAAGCGAGACAGGGATCACTTTTCTGGCGACGAAGGCGACGGCGCCGTCACCACTTGGTTTTTGGAAGGTATATATCTCCAATATCATCAACGATATTGCTTTGAAATTTTGTATTCGATTTATTTCAAAGATGCTGTATTTTGCCTCGTGAAGACAATAGGACCTTCATTTGGCCGGATTTCAGTGAAACTTTACAAGGATGATCAGTACCAAGCCTAGTTGTACATATCGTCACTGTGTTCCATTTGAATGACTTGGCGGAGTTATGGCCCTTTAAAAGTTTTAATACACAAACTTTGTCCTGACTAGTTCTCCTGATCCCCTGGTCGGATTTAAACAAACCTTTTTAGGGATGATCAGTTCCAGGTGTAGTTGTGCAAATCATCGCCTTGTTCCAGTTGAATGATTCTTGGCAGAGATATGGCTCCTTAAAGGTTTTAAGGCACACACCTTACACTTTCACTAAACCCCACCCCACTGATGACCTTGACCTTGACTTTAAGACAACATAACTTACGTCAAATTTTCTTGGTTAAAGTGTTTGGTTAAAGTTTTTTAGAAGGTATCATGATATGTTTCCAATACCGTCAAAGGTATTGCTTTGAAACTTTGTATGAACATTCACTGGGGTAACCCCTTACACTTCCACTAAGCCCCACCCCATCAATGACCTTGACCTTGACTTTAAAGACAACAGAACTTAGTCAAATTTTCTTGTTTAAAGTGTTTGGTTAAAGTTTTTTTGGAACGTATATATATATCTCCAATACCGTCAAAGGTATTGCTTTGACATTCGCTTGGGTAATCCCTTACACTTTCACTAAGCCCCGCCCCACCAATGACGTTGAACTGACTTTAAATGAAACAGAACTTAGTCAAATTTTCTTGGTTAAAGGTTTGGAAGGTATATAATTATCTCCAATACCATCAATGGTATTGTTTTGAAATTTTGTATGAACATTCACTGGGGAAAAAACTTACACTTTCACTAAGCCACACCCCACCAATGACCTTGACCTTGACTTTAAAGACAACATAACTTGTCAAATTTTCTTGGTTAACGTTTTTGGTTAAGTTATTTAGAAGGTATAAATCTCCAATATCGTCAAAGATATTGCTTTGAAACTTTGTATGAACATTCACTGGGGTAACCCCTAACACTTCCACTAAGCCAAACCCCCACCAATAACATTGACCTTGACTTTAAATACAACAGAACTTATTCAAATGTTCTTGGTTAACATGTGTGGTTAAAGTGTTTTAGAAGGTATATACCACTAAGCCAAACCCCCACCAATAACATTGACCTTGACTTTAAATACAAGAGAACTTATTCAAATGTTCTTGGTTAAAGTTTTTGGTTAAAGCTTTTGGAAGGTATATACCTCCAATACAGTCAAGGTATTGCTTTGAAACTTTGTATGAAAATTCACTGGGGTAACCCTTTACACCTCCAATAAGCTCCACCCCAACAATGACCTTGACTTTGACTTGAAAGACAGAAGACCTTAAGTCAAATGTACTTGGTTAAAGTCTTTTGGAAGGTATATATATCTCCAATACCGTCAAAAGTATTGGGTAACCCCTTACACTTTTACTAAGCCCCACCTCACCAATGAACTTGACCTTGATTTTAAAGACAACAGAACTTAGTCAGATGTTCTTGGTTAAAGATTGTGGTATATATTGGAAGGTATATATCTCCAATACCGTTAAAGGTATTGCTTTGACACTTTGTATGAACATTCTCTGGGGTACCCCCTTACACTTTCACAAAGCCCCAACCCACCTATGACCTTGACCTTGACTTTAAAGCAACAGAACTTAGTCAAATGTTCTTGTACAACGTTTTTGGTTAAAGTTTTTGGAAGGTATATATCTCCAATACTGTCAAAGGTATTGCTTTGACATTCGCTGGGATAATCCCTTACACTTCCACTAAGCCCCATTCCACCAATGGCCTTGACCTGTCTTTAAATGAAACAGAACCTAGTCAAATTTTCTTGGTTAAAATTTGTTTGGAAGGTATATTTCTCCAATGGTCAATGGTATTGCTTTGAAATTGTGTATGAACCTTCAGTGGGGTAAACCCTTACACTTTCACTAAGCCCCACCTCACCAATGTCCTTGACCTTGACATTAAAGACAACAGAACTTAGTCAAATTTTCCTGGCTAAAGTGTTTGGTTAAAGTTTTTTAAAAGATATATATATATATATCTCCAATACCGTCAAAGGTATTACTTTGAAACTTTGTATGAACATTCACTGGGTAACCCACAACACTTCCACTAAGCCAAACCCCCACCAATGACCTTGACTTTAAAGACAACAGAACTTAGTCAAATGTTCTTGGTTAACGTTTTTTGGAAGGTATATATCTCCAATAACGTCAAAGGTATTGCTTTGTATGAACATTCAATGGGGGTAACCCCTTACATTTTCACTAAGCACCACCCCACCAACGACCTTGACCTTGACTTTAAAGACAACAGCACTTAGTCAAATGACTTATATGAACAGACAACACTATATTTATACCATATGCCGGCGCACGTAACAATACCTTTACTTAGCAATAATGACACTTAGCAATAATGACGACACAACAATACCTTCACTTAGCAACGATGACGACACCAGGTGTATTACTTTTATTAGTAGTAGCAGTGTAAAAATGGGGACGTTTTTCTCCCTGCTGATTTACGTATACATTTGACCAGAAAAAGTATGCGGAAAAATTGTATCCACCTTGGAATCCAAATCTCCCGTCTTCCTGCTCCATATAAGGGAACATTTCCACTGCTTCGTTAACAATAAGTGTTGCTTAAAAAAACTAACCCGACTAACAAAAAGAAAAAAAAGGAAATTATACTATACCGAACCGTTCATCAAAGCTCTATCCATGTGTTCAGGTCAAATAATAATGTATAAGTGCCGATTAAAAGTATATGTTTATTTACGGGTTCTTAAAATACCCGTGGTTAAATATGCGTAAAATGAATTATGAAATGGCAATTCTTAATTCGACGTCTCAGTTTTGGGGTTTGGCCTGTCTTGTTAAAGCCGTTTATATTATATCTAGTATTTATTTTAGATTCTCAAATAATGTACGTTATGTACACCACGTGGTCAGTAGGTCTAGACAAGGTGTACATCTGTTGTTGCCTGTTGATGGAGGGATAGGGGGTGCACATCTGTTGTTGCCTGTTGATGGAGGGATAGGGATTTTAACATTTACCGTTAGGCAGACAAACCAATGAATACTGAAAGGAGGATCCTTTGGAAGCAAGCTAACATTGTCTATGATTTTAGTTTTCAAAACAATGCATGCCTATCTAATTTATTATTATTTGCCTAAGGAACTCTAAACGTCGAATGTGTTGTTAAGTGGTTTTTACAATGAAACCAATCAGTGTCTGGCTCAGTCAACGCTAACAGTTTTAACAACATGACGTCATCCAATCAAGCTCCAGATTATCTGAGTTTTTTTTATTCATAACATGTGTCAAGCTCCAGGTTATCTGAGTTTTCATTCATAACATGTGTCAAGCTCCAGTTTATCAGTATTCATTCATAACAAGTGTCAAACTCCAGATTAGTTTTCATTCATAATGACAAATGTTTAAACCGAGTTGAATTTTGTTAGGATGTTTATTTTTATTTGCATGCATATTTTAAAAAAAGGTTGTTTTGGCCATTTTCAAAAATATATTATGGACTCTGAAGCCTATTACTTTTCTCAATAATGTTAGGTGAATTCAAGCACTTTACTGACAAAAAGATTTAGTGTTTTGTTTGTAAACATGTATTTCGAAATCGACTAAATCATGAAACTGCACATGGCTGCGGCATTTTAACCTACTTCGTCCAGCTAGGTTCTGTTCTGTTCTTCTTTTTTTTAACAATTATGGTAATTTTTACCTATACATTTTTATTTTTATTTTTTTAGTAAATACTACAATAAAGTTTATTTTCATTGTGTGAGACAGACGTAGGGAAGTTCAATCAACGGGTAGTGCCTCTTGTAAAGTTATTTGTCCCTGCAGCAGAAGGCGTTTACTAGGTTATGCCACTGACCCCTGATTATAGAATGTTTGTCTCCAAAATGTACATAGAAATTGCTTTGTTACTTAATAGTTGCTCTCACCGGTCTTATATGCCTGTTGACAATTTCATCAAAGTCTTTAATATGTTTATTATTTCACTTATTTTCTCCTTCTTTGACTATTGGACGAAATCTTTTGGAAAAAAAACGTGCCCACAAGTAGCTGGCTTCTAATTTAATATGCATAGTAGGTCCCATAACACTTGTGACTTCCTACCATAGTAACAGATTTAAAGCCGTTGTAACAGATTGTCCTTCATTTGGCCTTTGACTTTTTATAGTTAACACTCTAGCACCTTCATTTTATATCCGATCTTTACAAAACTTGGTCAGTGTTTTCATATCAATGAGAGCTCGGACAAGTTCTATACACCTGTTATTGCCCTTGATTTAATAAAAAATCAAATAGTTTGCCTTGTGAACACACTATCACCTCCAATGTGCATCCGATATTTACCATCTCTATATTAACGGAAAATCCTATATTTTGCATTGTGAACACTAGCCCCTTCATTTTGCATCCGATCCTTACCGAACTTGGCCGGAGTCTTTATAATAATGAAGGCTCAGACAAGTTTGAAAACAACCCATATCGGTTTGTTCAATTCAGAGTTATTGCCCTAGATTTAATGGAAAATCCTATATTTTGCCCTGTGAACTCTTAATATAGCCCCTCATTGTGCATCCTGTCTTTACCAATCTAAGTCACAGTTTTTATATTAACGAAAGCGTGTACGATACTGAAAACTACATATATCGTATAATAAACATGATAGTTATTGTCCTTGATTTAATGACAATGTCCTATATTTGCCTCGTCAACATATCTTTCATTCGATCTTTACTAAATTTAGTCAATAGATTTATATTAATAAAAGCTTGGACTAGTTCAAACCAGTTGTATCATACTAGAGACATCAGAGTTATAGCACTTGATTTGTTAAAAAATTGTTTTCCAATAGGCCTTAGACTATTCAAGCCAGTAGAGTGATTCAGATCCTCTTGTGCATCTTGTTCCCGGAAGAATACTTAATACACGCCACTCTGTAAATGACATTTAGACATGGAGGTCATCTTGAGTGACAGTTTGGCCATAAAACACAAATCTGTCTAGCCACCAGCTTTTTCATAAATTAATAGTCTAGTCTAGATTTAAAACAGTTTAATGACAATTGATCACAATATATTTGGATCGATCGACCCTCTAAGATATTTGTAGGTCGCCCAAGATCGCCAAGTTGGTTAAAACTATGTCAAATGTATGGACATTTTAAATGTCCAGCAATCGTGTAAATATGCATACTGTCTCTCATATCAAAACTTGCATTCTCAGTACTTTCAGTACTTTGATTATTACTAGCATTTCTCAAACAGTTTTGAATGGGTTGTTCCCAAACTGCATGTACTCGTAACAACTGATGATCTTATGTCCCTCTATATCACCCATGGTTGGTTGCCTAGTTTTTTTTACAGAATTATGACCCTTTGTTTGACTTGGAACAAAAAAACTGGGGTATTCATCACCTTCAGTGGTAGTTCAAGTTTATTAGTAACATGTACTGTAAAGAAGGCAATGAGGACATTATAATACATATGCGTCGTAAATCATGTTAACGAGATATTATTGACTTACTAATGCTGCCTTGTTGATTAGGGAATAGTTCATGGCGGGGATTTCTTTATTTACACTCTCCCGTTTCATTGGGTTGACGGTAAGGTAAGTGTGAGGTTTGGTGCACCCTAGAACCTGGTTTAACCCCCAGCGGCCTTTTTTGTCACTGACCGTTCCAAGGCGGTAGCCCTATTGTCAACCCTTTTGTGTTTGTGATGTCTTAATTGGCATTTTAGTCATCTTTAAATTTGTTCTTTGTTTGTGTTTGTGTTTGTGGTTGACTGTTGTCGTTGAATGCTCCTTTTCCTTTTGATTTGTATAGACTCAGGATTAGGCGTGGATTTTACTTCACAGTGCATCGCTTTCATTGCTGGTGTAGACGAAAAACCTTCCAACTAATGTATGTTTTGAATTCCTAAATGAAACACCTTTTTGAAGTCCATAGAGAGATGTTTGGTGCACCCTAGAACCTGGTTGTGTTTGTGATAAATAAGATGTCTTATCTTGCCCTTTATTCATCTTTAAAGTTGTTCTTTGTTCTGTGTGTGTTTGTGGTTTACTGTCGTCCTTGAAGGCTATTTTTCTTGTTCAATTGTTATATCTACTTTTTCTAATTCTATCGCTTGCACCACTACAAACATCTCCAAACTGTTAACTTGTTGTCCTTCTGTCGTTGAAGATTACGTCAAACAATACTGGGCTAAAGCTTATGTCGTCTCAGCTGTAAGTACCCTTTAATGTTCACACACTATTTACATCCTTACCATACAATAAGATAATCGTATTACTCGTTTTCAAAAGTAGATATAAAAGTCGAAAAGGAAATGTAGCATTCAAGGACTACAGCTAAACAAAAACACACTCTTCGAAACAAACAACAATAACAAGAAAAGATAAGAGGCAATTTATGTGACATCACAAACATACATGGTTAACAATAGGGCTACTGCCTGGTAACGGTCTGTGGTAAAAAGGCCGCTGTGGGTCAAAATCAGGAGCACCAAACCTCAATCGGAACAGTAAAACTGATCATTTCAAGGTGGTAACCCTATTGTAACGCTGTCGTGTTTCCTGATCATTTCAAGGTGGTACCCCTATTGTAACGCTGTCGTGTTTCCTGTTATTGTAACGCTGTCGTGTTTCCTGTTGTAACGCTGTCGTGTTTCCTGTTCGGTATTTATATCTACTAGTTCGCTGCTTCAGGTTAATTAATTTCGGATTTATTTTTTCCAATATGTTTTGCCTACAACATGTACAATAGAATAAATACATAAATAAGGAAACGAGATAAAAATGTTCTTTTCCTCGAGATGATTGGTCGGAGAAAAAAAAGCAAACAACAATATAAAACCTCTGCATGCCTACCATTAATGATGTTTAGATTGCCCAGGACATTTAATTCAACGGCGATAGCTACATTTCCTATTAGACTTTTATACCTACTTTTTGTTTCGTCAAAGTACACTTTTAAATAAAACATGTTGAAACTAAGTTTGTCTCTTGTAAACTACAAATAAGTTTGTATTGATACGAGTAGCAGCTATATTAGTTAGGGGAAGATTATTTAAATGAAAATGTAATGTTTTGTATTGATTTTGCCTTATTTTGTCATATTAATTGCTCTCTAAAAGCTTATTTTAATTAAACTGTCAATTTGAATACGAATCACAAAAGAAACAACTTTTTAAATGAAAAGTGCTTGTCATTGTGATGTATCATGTTGTACTGAAAAAAATCTGGCATTTAATATTCCATCGTCAGAACAAAATACGTATTGAGGCAATGAAGTCAACAGAGGGTTTTTAATTTCCCATGTCATTATTGTTTTACAAACAGGTTATCTTTGTGTCCGTGGATAAATGACAACACTATTCTAATATTGTCTGTCGAAAGTAATTCATTACATTTATTATTTTAACTCTCTTGAAAATGAACAAAAACAAACTCCGCATATTTTAGTTAACACATTATCAATGCCGTCGGTGTCAGTAAATAGGACGTAAACATGCTGTTGCTTATATGTTTTTCTTATGAGCCTGGGGCGTACCTGGACACACCCCTATACGCTCGTGCGTATAATTCAGAGTTTGGTCGGAAAACTAAAAAAGCTAAAAATGCGAAAAATGCAATAAAAAGTAATGCCGAAGTGGGGTTAGGGTGAGGGGTGTATAATTTACTCTGGAGAATTAGAATAGCTTCAAAATACGTTTCTAAGTCGCTCAAATCTACTTATTTAGGGGTTCAATTTTTCAAAACAAAGTCCCCGGCGGGAGGGTGACACCCCTCGTACATCCTCCCCGGTGCGTATACCCCAAAACACAGGTACGCCCCTGTGAACAGACTCAATAAAACCGGTTATGTTACTTTTCTCTCTTGTTTGTGTTTGTTGCTTCCAAGGGATACCCATTTCAGTATGTATTGACATTCACACTAGAGTTTGTTTAGTGATGTGTGGCGGTTGTATGAAGTTAGCCCGACTATAAATCAATAGTGTTATTACTTAATGGTCCTTTGGGATCATCAATCCCAGTCTGTGTGGCTTTAAAGTAGAATATCGCTTAAGCCCGTGCTAGTGGGCGTGAGAGGGGTTGCGCAGTATATTACCTCTCATGAACAGATTCAATAAAACCGATTCTACTACTGTTCTCTATTGTGTTTGTTGCTTACCAGGGATCCCGTATTCAGTAGTTATTTAAACATTGTTATGATTATAGAACGTCTAATTGTTCAGAATTAGGGCTTTTAAACACTGAAAACACAGTTAGGCACTTAAAACCCCAGCAGCTTGTTTTTGTTTACAATTTTACCATTTACCGTTCTTTGGCGGTAGCTCTGTTGCCAACGCCTTTATGTTTGTGATGGCATATCTTGCTTTTTAATCATTTTTGTTATTATTGTTCTTTCTTTGCGTGTTTTTGGTTGACTGTGGTCCTAGATTTCTACTCTTTCTGTTCGACTTTTATTTCTACTTTTAATCATGTTAATAAAATGCACACCAACATACGTCCATCTATTTACAAGGAACTTTTATTTTGAATGATTCTCATGGATACAACGCTGGAGGTAACCAGTCAACTGTTTGTGTATTTGTTGTTAATAGTGTCACAATAACCACTTCAAAACGTTATTAAATACTGAATGTTATTTAAGTATAGAAGTACCCATTAAATACAAAATAGTATTGGCACGTTTTCGATGTTAAAATCACAAATTTAAAATAGAAACAGGCAGAAGTGAACATATTCCTAGAGAGGATAGATTATAAGGATTTGCCAGTTTTGTTTGTCTAATTATAATGTCTCTATTATAAAATGTGAATTTCATGTATTTGTTCATTGTAAAAAACATGATGCTATACGATCTCACTATCCAATGGGATGTACACTTGACGACTTTGATATAAAACATGATGCTATACGATCTCACTATCCAATGGGAAGTACACTTGGCGACTTTGATATAAAACATGATGCTATACGATCTCACTGTCCAATGGGAAGTACACTTGGCGACTTTGATAGAATGCTTCTTACTTCTGATCCTGATAAAATAAGGAAAGTTGCAGTCTGTATATTTAATCTCCTACAATGACATTAAGGGGGACGTAATACTTTTATTATAAAATATAACAGTCTGGGGCCATATTCATAAACAATCTTAGATTTTTTTTTAAAAATAATCTTATCCATCCTAAAATTTCTTAGTTAAGTGAAAATTAAAATATTTGATTAAGTTGTATTCCTAAACCTACTTAAGAAATATTTTAGCTAAGATTTTTTTTAAATAAAAATAATTTCTCAAGTCAGAAAAATTCGTCTAAGAAATTTCTTAATGCAGTTGCTACGCAAGTCGGAGTTTCCCCGTGTCTAAAATTAGTAACGGACGTGACGTAGCGGAAGTGCGAGCAGGTTTCCCTCCTGTCAAACAGACGACATCAACAATGGATGAGAAAAAGAAGAGAGGGCCAAATTGGACCGACCAAGAGAATCTGCTTTTAGCAGAATTGATGGGGGAGGCAAATGCGTGCCTACCACACATGAGTAATCATGTGTATTTAAAATCGCGGTTTGGTTTCGGTTTGTATTTCTTCATATTCTTCTTTTTTTCTTCAGTTCCACGATCACGGATAGCTGAACATTGATCATATACAAAATGTAGGCAATATCCTGTTATCTGCCCCGCGGGATGAATTAGTTTTTCAAGAGTCAATAGAAATGAATATAGTGATCATGATCACTCAAACGCTTGAATTTTAGTAAATAGGTCATTATATTGACATTCTTAAATATCGTCAATCACTCCATATGTAATCGTGTCATTTGTCCTGAGACAAATGAGTTCTACTGTATTATATGATGTTATTGGTACATTTATTTTTGGAGGGTTGGCAAGTGTCTTAACATGCTCACATTACGGAATAAATCTGAGGTAACTCCCGGAACTAATCTGTCCCGGGGCAGATAACAGGATTATATATAGAGAGCGACCTCTCGCTTTTACTATTTGTCCATGCTACTGGGCACATTTAAACTTACACTAGGTCACCGCTTTTCACTTCACATTGTCTGACATCTTCTGGTGGCTTGAGTAGCTGGGAAGGCAGGCAACCGTTTATCTGTTTTTAACCCGAACGCATGACTATCATGTTCAAGTATGAGCGTATGCCATTATAATAAAAGAAGAAGAATGATATACTTAATTCTACGCTTTTTAATCAAATATCAAGTTATGTGCAGAGAATAACATTTAACCTACATCATTTTTAATGGCAGTGTTATTGTTACAATGGTGTTGCAGAATCTATGCTGCATCCGGCATGAAATTAAACAAGTCGCTATTGCACAAA
Organism: Cyrtodaria siliqua; assembly: GCA_037043455.1. Classification (NCBI taxonomy): domain Eukaryota; kingdom Metazoa; phylum Mollusca; class Bivalvia; order Adapedonta; family Hiatellidae; genus Cyrtodaria; species Cyrtodaria siliqua. Next base: position 312,358 of record JAWPHD010000276.1, on the reverse strand, counting down.
TTAAATTGGAGAAATGTTATCAAATAAGTCAGTATTATAAAGCTTCCAATGTCCTGTTTTTCTAATGAAAACATAAACTAGTGTTGTTCCGATTAATCTGTCTTACCACACGTATATATTAACACAACTCACTATGTGTAGAGTTATATTATTGTAACAAACTATGTTGTGCATTTTAGGCCAGTGGCTTTCATTTACTAAATAAAAAATATTTGATTTTGATTTGATTTTGACTCCTCTACTTTTTACTACAATGGTACCTTGGATTAGAATAGCTTGCCTGCACATTTTAAATATATTAAACATAAATATTAGTTTAAAAAGTCAAGAAGTATTTCTAAGACAGAATGGAAATGGGTGAAAAATCCTCTTAAACTTAAATTTTATTTTGTGTCATAATATTGTGATATTTTTTATCTGATAGAGATTTGATATTTAATTTGTCACGTGCTTGAAACTGTGATATTAATAATTGAGCATTAAGCTACTAGTCTTTCAATCAATAATATATTTCATTATAATTGTTAAACTAGCACTCTGCCAAAATCATAAATCTTTGACATTTTAGGTTAACATGGATACAATTGTCAAAAATGTACGGGTCATCCAGCGATATATTGCCATTATGTAATCTTTTATAACTTTATATATGCTTGCTATAGAGACTGGCAGGTGGCATAGACCTAGAAGTATACCATTAGCAGATAGAATATGTATAATTTGCAACAAACTTGAAGACGAGTTTCATTTCATTTTAGATTGCGATCTGTTTAAAGACATCCGACAAATATATATTAAAAATATATTTTTGAAATCGACCGACCATGTTCAAATTAAAAAAACTTTTTTACAGCAAAAATGAAAAAGAAATTAAAAATTTAAGTGTGTATATTTTTAAATCATTTGAAATAAGGAAAACGCTAATGAATTGATTTGATGTAATTGTAATTCAATATCTCATTTTCTCCTTCTCAATTGTAATGTTGTGTGTGTATTTTTTCTATTTTATTTTCACATAGTCATGTATATTGTGTGTGGTGCTTTTGTCACGTTTGAAAATGCAAATAGAGCATTTATGATTGTTTGAAACGTATGTGTATGTGCTTATATGTTCATGACATGGATATGACTAAGTATAATACATCAACCAGAACATTGATATATTTATATAAGTTTAGTCACCTTCTCCTTGAAATTTTAAATGGAAATTCTGACGTGTTCTTGTGTTTTGTTTCTATTTTTGTTTTCTGTTTTTGTTCTCTAAAAATAACTAAACAGTATAACTGTGTTTATTTTTTGCATTGATATTTGTAAATACATGTAAGTACGGATCTTGCTACGTCTATTAAAATGTATATGTATACTATTATATGATCACATGGGTCTATGGCTTACTGATTTTGAAATAAAGTGCTTCTTATATCATCATATCTTAATAACTACATATGCGTTTGTCAATTGTAAACTTCTGTAACTTTATAACACATGCAAACTAGGCTTTATTAAACCAAATTTCATTACGCTACTAGGTATAATATTAGGCCAATATTATTGTTCATGATATTTAAGAAATGCGTGTTATTTTTTAGATTTGTGTTTAAATAATGTACGCGCGTATTCCGCGATTTGTATGTGTTTTTTGTTTGAAAATATGTCCCAACAGTAAACTGTATGCATTTTGTTTATTTCAAATAATGTTTTTTATAAACATCGTCAGAACGCATTATACAGCAAACTTTCAAAATCTTCGGCAACCTAATCTTGCAATGGTTATCATATATACCAATTGTCTCAATTATATAAAGGACAAGGTAAGATAAGAGGGTATTTTGGACGGGTAAGTGTGAGGTTTGGTGCAACCTAGAACTGGTTTAAACCCCCAGTGGCCTACTTTGCCACTGACCGTTCCAAGGCGGTAGCCCTATTGTCAACCCTTTTGTGTTTGTGATGTCTTTTGCATTTATTATTACTTTTGCCTTCTTGTTTGTCTGTTTGCGTGTTTGTTTCTGTGTTTTGTGGTTGACTGACATCCTTGAATGCTACTTTCCCTGTCCGATCTTTTAATATTTCTTTAAAAATATAGAGCGCAACCCCGAGTACACACAGTGCTTTTGCTGATGATGTGGTGGTATCAATTACAAATCATCTGTTTCAGAGGTTGCGCTCTGTATTCCAAGGAACAAAATCTGAAACTGATAAAAAAAGTGTCTTTTTTTTTTAAAGAAAAAAATTTGTTTGTGAGGCTCTTAAACTCATTTGTAGCATTCAAGCTTAATTTTTATGAGTTTTAACAATAATTTGATCTATTTGTATTTAAAATATATATTAAAATCTAGTGAATTAAAAGCTTCAATATTGGGGGCCAATTGTGCCCCCTATCGTACCTAGTCCTTTAATACGTGTTCTTGTAGTTAACATTCACATCACATAATTATGAAAGCAATATGTTATGTAAATGCAATGCTAATAGAACTTATAGTGAAACTCAATAAAACCGAGTCTGCTACTTTTATCTCTTATTTGTGTTTGTTGCTTACAAGGGATCCCCTTTTCAGTATTTATTATCATTCACACTAGCGTTTGTTTAGTGCTGAGTGGCGGCCGTAAAAAGTTGCCCCGACTACAAATCAGTAGTGTTATTACTTACTAGTCCTTTGGGATCATCAAGCCCATTCTGTGTGGCTTTAAATTAGAGTATCACTTAAGCCGGTGGTTGGAGGTTTGACAGTGTTGCACACAACATTACCTCTCATGAATAGACTCAATAAAACCGAGTCTGCTACTTTTCTCTCTTGTTTGTGTTTGTTTTTTGCAAAGGATCACCGTTGCAGTATTTATCTACGTTATACAGAACCTTGCAAGCATGTCTGTTTAATATTGATTTTGTTAAAAGACTTAAAAGGTAAAAGTACGTTTATGATGAGAGGCTATGAGAGGCTATGCCGAGCATCATAACAGTTTTGAATTATGAATGTTTTGATGCATATTTTGTATGTTAGATGTAGAGAAGTATTACTAAAAATATATATTCACGAAATTATTAGTTTGGACATTATAAACAAAACAAACTTTCTTTTAAGACATGACAACTTTTTAATCAGGTATCATTTACAAACTTTTATAATTCATCATACCAAATGACTTCATGTAGCCTACATGAAGATGGCATAAAAACATTCATCAAATTTAATATCTGACATATAATTTCACACTGCGATTAAATGATAATAAATCAAACATTTTAAATTACTAAATGTTTCATTTTAGCATATTTTTGAATAAATGATAATAACTACTAAACAATACATATGTAAAGAAAATCGATGCCAAGAAAGTAAAAATGCAATCAATATTCTTTAAAGACTCCTTCACATGGTATATAGTCCTTGTGCATTGCATGATTTATCAAACAGAATGAAAAAGTGCTAAATATGTGTGTAACATCCGGTACCCAAAGAAAATACAATGATAAGAATGTAAATTTAACAAACAATATAATTTGCAAATATCATTATGACGTAAGTTAACATTGTCCTTTATATTAAAATGAGATTTATCTTAGATCTCTGGTGCATGCAAACTTTGGGTAAAATCATTTGTTTTTAATATCCTTACTTATAAAGAACAGATACTCATAAACAATGTTTATCACAACAAAATATAATATTATATACAATTGCAGATTTGACTGAAGAAACAAATTGTTAAAACGGTTCCGACGCAGTTCTATTCCATGAAATTCTGGTAAGAATATGACCACTGCTTCTCCCGGCAGAGATATAAAAGGGTTCATTGCACCATTGTTTTATATATTAAGTCTTCGATTTATATATAAGAAGGATGTGTGTCGAGTTAATTATCAGTTGTCTGTTGATAATTATGACTTCATTCCTCAATTGTCTGCATCAGTAGATAGTTTGCCTGCCATTGACACATCTATTAAATTACATTTTAATTTCGCATTTTCGAATCGATTAAACATGTATTATTATTATTAGTAGTAGTATTTCCATTTTTGTTTGTTCCGTAACATTATTTAAACATTTTGTTATTCAACATTGTAATTAGATTATAAAAAGTCGTAAAAAAGTGTAGATCTGTCTTAAAGGTAGACTAGGCAATCCTGAACTATTTATCAAGTGTTTCAGTTAGAGTTTCTAATTATAAATCCAATATCATTTTGATTTTAACACTGTTTACACATAATTTAAAAAGGTAAAAAACCGATGACATCAATTAATTGCTCTTTGTTATTTCACCACCATACGTTTAAATATATTATTGATGAAATATATTCAACAATTAGTAAATTAATAATGAAATTAGATATGCATGTTATGTGGAAAAACTAGAAGGACGCCGCGAGTTTTAAGCACAATAATATTGCTGTGTATTTAAGTTTCCGATCATCCTGGTCAGAATAAATTCTATCAGCCTTTGCTTATTGGTCATGGATATACCACGCTGGGTATTTAAGTTTAATTCCTGCCGGACACGTAGGCACACGACAGCATTTTCCTTTTGCAGGCGGTTCATATTTGCAAGATGGCGGCAGTTTCAAGCCGCGGTGGTGAGCACATCTAAAAAGGAAAATAACATAATTTTTACAAACAAAATAACAACAGAATTCCGAAATCCTAAGGTTGCTTACATTTATTAAGTCAAAATAATACATACATTTATATTTAGGCAGAGAACGGTCACACTTAATTTAACATTTGTGAATTGCCCAATTTATATTCGTTTACCAAATTGTATAGCCCTATATTCACTTAATGCATTTCCAAACGTCCTGGTCTGGGTTTATGCTATCACACACCAATTACAAATTTCAGTTCAGAACACATACAGTGTCGTACAATTTCAGAGCAAAGTACACAATTAGAATACTACTCTTCGTGGGCGCCTTTTGCTGCAAATATATGTATTACATAATAAGACAAGCAGTACCAATTGTGGTGCGGACGCCGGATTGCTTACTTTTACCGCACATATCTAACATGAAAGGGGAATACTTTTGATAAAAGGCATTAACATGCATGACAGAGTTATGGTCGTTGTCATATAATATTGTGTAATCATAATGAACATGTGTGCAAAGTTTCAAAGAATTCCGACTATTAATTTTTGATAAATGGGGAACAACAAAAAAACACAGCTTTAATCAAAACGTCAAAACGTTATGACAGTTAGACAGACATACAGACATACAGACAGGCGGAAATCGCCAAACCATAAGCCTGAGGTGTGAATAACATAACATAAGTATGACATTATTTGCCAACTTACAGCGGTCCACAGCTGACGTTTAGGTTCTTCAAACACGTACACCGGAACATACATTGAACGTTTATCGACTCGCCTACCTTAATAGCCTGCTTCTTAAAATAACAACCTGAAATCACGCAAGTAAGTAATTAACAATTCTGTCGCAACTAGATATAAATAAAACAGGAGATACAACACTGATACGTTGAACCATCGATATGTTCAGTTGTTCGTGCGTAGACGTTATAAGGGATATAGCAACAATATAATTTACTACTAGACATCCTGAGAAAATGAAAAACAAATCTTACATTTAATGGGAATGTAGCGACACAGCCAAACCATCTGTATTATTGAGAGTTCTGAGATACTTGAAAAAGGGTGAAAGAATTATCAAAATCGGATGATAAACAAAGAAGATATGATCATTTGAAGTTTCTGTTGAAACGGATATTGAAGCGGCCATTTTGAGAGCTATGACATCACGGTTCTACATGACCATATATGGAATATTTATAAATATGAAAATTTACTGATTTACAGGGAAAAAATGTAATACTTAATGGCAGTAATGCTTTATATGACCAGTAAAAAAATCATTCATTTGCAGTGATTTTCTTCGTTTTAAATGATATTTATCAATATTCCATATATGGTAATATGGAACTATGACGTCATAGTTCTAAAAATGGCGGCTCCCATATTCGTTTTAGAACAACCTTTAAATTGTCATATCTTTTTTGTTTATCATCCGATTTTAATAATTCGTTCACCTTTTTCCAAGTTTTTCAGAACTCTCAGTAACAGAGCTTGTTTTTCTGTGTCGCTACATTCCCTTTAAGAACTTTAACATGATGCATCTCTCTAAAGCATTCCACTGTTATGCCTCTATCTTAGATAACCAAACCAAAGACATAAGATAAATGTTCTAAGCTTGCGGACAACAACAATAACAACAACAACAACCAGAACAAAATTCCGACGGCGACAACCATTTATCGACGGTTGTCATTTTTAACAGACACACCTGTCGAGATACTATTGAAAATCTAAAATAAAAAACAAGCATTTTCTAACTACAATGTCTGTTTAAAAAACCACCTGAAATTATAGAACAAAATAAAGCACTTAAACGTATTGATTTTGAAAACTGTAGTGTTTACTTATATCCGATCTGTGACTGAATAACACTGTAAAAGAAAACATCTAAACAGTTATTATTAGACATATCTATACTGAATAAAATAAATTTAGCACATAAAATCCTTGTCCATAGACGAGATGGAAAACCGTGTATGTTCGGGGTCAATGATAATATGACAAAGATATTACAATCAATAATGCAAAAGTCGGTGTTAAACTTAAGCAAATATGTTGGGAACATATTTTTTCATAGGTTTTCGATTATGAAATTTGGAACGTTTTTGTTTGAGAATAACAATGTTTGTGAACTCATTTTAGCGTTTTTTAAACACTGACAGAATGGGCAATTCTTGTCAATGCCAAACATTATATTTGTTCAAAGCAATACGTTTGTATAACGATATATATATATATATATATTATTATATGGAAGGTAATTATGATACTTTGCTTAGAAAATAATACAAATAAAACAATTTTTGAAAATCAAATAATTACCTAGCATTTCTAAAAGCTTCAAACAATTATATCATCATAATATATGTCCTTAAATGTCGTGCTAAACTGATTTTGTTCAGTATATATACACACAGTCATGAAATATATAATGTCACTGGTACTCGACATAAACTATCCAACACCTATAGTTAAACATAGGCAATATAAGAGTAAAATACAAGTGCACATCCCAACAAAGCTAACTAGTGTCTATACAGTTTGCTTTTGAGCTCGCCTTTATTGAAAACAAATAAATTGTTTAATCATTGAACTATTACATTGTGCAAGGTAAGTAAAACACTTATTGAACTAATTCATTTATATTTTAGAAATATTTTTAAGTAAGAAATTCCTTTGGTTAACACCATCCCACTCTCCCCCACTCCCCCCCCCCCCCCCCCCCCCCCCATCCCCACACACCCGAAAAATAAAAGAACACCACTGCTTAAACGCTCTGCCATGCCTTATAGTTATGTGTCATGCCGTATGTACTAATACCTCGTGCTAATCTCGCATAACTTGGACAAAAATACAATACAAAATATTTAATATTAATGTCGACGACACGTGCATGGATTATAAGGAGTGAACAACGACGCGTATATACTATTAGTGCACATGTTACACGCACTACTCGTGTAAATTGCACTTGCATGCATTATGAGTGTACAACTGCTGTGCCGTTGTTTACTACACAAATCTATGCATTTGCATGCATAATTAGTGTACATTACACGTGCATGTATAACTAATATATATATAGTAGTTGGTGTACGTAATGCTTATATTAGTTGTGTGCGTTATGAGGAGTACAGCGCACATGCATGCATATTCTTATAATAAAATACTGACCTTAACGTTTGCATTGCTCGCATGCGCTTAATTGTCGCCTGGCTAATCTATCCTCCATACCATCTAAAACAAAACAATACCGGTTCCTGTTAATTTAGTTTACATTTATTTATTTTACACCGATTGTAATGAAAGCTCTATGAACTTATTTGAATCACTCTTGATGTCTTCCTGGGTAGAACCAGTACTAAGCAATGCAGATAAAGTGTCTTGCTCAGGGACACAACGCATATGGCAATGGCGGGAATCGAACACACGATTTTTGGATCATGGGTCCAACGCTGTGCCACTAGACCACAGCGCTCCACTAATTTAGTTATATGCTTGGTTATATTTTTGCATGAAATTTATTGTGTATATAATTTTTTTACTTTCACACTATACAAGGTCAGCTCCAAGTGAGCGACACGTCGAGAAGTTATTGCATTTAAAACGATAACACCGACTATTCCTGGTCAATTTTCTTTAAAGCTGATGCCGCATGTGCATAAATAACTTGATCATTACATGCGTCGCCATGGCTTATCGCTCGCAAGAGGAAGTTATTGCAGCATTGCTTTGCCTATATAATCACGTTTTATCATGTACATGTAACGATATTAACAATAATGCAAAAACCTCAAACAAATACGTAATATATTTATGCATGGATGTCATTGTATGAACCAATAGGTAATACAAATCAGTTATGACCAAACAACAAAGTGCATAAATAACTCTACTATAATTCAAGTAATCGTAAACTTACCCGTTTTGGTATACAGAAAAGAAAGCATTACCTTGGCAACCACTTCCGGAAAAAAACGGAAACATTTTCAATTCGGCAGCAGTTTTGAATGTAATCTGAGACACAATATCGTCTTGCATTGTTGAGAGTTGTCAAAAATAAACGGAATTTAAAACATCGCGTGTTATGTACGGCGAGATCCTTCACTCGTTTTAGCGTGAAAAAAAACTAAATGTATCGACGTATTCATATATAACTTACATATTTTTGAGAATCCAAGCTATATAGATAACATATAAACGGCTTTCAAACCCCTAAACTGGAGCGTCGAATTAAGAGTTACCAACTCAATATTACTTTCACTCATATCCAGGCATATTCAATTACGAGTATTTAAAGAACCAGTGAATATATACCTAGAATTTTAATAGGCACAGTTGCATTATTAAATGACCTGAACACCAGCATAGAGTTTTGATAAACGTTCCTGTAGTTAATTTTGTCTGTTATTTGGCGTGTTAGGCCCTATTGTTTGGGGCGCTTGTTTCAGCCAAAGTTTCTTTTGGACTTTTAAGATAAAATTAATCTGCTACCTAAATAAGTTTATATTAGTGAAACAGACATTTTAAGTGGTAAATAAATACCCTTACTTTTCAAAATCGGTTGAGAAATAAAAGATTCATGTGCGAAAGTTGTTTTTGATGGGTCATTTTCAATGCAAAATTCTGCTGCATGAACAATTTGAAAAACATTTCTTTTTAGAATTTTTATCCAAAAGTGGTTTTAAATTGTTGGATATTAGTAAATTAAGACACCCTGAAAGTTTTATAGCAAATTATGAAGGATTACAGAAGTTATTTGAAATTTCATAATTTTCTGCTGTCCCACCAACGAGTTTACATTGGAAAAGTCCCATGAAAAAAATATTTTGGCTGTAAAGTATTTATTTCTCAACCGATTTTCAAAAGAAAAAGTAGTTTTATTTACCACTAAAAATGCCACTTCTAATGATATATAACAGATGCACGTATTATTTAAATTGCTCAAGCTACTGCAGAAAAACCTTTGGCTGAAACAAGCGCCCCAAATAATAGTTTCTTTATACTAAATAAGCGAATTAGACAATATCCGACACCGAAAAATAAGGAGTAGATATATCCTTACCAGTGCAAAGAAAGTGAGTGTATGTAACGTGACACGCGACAATCTCGAAATAACGGATGGTATTGATTATAATAGCAAATTAAGAAGGATTACTGAAGTTATTTGAAATTTCGTAACTTTCTGCTGTACCACCAACAAGGTTCGGCACGAATTTTTTATGCAGATCGACATGATAAATATCGGCCTCGGTAGCTCAACTGATAAGGCTTTTGCTAATTAAACATTCAAAATGGTTCAACTCATTCAAGCAGGTGTTAAAGTTATAAAACAAAAGAACACGTTTTGAAGTTCTTACCCATTCAAACAAGTGTATCAGTTCTAAAACCAGTCGAATATTTTCTCAAGTTCTAATTTATTCAAACATGTTTTGAATTGCTTAAATATTCGAACATGTTTGAAAGTTCTAAAACAGTCGAACACGTGTTAAATAATTAATTCAAACATGTTTACAGTGCTAAAATATTCGAACATGTTGAAGTTCAAACAGATATTAAAGTTCTAAAACAGTCGTGTTTTATGTTCTAACTGATTTAAACAGATTTTAAATTATAAAACTGTCGAGCATGTTTTAAGTTCTAATTAACTAGGGAAGGGCCGTAACTAATGTAGGTAGCACTTGTGGCCCGAACCGATTGCATTGTACATTGCGTTGAGTGAATGTTACCACGCATTTGTGACTTTTGTATCTCTTTGTATTGTTTATGGATACACGCAGTACATTTGACAACGCAACATTTGGTATTTTTTGAAATTCTAGAGTGGAAAAGTCCTTATAAAACAACACATGGGTATATATAGTGTAATTTTTCTTTGAATTGAATTGAATTGGGGTTTTAAGGCGCACCAACACATGAAAGGTTATATGGCGCCTAACAGGAATGAACATGCTAGGCTCATCCTCCATGTACATCGAGATAAAATATGGAAAATGGGCCTAGAACATTCTCACCCTGAACTGCAGAGTTGCTGCAAATTCTATTGTAGACACTCCATTTACGCTGGAGCCACGTTATAGTTTTTCTGCCACTGCTTTAGTGATACGAGCGAGATGGCATCTGAAACAACATGATGAAGACCTTTAATGAGTATGAACAAAAAAATGATGATAAAATGAACTTGAATTTGTGTGTGAGTGTGGGCTGAGTGTTCTACCCCTCTTCCGTCCCCTCCAACGGGATCTGCAGTGGCCCTATTCTTTGCCCCTTAACCAAACGGCGATCAACCACACGGGGTCTTTGAAAATGCATGTTTATATTTGTTATAAGCATATTTGCTTAGACAATGTATGTACTATATTAGCAATAAAATGTACACTTAAATATAAAGTTTAGCTGTAAACACAGTATTACTTTTTAGGTAATTTAAGAAAGGAATAATAGCCGAGTACACATAAGGTGATGGCGTCATCATGAAGTGAGACACCCAAAGGTAGGCCTACACGTGTTTGTGAATCCCAGATTATATGTATTAAATTGAAATGACCAAGACTAGTAAAAAGCATAGTAAGTTTATTAAATAGATGCAGTTTACATAAAGTTAATGCATTTATAATAGGTGTATGGCACTGGCAATAACTAAATAGAGTACTATTTACAACTTTTTGAAATATTTACCACCCTCGGTTGTTATTTTGCCTTAATGGACTTTAATGGACACAAACATACACCTCTAAACATTGCAGATACACCACATATTTTGTTTAACGATATTTGTTTTAAAACAATACATACTCTGTATCAAGAACACACCATCGATATTGAGACATTTTTATTTGACGACATAGATTGTTACAAACAAATAACTATAACAAATTACCTCAGGTCCAAATGTTGGTATATGAGGAATACCTAAGAAATCAACGGAAACAAAACATGTGCATAAGTGACAGACGGACGGACCTCAGGTCGAATTTAGCAAAGAAACAATTTCATATGTATTTCAAGTTGATTTGAATTTCTTAATCGGTTTCTTTGAAATGGATGTATTATTTAAATGTAAACAAAAGCATATTTCGTTTTGCAAATTATGAGGCAGACTCGTTCATGTTTCACGGACACTGCAGAGTTATTAAAACCTGTCCTGAAAAGCTTGTGTACTTTCTTAAAAGATAAAGTTCATTGATTTGTAGTTTTGAAAGAAAGCGATGGTGGTAAATATTTCGTTTTAAACATAAAACAGCCACGAGACTCGCGAAGATAATTTCTCACGCCAAAAAGGTTATACAGTTTACAAGTAATGAACAATAACTAACACAACAAATGTCGCGAATAACATAAAATATTAACATATTTAGATAACAGTTACATTCATGTAGCACTTGTTACAATGCTCCAGTTTCACTCGGTTCACACTTTGCACTGTCGATGTATTGAACTGTACACTATTATGTGAAAATGTCCGAGCTGTTCCATTTGCGCCATTCATGTTATTCAGCGACGTATCCTTCTGGATAGTTTAGAGTAAAGCCTCGTGGACACTTTGGTGTGGGACAACATTTTCCTGCTGCAGGCGGCTCCAGCGTACATTGCGTCGGCAGTGACCATTGCACGCATCTACAAGCGTATAAATGAATATCAGTATTATTTGAAAATGAGAAATATAGAAACCCAGGACACAAACGTAATGAGACCGTAGATCCGCACTGCACAACATAAAACATGGCGAAAACATAGTGTTTGATTTGGAACGGTCAGTAGGCAATACGGCATAGTGGTTTAATTTAAATTTAAATTGCACACAAAATCGCTATTGACATTTTAGAACCAAAACAGCTTGTTACAAGCAGTACAATCGACATGGTTACATATTAATACCAACGATCGATCCAAGTTAACATGAATCATACTATAAATCTTGTATGGAACAAACACAAATATGTACTATAGGATCACCCTGCAGATAAGAAAAATATAAAATATAAAATAAACGATAGGCATATTACAAGATGTTTGCAATTAGCCGAGTTTAGAGTTGCGGTTTTGAAATAAACATGCCGCCTTAATATGTGGTATAATTGCAATGCATAATTGCAATTGTTTAGCAATGCAGACGTATTAATTTAAGGCTGTTGGCTGGGCAAGTTTTTGACTTTTTCAAGTCTAAGAATTTTATTTTTTAAATCATAGTTTTATCTGACAACAGAATTGTTTCATGTTTTGCATGCTAGTAGTAGAAATACGAATGAAAATTACAATTGTTTGTATATGTTCTGAAAGATATGTATATATATAATCGAAAATTAATATTTGTTTTTCAATAGAAGTATTGTTATGAAAAAGAATTGTGAAAACGTTCAATGACTCTAGTTACCTCATTTTAGTGAAATTTTGGAGTTAGAAATATGTGTCTTCTTCAAAGACGTCTAATGGAAAAGAATATGTTATGACCTACCCTTTTTTTGTATAATTTTGTATCTAAATGATACCAAAGAAGCTTTAAATATGATTTAAAAAAAAGCTCAGTTCTTCGTCCTTTCCTAGCCAACCTCCTTAAAAAGATACAAATATAATATCAAGAAAATAATGAGTGCGTTTCGCACGTATTCCGTACACTAATTGAAGCATATATCGAGGGGTGAGTGGAAAGCTATTGTAACTATACATTAAATAATGGAACAAGATGCGATAGCTACACACTAAACACTCGACATGTCCACTTACAAATCTCTACACTGGGCATGATTTCTAGCCTGGTCTACACACTGACATCTGTACTTGCAACCCTCCTTCCAAGTTTCACCTGTCGAAAATACCTGGCCATTGGATGAGCACCCTGTTATCAAAGAAATAAACAAATTGGAACTACCAGTCAATGACTCATCGTTATTACTGCATATCCTGATCAAAGAATAAACCATAAAAACAAATAACTGGTACACAAGTAGTCATATTTCGTATACGTCTATTACATAAAACACATGAATCTAAATAAAACGCTATGCGAACAGGATCGACTGAAAACATCTGAAAAATAAACAAAATTGAATCACATTTCCGTCAAATATTTCCATTTTTCTAACATCGGGCTTTGTAGGCATGTCCAGTTACTATCCATTTATCTCTTATAAGATGTCTAATCTTTAAACATACACCCTGAAATCAAGAGCATAACATTTTAAAACAAAATATATTCTACTAGTATACAATATTTATCAATCTTTAAAATCGTAAGATAAACCGTATACCGACTTGATAATTAATTATTCAAACTCGGCACTAACACCTAAACCTTATTGTAGCTATTTCCAGTTACCCTTTACATTTTTCACTAGTTGTACGGTTGTATTTACCCTGTAATTTTAACGTAATGAAGTTATAGACAGATATATATATTATAAAACAAAACTATAACGCCTTATTATGTATGCTGTTTTTCAAGATTTTAAATAAACTGAGTACTAGGCTCTGATTCAAACTATTCTGGACAAAAAAACACGTATTCACATATGTGCGCGTGACTGTCGATAATTAGAACAATACATACTCGATCATTCGGCAAGCAGCATAAACATAATCAAGTTAGATAAGAAAATGGACCTGTTGTAGGTTTAGCCTCGGTCACCCGGCCCGCTTCTGATTTCTTCGTTACGCTATGCTACACGGATCTAGTCTCGATCATCCAGACCTCTCGCGAGACTTCTCTCAAAGAAGTCCAAACGATGTCAGCGCTCGCAGTCAGCTTGAGTGTGTCTGGATGATAGAGACTACACGGATCCAGAACCAGGGCCTGGGGAAAATAGGACGTTTAAAATCGTCCTCTCGTTTTGGGCGATTTTGGTGAGATTTTTAGAGATTCAACGAGACTTTCAAAAAACCTGTTTTTAAGTTAATTTAATGATATTTTCTTATTTTTAACTTATGAGAAGCAGCAAGTGACGTTAAACAGTTTAACTTCTGCATCAACAATTCACGTTGTACTTGTTTTTACAACATGACGTCACGCAAACGTCGACTCTATGAGCGTGAAAAAAACGCGCAAATAAATGTGTTAATCGCTAGTTGGCGCTTTAATTGGCCTAATCTGCCCAGACCGATATCTGCAAGTAAGACATATGCATGATACGGTCTGGCTGGCCGAGACTATTGTAGGTTGTATCCCTATTGCCACTCGTTTTATGTTTGTGATTTCACATACCTTACCTCTTATATATCCCTGTAGCCTAATTGTTGTTTGTTTCGATGCGTGCTTATGATTGATTGATTGATTGAATTGGGGTTTTAAGGCGCACCAACACATGAAAAGGTTATATGGCGCCTATCAGGCATGAACGTGCCAGGCTCATCTTCCACGTACATCGAGATAAAATATGGAAAATGGGCCTAGAACCATCTCGCCCTGAACTGCAGAGTTGCTGCAAATTCTATCGCAGAAACTCCATTTACGCTGGAGCCACGTTATTGTTTTCCTGCCACTGCTATTTTGATGCGAGCGAGATAGCACCTGAAACAATGCAGGGATCATGATGAAGACCTTTAATGAACATGAAAATGATAAAATGAACATGAATTTGGGGGGATTCTACCCCTCTGCCTACCCCTCCAAAGGGATCTGCAGTGGCCCTATTCTTTGCCCCGAGAACCACACGGGGCGTGTTTATGATTGAATATGGTCTTTGAATGCTACATTTCCTGTTCGACTTTTATATCTACTTTTATTCAAGATAATATATAACATTTAATTTAAGACTATCGACAGTTTGCCATATTTCACAAATAAAATAACATTTGCCCTACATCTAACGATTAAATCCTCCTTAATAACATTTAAATTTCTGTAACGATATGTAACATTTCATTCTCATTTATTTAGTTTCTAAACAGTCCAGTCCATAGAAACCTTATGAAAAATGACATTCAAATTGTCGCAGCTGCAATAACAAATTTGAAGTAATGTAATGTAGTGATTATTTAAATTTGGTTCAACACATTACTGAATATATTCATAACCTCCGCATGACTTCAACAAACTTATTTGAGCAATCATTAAAGGGAAAAGCGGCAATTTTGATTTTTTGAAAAATAGCGGCGTCCCGTTAGTTTTTCTACATAAATTGCAATTGTTCAATAATTAATATAATCATAATAATTGTATAAAGCAAATTGCTTTTGCATATTACTAACTGTGTATAATATTGCACCAATAATATATTCAAACCTATGTTAGAACAAGAAGAAGAAATGAAAACTCAACATTTTATTTTATTTTATGCAAGCAGGTTTAAAGTCAAAATGATACTGGATAAATAAATCAAGACGCTTCTTTAAATGCTGGGTAAACCCTTCAAGATTGCAGTGTGTCCCTTTAATCAATAAAATGTCACATCTCTACATTTTGGGATCCACTCGTGTTTATTGTTCAGGGATCAACCAATTTATCATTGTGTAAACTATGTTAATGGTAATTAATCTTCATCTTTTAGTGCTGTCTAGTCCAAACATCAAAGTGGAAACATCTATTTTTAAATAATGGTAAACTATATATTTGGAATTTTCGTATAGGGACAGAGAACATAATCCAAGTAACATCCATTGCTTTCACCTAATGATTTCATCAGCATCTCGGAAATTTGTAATGATATGCTCAGATGTCAAAATTAATCAAAGACTAACCTTTAGGACCCGTGCTGATATGCGATACTTTGCCGTTTTCTACGTTATTCGATATCATTACAGCTCCAGAAGATGTTCCAACCTTTGCATGTTCAGGCATAAAACCGCCAGATCCACCATCCGCTCTAATGAATGTTGAACCGGATCCACCATCTGCTCGTATGAATGTTGAACCGGATCCTCCATCTGCTCGTATGAATGTTGAACCGGCTCCACCTCCTGATTTATCTCGCCCACGCGTTGAATGTCCTCTCATGGTACCCCCCTGTGATGTAATAAATGTTGAACCACCTCCTGATTCATCTCGTCCTGGTTTAGAAGACCCTCTCATGGAACCTCCATGTGATGTAATAAATGTTGAACCACCTCCTGATTCATCTCGTCCTGGTTTAGAAGACCCTCTCATGGAACCTCCATGTGATGGAATAAATGTTGAACCAGGTCCTGATTCATCTCGCCCACGCTTTGAATGTCCTCTCATGAAACCTCCCTCTGATCGTATGAATGTTGAACCACCTACTGATCCATCTCGTCCTGGTTTTGAAGACCCTCTCATGGAACCTCCATGTGATGTAATAAATGTTGAACCACCTCCAGATTCATCTCGTCCTGGTTTTGAATGCCCTCTTATGGAACCTCCCTGTGATGGCTTCTGTGTGGAGTCAGTGCTCGGTACTACGAATTTCGAGCCCGTTTGGAGAGGCTGAATAACTATTCCAGACTGGGAACCTGTGAAATCAGGTTTACTTTGCGGAACATGTGGGGTAAGCAATTGATTTGGCCCAACAAGTTTATTACTCGGTGCTACGAAATGGGGATCAGTACTGATAGGCTTCAAAGCGTTGTTGGACTGAAAACCATCTGGACCAGTGCTTCGTTGTTTTTCTACGCGTCTTGTGCCAGGTTCTGGTCGTAAGTGAGAACCTAAGTCACCCCCTGAACAGTCAAGGGTTTCACAACATGGCTCCCCAACTGGCCGTACAAGGTAACATCCTGCTGGAACGTTAGTAATTGGCGTGCATCTGGAATTATATAAGGAGTATGGGAAGTAAAAAATGTATTTCCGTTAACAAAAATGAAAAACAAGAAAATCGGTAGAACCGATGGATGCTCCCCGAAATATATCCTCAACTTATCATATGGCATTGTATCACCCAGCAGTTTTAAATTTGCAGTTCCATTAGTAGTTTTTGACTTCTGCTTTGGACAAGAATTACGAGCATAACATTATAAAGGGCAATAACTCTAATCTGAATGAAGGTTGTTTGTAGATCTGAAATGCTCTCATTGCAGTCTATCATTGTGTGAAGCTTCACTGTAGTCCCTTCAGTAGTTTTGAAGTTATACTCCGGACAAAAATTCTAAGTATAAAATTACAAAGGGCAATAGCTCTAATATGAATGATGACAGAGTTACGGTTCTTGCACATTGCACTTTGTCTCATTGTGTGACGTTTAAATGTAGTAACTTTAGTAGTTTAGAAGTTATGCTCCAGACAAAAGTCGGACGGACGGAAGGATGGACAAAGCGGCGACTATATGCTCCCCAAAGAACTTCGGGGAGCATAAAAATAGTTATACGGGCCACAGACCCCAAACGCAACGGACCGTACTGTACACAACCTAAATCAAATCGATTTAGCATTAACTGCTCGGATTACACTTGGCAAATATGTCGTTCTACAAAAGAGAACGGATAATAAAAAGCTTTCATGTTAGGAGAGGTTGTCATGGCCACAGATGAATCCCAGGTGTAATATGAAGATGCAATACCCCAATTACAACCTGTTGCCCAAGTGTGGTCAATTTAGTCGTGACGAACATACTTGATTTATATTGTTAACAATTTAAGGTGTACTACCTCAATAAAACGTGCTTAAACGTCCTAGTGGGTACTCATGTTCCAGTATGACATGTACTACCAACGAAACATTTTGAGATTTGCTTTTTGTTTGTGGAATAGTGCAGGGCTACGGTGTCATTTCTACCATTTGTCTCATTTTTAATTGACAAGTGTGCAGGGAAAATTGATGTTTTTACTAACTGAGCTACCCTCTTAAAATAAAATCGCCAGTTCAATTCAATTCAAGTAAAACTAGTCCCGAAGTGCCTGGGGAAGTTCATTCTTTGTCTAATTCCGCTGATGTGCAACTCGCGCCTTCTGTTAAATTCTATGTATGGTCTTATGTTCCACTTCTTAATTGCTTGACTGGACAGGACTCTTCGATGATAAGGAATTCGGTGCATGGCCGTTTATTACCGTTTTCCCAAGCGGTCGAAAAAGCAATGTTTTATGCATAAACATGCAGGACTCGGATCTTAAATCATTAAAATACAGACACAGATTTAAATTAACCATTTTTTAAAAATTGTATTCCTCGTACAGAGACATTCAACGAAAGAAAGAAATTCATTCAAACCAAAATAAGATCCTGCATATCATTATCCTCGCTTTAGACAGTCACACAATATGAGCACCGGCTCTTATAGTGTCACTGATTATCAAGGTGGTCTGTACATTACGATTTCAATGATGGAAAAAAAGAAGAAAATAATGTATATAAACATTTTGAAAGTCGTTTAGTATATTATCATTATATACAACAGGAAAAATGAAACACAACTTAGGAATTTACGCTCAATATCGTACGTATAATATGTTAATCGAATCTTACATGGCTGCATCAGACCTGTCCTTTTGAAAAAGTAGACTAAAACAATACATAACACACGTCAACATGTTTTCTATGGTGGAATAAGAATAAAGTCTAGATAAGTATCACGACAAACTTTAACCATGACGTCACGACAATGCTCTAAAGTGACATGTTAGATTAATATGTCGCGTTAGTAGACTGCTACACAGTCGCCAGTTGAAATTGAGTGAAACGGGACATGCGCAGTGATAAAAGGCAGAGTATTCCGAGTGAGAAGAAATCTATTTATAACTAACTTGACTGTCACTCCATAGCATTATCGCGATTTTGCGGCGAGTTAGCAAAGAAATTTGTCACGATACTTTTTGGAGTAGTCTTATAAGTCAACTTATAAGGGCTTAAAAGTCGCCTTAATAGCTGAAAAAAAGTATCGCGACTAAATTAATCCGACGGCAGTTATATGCCACCATAGTTAACCTTCCAATATTTCATTATTGATAGAATTCGCGTTTGGCTCAAGCAGGTGAACAAACTTAGGACGTGATGTTTTGCAATCTCCTTAGATTTAATAGCTCTAATTTTCAAAGCGGAACTTCAGCATTTCTGAATTTCCTGTTATAAAGTGTATTGTGATAAAAGATTCTACAACAACACAGATGCGTCCTTTC
This sequence comes from Cyrtodaria siliqua, assembly GCA_037043455.1. Classification (NCBI taxonomy): domain Eukaryota; kingdom Metazoa; phylum Mollusca; class Bivalvia; order Adapedonta; family Hiatellidae; genus Cyrtodaria; species Cyrtodaria siliqua. The sequence continues at coordinate 292,774 of JAWPHD010000276.1, read as the reverse complement.
CGTAACTAGCTGCAACCCATTTTTTCGCAAAACATTTTTCTCTGTAATAGTACGTGGAACTGAGTGTGCAGTACGTGCATTATATAGCAGAAATTCACGAGTTGTGTTTCTTTTTTCCTTTAGTAAATATGCATTGTAATTTAAACTGGTACAGTAAATACCCAGAAACTGATCACACTGTGTAACACTGTTTTATTATATACGTCAAAGCTTTAATGTATTACCATGATCTCTAGATGCTGATTGATGTGTACGGTCATATTTAGACACGTATTTCTTGAAACCCTTTAAACCTTCTCGCCGCTGCGGGTTTGAATCCCACTGGGAGCTCAACTTATAATTGAGAAAGTGTCGATTCTTACGGGTGGTGGGAGGTATTTAGCACTGGTTCTACCCAGGAAATTTGGTGTTATCTGCCTCTACCACAACCAAAATTCGACCGTTATATCGAGGGGTCAGCGCAAAACTATTGTAACTACATATGAATAAAGAAGGAGATACAATAGTTTTGCACTGAATGCTCGATATATGGCCCAACATGTGCTAAACATGACATAAAACACAACTTAAACAAACAAACACTATCTACAGTGTTAGTATATACATATCACATTCATGAGAGGGTAATAGTAAGAATGTTCACCCTAAGGGTATGATTATCACCCGAGGTGAATTAGCTTCGGGTGATAATCAATATCCGGAAGGTAAACATTCTTACTATCACCCTCTCATGAATGACATATTTATTTTATTTATACCGAAATCATCTCGGGTCAAAGTAAGGGTCATTTTACTACAGATTTCACTTTGCCGGATTTGTTTTTCGAAAAAATTCTATGAATGTTATATTGTTGGATTGGAAATAACGCAACTAAGACAATGAATGGTAGTTTATTGAAATCGACAAAGTACTTTTGAAGTTATGATGAATTATCACCCTGTACCAGCACCCTCGCATAGTAAGAAATTACACATTGTTGTCTACGGGGATTTAGCATGGGATTTTTATGTGAGGTATAATAAAACAAAATAACGCCTACCTGTCTCCGCAGTCGTAAGCACCGAATATTCCATTCAAACACGTGCATTTGACAAAACAGCCATCATACCAAACGTCACCAGTCGAGTAACGCTTTTCCTTGTAAATACAGTTGTCTGCAAACGGAACAAAAGTATCATTATGAAAAAGGAAAAAACAAACAACGACAACAAAACACAAAAAGAAAAACCTCACGATAACAGTTTATAGCTATATTCTGTTTTTCATAATAATTATTAAAATTTATGGGATTAAAATTAACCTGAAGATGAAATATAGCTATTTATAACTATATATAATACACACATGAATACCTAATTATAATCATATAATCTTTAAATTACAAATTAGTAATGTGAGTTACAACTCCCTCATATACATAAATACCGGGATCATTAATTATCAGTTTGCGCTTTTATCAGCATGTTCGTACAGAGACATCATAGTATAACACGAACTGTCTGAGAACAGCGCAGCTCAACTTTCGCTTTTTTTCAGAGAGCAACAAAGTTTACATCTGACATACCATCAGAAAAAGAGGCATCTCTATGCATATAAGCAGTCTTTAAACAACTACCAGAAATATACCAACTTGAACAATCTCTGTACAAATGAGAAAGAGAAGATGAGAAGACTGGAGAACTAATGAGGGTGTGAAGGGTGTGGTTGATGATTGCTATAGCGATATATATGCCCTGTATAAACGAAAAAGAAAATTGTAAGCATGTAGGCGAATGGAGGGAGAGTGGATTAATAATTGAGTTCGGCAGAGCTATACAGTATGTGCACTTGAATAAAATCAGCATCACAGCAACTTGTAAAACAAATAGAGGATCTTACATTAGTATTCGTTCATTATTGAATTTATTAAACGAGTTGGCAAAATCATATAATGCGAGACTCTTGCCGAGCAAAATATCATTTTTGCTAACGAGTTAAATAAATTCAATAATGAATGAGAGCGAATGTTATATTCTATTTATCACATAACTCACATATCGACTTTTAGTGCGTTTTGCCTGTCGCTTTAACACGCGAAACCGACATAAACCGTGGGAATTGGATCATAGTCATTATCAATTTTTGTCGACAGTGCATACTAGGCTTATTTTCATACTTATATAACTAGTGGTATATCGAAAATATAGAATGGTGTTATTTCACTCCCACACCGTAAGTTATGTGATAAATGAGGGTATGGAATGGTTGGATGTGGAACGGTGATGATTGAGATGATCAGTGGTATACTTTATGTACTCAGAAAAGTAGAATATCTTATACATAGAATATAATACAAATTTTGAGGTGGCATTTTTTTGGTGAAACAGAAATAATAAAAAAATTAAAATTGGTGCCCCAATCCGCACTTTGAAGTACATAAGTAAAACCTTTGTTTTAACAAATAGGTTGATGGTGGTGGAAGGCGAGGGAGCGAGGACTGAAGTGGGCAGTGGGCACCATAATTACGGTGTACAACTAAAAAAGCTGACAACACAGAATCATTTATATTTAAAAAAAAAGGTCAACCTCTCTGCCCCTTCCCCTTATTGGATGAGGATCAGCGTTATATTAATGTGTTGGGGGTTGGGGGAGTGGACGTGGTGGGGTGGGGGTACACAACATATTTTGATAGTGGGTGTGGGAATGGGGTTGAGGGGAGCCCATGCTCACGTAAGGTCGAGCATTGAATAATACGTGTAAATAAGTCATATCAAAAGTAACCGAACATATTCACTCTTGTACGAATTCCTACAGTTTAAACGTATGCATACAACATACTTTCGAAGCCTACTCTTTGGTTTTTGTGTAGTTTTATGAGGAGAAATCCCATCAGTAGTTTAAAAGTTATCGCTGAGTCACGATCTTTACTCATTTGACATTTAACCTCCAAGTGTGACCTGGATATCTGAAGTACGGTCCTGATTCTTACACGCGACACACCTTCAAATTTGTATGAAAGTTCATGAAATTATCTTTAGTAGTATCAAAGTTATGTCTGAGACACGATTGTTTCGGAATAATGAACGAACGAACGAACGAACGAAAGGGCGGACGGTGCGATTATTTTCTGCGCCCCCGTCCTTCGTCGGAGGCATTAAACTATGATAAGTAACAACAGACTGGATATTTTCCCTAACCAAAGCTATTGCACATGTCATAAGATATGTTAAGTTGGGCTCTACGGGTACCCATTATTCATTTGAGTCTAAATTACTTATGCCCCATTTAGATAATGCCATAAGTATACCAATATCAACATTTGGTTGATCTAAGAAAACAGTGCAAGTGATATAGATATATAGAACACCTTAAACGCAAAACGTTATCTACCCGTGTGCATAGTTTATGGGCCAACACATTTTGGGTTCCATGGGAGCCCGAAATTTATAGAAAAAAAAGTACGCTTTCAGCCGTCTAGATATCTTGATATGGAAACCCATGCCTAAATTGGGTTGAGCTAGAACAAGAAATGTAAGAGATATAGACCTATAAACAAAGCTACATGCTAAATTCGATGTGAAATGGGACGTTGTACATTTTACGGGCTACCGTAATTGGGTTACATGGCAGCCCACGGGTTACAGGAACAAGGCGTTCTTAAGCAGGCTTTATGTAATACTATAAGAAAGGTCATGGTCAAAATTTTGGTTGAGCTTGACCAAGAAATGTAAGAGATATATACCTATTAACACAGCTTACTCGCGCATCTCGATATGGAGTGGGTCACTGACGCCGGGTGATTACATAAGCTCTCTTATTCTTCGAATAGTCGAGCAAAAAACGCATACACGCCCGCTCACATACGCGTGCAAACACATGCACACAAACCAATAATATAAATGACTTCTTTAAAACGTACAAACCGTATAAAGACGAGCATACAATGGTTTTTTCGCTAAACTGATTCTCATACCATTGCGAAAATAATAAAATGGTTTTTATTCGCTAAACTGATTCTCATACCGTTGCGAAAATATACAACGAAAGATGAACGCATAATAAGGCATTATATTATCAACAGATGTTAAGAATAAAGACTAAAGTTTGGATGGCGATATAAGAAGTGCGACAGGTTTGAAAACATTATGCTTTTTTGTACACAATCTCAGATAAAATGGGTTACAGCAAGAGAGAAGGGTACAAACAGTCATACATGTGTATACATACAAATGGTATAACAAAAATGTATGCAAGAATTAGTAGATATGTTAAATGTGAACGGGGAAAGCAGTATCATAACATACGTCTCATGGAAAACGTTACTTGGCATTTTGTAAAAGAATTCTGACGAAGACATTTTCTTTTTACTTTGATACTGTATGATACTATTTGCTTGAGAAACACTCGTATGCATGCTGTGATGGTTATGTATAGATTATTATTAACAGTTACTGATTGGATATATTGGTGTTGATTAACAACTTACATTTCCAAAGTGCAGCATTCGTGAAAGTGGTGATTTGATTAATTGGTTGATTTAGAAATTATATTTACACAGTGCAGTAGTAGTAAATGTGGGTAATAATTTGTTGTGCTTGAGAAACATCTACATGTACACTGAGATGGTTATAAATAGTTTGAACAAAGATGCAAGAAAAAAATATATAGTCCCAGTAATGAAACTGAAAATAATGTGTTTTCATTATCAAATCTCTATGGAAAGGGCGTCCGATTTGGGTCTGTCACCAACAATGGGAGTATTACAACGTATTTTTGAATACAAGATTTATTTGGCAACTATTCTCCAACAATTATATTCCAGTTTCTTTAACTGCATTTGAAACCAAATGAAGTGAATAAGAATTGATCTCAGTTTGCCCGTTGTCAATTTTTTAAAAACTTTCCGAATCATATTTGGTAGTGAAAAGGCAATACTGTGGAGTAGTATGTGGTTTGTGAGAATAAAGTGTAATAGTATACAGTTTTGAAAGTCCAAAACGAATTAACGACATAAAAGTATTACCTGATTTAACGACATAAAAGTATATTACCCGATTTAATGAAATAAAAGTACTACCCAAATTGACGACATAAGCGTAGTTCCCGATTTAACAAGCTAAAGTATTACCCCGAATTAACGACATAGAAACATTACCAGAATTAACGACATGAAAGTATTACCCGATTTACGACATAAAAGTATTACCCGAATTAACGACATAAACGTAATATCCGATTTAACGGAATTAAAATTTTACCCGATTTAAAGACATAAAAGTGTTATCCAAATTAACCACGTAAAAGTATAACTCGACTTAACGACATAAAAGTATTATCCAAATTAAGCACATAAAAGTATAACTCGACTTAACGACATAAAAGTATTACCCGAATTAACGACATTAACCATAACGATACACCTTTATGTTAAACAAATAAGGAAGCAATACCAACGAGCAAGATAAAGGGACATATAATGATATAAAAATAGAGAAAAAGAGAAAGATAATTCCAGAGCGATGGATTGGAGAGGGAGACAGAGAATTGCTGAATTATGCAAAATAGGGATACATAAATGAAGAGACGATAGAGAGATAGAAATAGCCACAGACATATTAATAATAATAATTTGTTATTAGGTCTGTGAAAGAGCCGGAATGAGAGAGATGCTGCAATAAGGAAGAATGTGAGAGAACGTCCGAGGTTGACAGAGAAATATTAAACAACTTAACGCTATTATTATTATTAATATTATTTATAATTGAAGCAATACAAGTGCATTTTAAAATTTACCAAGTCCTCCTGGAAATAATATTGAGAAAATTGACAGTTATGGGACACGATAATGTAATCAATAAAGCAGTTTGAAACTAAAATGACACAACATATAAGCATATCAAAAGTGACATGGGTCTCTTGTGTTCATTCAGCGACGAATGTTCCCATCCCTTACCTTAACTGCGAGCTGATCACTCTTCTGAGATATACAGAAAGTCACTTTCTTAATATATCAACACGTTTGTGGTGTGGCATACTTTGCTTCTATATTATCACTTTAATGGATAGATCCGATATTCAATTTATAGCTCCGCCCTCTATTGTTCCTGGGTCAAGCTCCCACAAACAGTTGTTTGTCACGTGCTTTTAGCACGAGTGCAAATATTGATTAAACGTTTAATTGGCTCAAATCTCCTGTGGATATAAGCTTGATTGACAGATCGAAACTATGTATTGTTGTCTGATTTAAATGCGCGTCTTCGATTGACTGCGTAACGTGAATGTTACATTGTTTGTTTGATTTGAGTATATCCTTTGTCACCATACCCAACAATAAATATTTACTAGACATGGTATTGGTAGGCGAATCAATAATACATTGATTTTTTATATGGAAAAAAAAACACATTTCACACAGAGATATCTACATATCTACAACAATGCAATCTACTAAAATAATTTTCTTGATTACCTGCTCCCTTAAACCTTTATATTACTTACCGTTTGTATGGCGATTCGTCCAATCAGAGGTGAATGAAGCTCCGGATTGCCCAGTGTGTACTAGTGGTTTACCATTTGCCAAAGCTCCATTACTAGGCATGCTAGGTATTAGCCAAGCCGGTCCAGACCCCGACACTGGACCTGTTTTTCTAGGACCTATATTACATATATTTAAATTAAATGTGTGTGACAAACCTGATACACTATCGCTCTCGATCAATGGATAACGGTGGAATTATGGTCTTGATTTGGCAAATTATGAACCGAGAAAGACCCCACGTGTATGATCAGGCAATAAATCAGAGACTTTGCTAACCATTAAGGTATGCGATGATTAAGGTTTAGCAATATTCTACCCAAGTTATCACCGTCACAGTTGGCTTTCCTGTCATATTATTTTATCAAAAAGTTAAACAGATAACTGAAAAATATCAAAAACGTATGATTCACATATTATATATACTCCATATATCAATAAACAAGAAATACTTGACATGCTTGTTAATCTCACGTGTGAATCTCATGAACCCCACGTGAGATCCACACACGTGGACTATTCGTCCACGCGTGTGGATCTCACGTTACACCGGTATCACTATATGGGAGAACCGAAGAAAGTATAGCAATAACAGTACCATGGTGAATATGTACAGCTCATTCCACTGTGAACTATTCGAATAATTATTGAAATAATAATTTGCAAATATGCCAGTTTTGTCTTGTCGTGCCCTCAATGGTTTATTCCCTTGTTGCTCTGGCTTCTGCCAAGTCATCGAGTACCTTCTTGTGGCTTTCTAGGCTATTTCTTTTTGTATTTATATATACACGAGCATCTTTGTGTTTTACTTATATTGCCTATTAATGCTGCCTTGTTGGTTAGAGAATAGTTCATGGCGGGGTTTCTTTATTTACCCGGTCCCGTTTAATTGGGTTGACAGTAAGGTAAGTGTGAGATTTGGTGCACCCTAGATCCTGATTTAAACCCCCAGCGACCTTTTTGGCACTGACCGTGCCAAGGTGGTAGCCCTACTGTCAACCCGTTTTGTGTTTCTGACGTCATATGCCTTTATTATTACTATTGCCATTCTTGTTTGTCTTTTTGCGTGTTTTTGGGTTTACTGCGTTCTGTGAAAGCTGTAATTCCTGTTCGACTTTTATATTTACTTTTATAAACCAATTTCAGACCAATTTCTATTTTACCCACATTATCAAAAATTCTAGAAAGACATATAGCCAACCAGTGTATTGAGTATCTGGAAATGTATGGTCTAATTTATAGGGGACAGTCAGGCTTTAGAAAATCTCATTCTTGCCATACAGCATTAACAAAGCTAACAGATATGTTACTGCAATAATTGAATAATGGACATGTCACTGAACTTGTTTTTATTGATTTCAAAAAGGCATTTGATCTAGTTAACCATGAACTTTTGTTGGCAAAACTTAAAAGTTATAATTTTGATTAATGCACTTTAAAATGGTTCAACTCGTACCTTACAAATCGATACCAGAATATACAAATTTCTACAGAGCTTTCAAAGCCTAATCTTATAAAAACAGGGGTACCACAAGGGTCAATACTTGACCACTTTTATTTATTATGTTTGTCAATGATCTACCACTTTATGTAGAAAATGCAAACACAGACATATTTGCTGATGATGTAACATTGTCTACGTCTGGTCCTAATCTTGAAATTATACAATAAAATAGCCAGCTTAGTTTCAATCAAACAGAGCAATGGGCTAAGCAAAATAAAATGTTAATAAATGAAATGAAAACACCCTATATGATTATAGGTACATCTCAAAAGTTGTCTAAACTTAATAATGAAGTAAAACAATTATATGTTAACAGTACAGCAATAGAAAATGTACAGAGTCAAAAATTATTAGGGGTATATATTGATAAAAAACCTGTCATGGGACGTCCATATTGATAATCTTTGTACTTCTTTAACAAATAAAACTAATCTTTTGTGCAAAATCAAGAAATTTCTCACACATGAAACAAGAATTATGTATTACAATGCATATATACAATTAATTTTGGATTATGGTGACACTATTTCGGGAAATTGTTTTAGCAACAATATTAATAGAATCCAAAAGAGAGCTGCTCGGATCATCCTTAATAAGCCATATGATGCATCTTCAAACCCCTTATTTAAAGAGCTTAAATGGTTAAATGTCCATGATCGAATACAAATTCATAAAGCAGTGCAGGTTTACAAATGCGTCAATAATCTTGCTCCAGACTAACTTACACCTTTGTTTCAAAAGGTTCATTCCTCTTATAAATTCAGGACTTGTTCAAATGGTGATCTAATCGTCCCGAAACATAGGCTAAGTATATACAAACAAAGTATTCGTTATTCTGGTGCTGTCATATAAAACTCGATCGCACCTCCAATGCGACAAGCCAAACATATCAAAGAATTTAAGAAGAAATATTATTCCTATCTTTTAGGTAATACTAGTTAATTTTAATTTGCTTGCATTTGGTTAAGTACTTCAAAATAACTTTAAAAGATTTATATATAGGGACTTTTGATTTTACAACAGGAAACTCTTTAGAATTGTATAATATTGTATGTATATAACCATGTGTGTGTGTTACATGTTTCTTCATGTGATGGCCTCAAGGGAGAACAATTGTTGTAAATTGATTGAGTTACCATCATTAAATAAAGCATTTATTATTATTATTATTATTATTATTATTACAAGAATATAGATGGCCGTGAGTCCATTTAAAAGACAACACATAATAAAAAGAAAACCGCAAAAGAGGTGTCAGTAAATATGAGCGTGTAGCTTAATAAAACACATATACCAAGATGGCGGTAAAAAAGGATAAAAATATCGGACAGGGAAAGCAGCATTCAAGGACGACAGTCAAACACACACAAAGTCCTGCCCGAACACATGTTACCATTTATACGAAGATGGCGGTAAATTCATATCCGAACACGTGTTGGTATGGATACTATGGCGGAAATTCACACCTGAACACATTTTACTATGAATACGATCATGGCCGTAAATTCATAATCGTACGCGTGTAAACATGGATACGATGATGGCGGTACATTTATACCAGAACCGATGATACCATGGATATGATGATGGTGGGAAACACGAGTTACTATGGATACAATAGTGTCCTGTATAAGGTCTTTACTAATCCTTGGCGTATAGACGAACATAAAAGCATAGAGCAATGAAATAGTACTATATTAATAAAACACATACCTGTCATTTTCTCGCCGACTTGTGATATGGGTCTTTCGTTGAACACTATAGTTCCTGTATAGATAAACGAGATATGAAGATTTACTCAAATTTAACTAATAGGATCAGGTGAAGAAAGTCGCACATAACCTAGTTTTTGTATATTTGTTAGTATGTTTTAGCGTAACGGTCGTTATAAGCTGAAACAATAAAAGGCGAAACGTGACGTTTAAAAGCCCTAAATAAACTCTCGCATGTACACCTTTTATTTCTAACACAATACTTATTGTTGATCAGTTCTGTTTATTACTAGAAATAGAACAATATTTCAGTCAGATACCATGTGAACCTAAAACGTGTTTTGCCTGAAAGAAGACCCAAAACATTTACCTGCAAATGGTTTCTCTTGCTTTGGTACAAACAGTGGGGTAATCACGTTTCCGTAATCAGTTACTACAGAGCCAGCACACTCAATCTCGTTACAGCATTCTCGGCCAACTGGAGCTGTTAATGCGCAATGACTAGGTATTCTTGTATATGTGGGACATCTGTAAAAATGGGTATACAAGTGAAACAGGAAATGTAGCATTCACAGAACACAGTCAACCAAAACACGCAATTAAAACAAACAACAATTACAAGGAAAAATAGAAGCAAAGTATGCTGTACCCGAACAATAGGGGTACCACCTTGGAACGGTCAGTGGCCTCAGAAAATACCACATAAACTGATAATATTTATCATATACTTCCCTACAAATATGTTGTTTTTGAATATACGATACGACATAGACCTAGCTAGCCATATCAATCAGGATTTCGTTGCCGAGCAATAAAGCTTTATCACACGCGTGAAATATATAGGTTGAAAAAATGTCACATCACGGAAATAACCGAATGTTCATCTCGATCCTTTTACGGGGTGATAAGGAAATAACCGGTTAGTTACGATTTGTCACGGGTATGGTTTGTCGTCTGCGTTTTCATTATTTACTTCCATCTTGTTTTCGCGGCAGATTACTGGCTATAGAATCATTATCCGTGAATAAAATCACCACTTATGACAATTCACCTTGATTAGACAATTTCATAATTCAATGGAATTCATTTTCAATAAGGTTTCGGACAAAAATAAATGTTGTGTTCCACTTACGCGAAAGACATGAGCACATCTGAATGGACTAGATCTATTGATAAAAACATTTTTCTCCCTGGAAAACAGCGTAGTGAGTGAGCTAAAGTTGACATTTCGACAAAGCTGAAGAAGAGCTAAAGCTCTCGGGCTAATATGGCCTCTCAGGCCTGATATAGTGTGCGATATGTACTCATTTATTATTCTCAATTTAACAATGTAACTTATTTAATACGAAACACTCTCTTTGAAAGCTTTACCGTTCTAGTAAACGTGTACTGTTTTATACGAGTAATACGAGTAAATAAGAGTAATAAGACAAATAATATTTGCTCTAGTAAAATAAAGCCAACGCCATAGATAGGCTAGACACGTTACATGTAGTCACTGTATCTGAATACATAATGAAACTCAAATTCAACTTTCTAATTGTCTTATCTTACAACACGTTTTTGAACATTTATATCCATACCGGGTATCCCATTCAAATCAGAGATAGTATATTTCACGGTTTTGAAATCGTATATATACATGTTGTGTACTATCGTAAGGGGGACATGTTTCAGACAAAGGGTTTGCAGCATTCACGAAGAAGTATGACAGGGTTTACATAAAATATATTTCATTGAAACTGGATTAATTCTTAAGCGGTAAATAAACGTAACATGCGAGTTTAGAAATTCAGTTGAGAAATAAATATGTTACAGCCAAACAGGTTTAGTATGTTAGTAACTCTTAATTCGACTCTCTAGTTTTATGATTTGACCTGGCTGGTAAAAGCCGTTTATATTTTGTCTATAGAGTTTGTATTCTCAAAATATGTTAGTTATATAAATATATATATACCTCGTCGTCAGTAGGTTCACAAATGGTGTACAAATGTTGTAAACTTTGCCTGTTGATATCGGGATAGGGACTTGGAATTGTGTCTATAGTCCCCAAAAACCTTTGCAAAAGACGACTAGAGTAGAAACTAGATACGTACCTGTCCTGACATCTGTAATATCCAAATTCAGCGTTGATACAGAAACAGATCTGCCCGCAGCCTACATTCCATCTTTCGCCAGTGTTATACTGCTGTCCATTATATGTACACCTCTGTGTCGAACCTGATCCACATAAACCAAACAGTTAGGACATTGATGTACAGGATCCTAATTTCACACTATACTCTTTAAATTAAACATATACTAGTGATGTAGAAAACAAATTAATAATGGTATAATTTTCCATAAAGCATTGTTCAGCATTATTTGATAGTTGTATATATTTAATATTTATATAAGTATGTCATGTATACCTTAAGTAGTAGTGTAAATAAAAAACTATTTTTGATTGCCGCGTCTAAGATAAAGTTTACCTTGAATCATTCCAATTAGGCTTGACGAAGTCGGCAATGACCTATAAATTGATCTCCCATACTTTGTAACAAACGCCCCATCACATTGAATTTCTTGACAACATTGCTCGCCAGGTGGCAGATACAATGCGCACTGACTTGGTACTCTATACGTCGGGCACCTATAAACCAAGCATACGATTAGTCCAAAGATAAATTGATTATGCATCATAGGGTGTCCGATTTACCAACAAAGGTCCCAGGTATGTTAATATTTTTTATTATACCTTACTGTAAACACTCCATGTATCCCCATACCCCGACGGGTTGATATTTCGCGCTATCACCCTCAACGCGTCATAGCGGGTGAAAGCGCAAAATATCAGCCAGCATGCGTTTTGAAAAGCTCAATTCTAAAAATAGATTTTTTCAACAACAACAATACCTTTTTCTTCATTATCGAGTATATCTGTATATTAGGAGTATGTGTTCGGCGGTATAATAAAATGAATACCACATCTATCGCCTCGGTCGACATTACATTCTCGGGTTGATAATATCCACTGGCACCCTCAAGAGGATGTGATATTTACATAATGACATTCCGACTTTCTTTTAAAGTCACTTTTTGAAGATCCTAGCAAAATAGCAAAAAAAAAAAGAGCAAAACATCAAGAACAACAATACCATGTTTGCAAATAAAACCATTTTTGCAAATACACAAGGGGTCTTGTTTGCAGATACAATACAGAGGGGTCGTACTAATGCTGCATACAGATCGAACGTTTGCACCATGTTTGCGCACAGATTTCGTACCATGAGTAAACGTGTGTACGTACAATGATTTCAAATAACAAAATACACTTTCCCTTAGCCTCTTCCGTCGGATGCGGACGCAAACCGGGCGGTCCCGTGTATCGGTCTATACTCCGAGCACGTTAAAGAACCATAGGAATCTATTCGATAATAACAGTAGGGCACGGCTCCCGGATTCCTATGTATCCTTCCCCTATCTCTGGGGCGGCTCTACAAAAACCTATACTGTGTTGACGAGCCGTTAAACAACATTCATCATCAAATAACAAAATAGGTTTGTGAGAGTAAAACGATGGTACCACATTTTCATGTAAAACGAGGGTTAGTATATGTTCGAATAAAGTAGTATTTATTGACTTTGACAGAAAATACCTCTGAATACATCTGATATATCCATATTGAGCATTTACACAAACACATGTCAGCTTGCAACCATCATTCCATTCTTCTCCAGCAGCGTAGTGCTGTCCTTTGTACTCACATCTCTGTCCTAACCCTATAAACACACAAAAACACGTTATATGTACACTACTTTTAATGTTTTGAAATTAAAATATCAATGAACATAGCAACATATTTCTATCAATTTCAGCGTCGGAACATGTTTTCCCATATCCCTCTTTCCACTGGTCTTCATGGATGTATTTTTGTTCGTTATATCTCAGTGCGAAACATAAATGGATTAGCAGCGATTCTAAAAAAAAACGTCTGAAAAACAGGTATACATACTGATAAAGGTGATCGTTTAAGAGCAACAAACACAATTAAGAGAATAAAGCAGCAGACTCGGTTTTATTGAGTCTGTTCATGAGAAGTAATGAAAAAAGCAACACTTCTCACGCCCCCTAGCACCGGCTTAAGCGGTATTCTACTTCAAAGCCACCTAAATTGGGCTCGTTGGTCCCAAAGGACCAGTAAAAAATAACACTGCTTATTCGTAGCACGGGGAGACTTTTTACAGCCGCCACACTGCACTAAATGAACGCTAGTGTTATGTCTATTAAGGCGAAATCAGCTTTGCTAACATTGCTCGGATTTGACGATTTACTCCGAACTATATAATAAACACGTAATTAATGCATCAATAAAACTAAGATCCGTAGCGAAGGCTATTTTTAATCGTGTTTGTTTACACTGTTTACTATAAGGACGTTTGCAGATCATGCTTCATTAAAACGTAGTTGTCCAATTTTAAAAATACGCGGGAAATATACTATATAAGTACTAATGAAGCAGTTTCATTGGGCAGATTTGTGAGTATAACACTTAATATTTTTAAAGAAAATGGTTTTAGTTGTATTGAAGCAATACTCAAGTTTTAAATAACATAAATATATAAAATAAAAAGGGTTTAGTTGATATATGAACAGGTGTCATATTTACCCGCTGATGTGTGATACACGCTTTTACTAATCTACGTTATATGGTAACTCATCCACCAAACGCGTTTTTTGGTGTCATATTTACCCGCTGATGTGTGACACACGCTTTTACTGATCTACATTATAGGTAACTCATCAACCAAACGCGTTTTTTGGTGTCATATTTACCCGCTGATGTGTGACACACGCTTTTACTAATCTACATTATAGGTAACTCATCAACCAAACGTGTTTTTTTGGTGTCATATTTACCCGCTGATGTGAGATATACGCTTTTATTTAATCTACATTATAGGTAACTCATCAACCAAACGCGTTCTTTGGTGTCATATTTACCGGCTGATGTGTGATACACGCTTTTATTAATCTACATTATAGGTAACTCATCAACCAAACGCGTTCTTTGGTGTCATATTTACCCGCAGATGTGTGATACACGCTATTATAAGTAACTCATCAACCAAACGTGTGTTTGCTGTCATATTTACCCGCTTATGTGTGATACTCGCTTTTATTAATCTACATTATAGGTAACTAATGTTAATGATTAAATATACGTTTATATACCTGGCTTTGTCGCTATCATCTTGTCGTGTACACCAGGTTTGTCCGCAGGTATTACCCTATCCGTCGTAACAGGCGTTGGTGTGTCTTGTGTTATAAACGTCGGTTTACCTGTTGATTAACAATTGTTTAAAATCGTAAATCCACTTATCAATGCAGATGTATTGTATAATTTCATTAATGAATATATACCAAACGCAATCGTTTAAACACATAAGATGACATCTGCAAGACTAATAGTTATTTAAACTTATTTATTTTACATCGATTGTAACGAAATATATGATGTTATTTTACTCACTCTCGATGTGTAGAATCATTACTAAGCAAATGCAGATAAAGTGTCTTGCTCGGGGACACAATACATATTGTCAGGGAGGGGATCGAACCCACGACTTTTCGGCAATAGATCCGACGCTCTACATCTAGACCACAGAGCTCCACATGGATAATATTGGTCAGATTGAGAGAGAGAGAGAGAGAGAGAGAGAGAGAGAGAGAGAGAGGGGCGCTTCTGACATATGACCCATTTATAAGTCCCATGATAACTGTTTTACCAGTCAATCTGTTTTCAGATATCATTAGTATTAGTATCATTATTAAAAATAAATATAGAAGTCGAACAGGAAATGCAGCTTTCACAGAACACAGTAAACACAAACATAACTGACAATGCTAACAAAGAATAAAGGCATATAAAGTAAAAACAAAAAGTGTTGACAATAGGGCTACTACCTTGGAACGGTCAGTGGCAAAAAAGGCCGTTGGGGGTTTACACCAGGTTCTAGGGTGCACCAAACCTCACACTGACCCTACTGTCACCCCAATAAAACGAGACAGTGTAAATAAAGAAATCTCCGCCATGAACTATTCCCTAACCAAAAAGGCAACATAAATAGGCAATATAGGTAAAACACAAAGATGCTCGTGTATATATAAATACAATAGCTTAAAAAGCCGCAAAGAAGGTACTCAGTGTCTTGGCAGAAGCCAGAGCAACAAGAGAATAAATAATTAAGGGCACAAGACAAGATTGCACAAACATCAAACGTCAACGTCCTTTTGGGCTTTAGGTAGACGTCATCATAGGGTCCACATCCTGTCCGGTCATCGTACAATTAAAGAGGAAAACATAGTGGCGAACTGTAAATGGGTCCACCACCAAGCATGCAGTGCGTTGCAAGATGATAGGGTCATAACCCCGTTTGATAAACATTTTAACAAGTTTTACAAAGATAGTATGAAAGTGATCATGACCGCGAACCTTACGAAGTTTGTAAATCACATCACCATAGAGGTCAGGTTGTGATAGTCCATGTCGCAGAAGAGTTCTTAAATTACTTTTAAATTTGGAAAGAAAATCAGGATTACGATAATACAATTTTGCAAAGGTTTTACGAAGTTTATGGTAACGGTAGCCCTGATGGAGAAGATTTTTAATTATACAAAGATTACGAATATTAAAGTCCTCAACTCGAGTACAAGCTCTAGAAAAACGAATAAGTTGAGATACATACACCCCATAAGAAGTTGCTCGGGGAACATCCCCATCTAAATGGTGATAATTAACACTCGGGGAACATCCCCATCTAAATGGTGATAATTAACACTCGGGGAACATCCCCATCTAAATGGTGATAATTAACACTCGGGGAACATCCCCATCTAAATGGTGATAATTAACAAGATAATAAAACCAAATTAACAATATCAAAATTAAATTTTCAATAGAGAGATGTAAATCGAGAAAAGAAGCGTTAATATCAGAAATATTAGTTCTTTAGGAAATATATTATTAACCATAGTAGAAAAGAACGGGTTGTCAATGTTAAATATGTCATCCAGATATCGAGAGGTGTCATTAAAGGCTTCAATAACATCTGCCTGGGTATCTGGTGAAAGACTCAGCATAAACTCTCTTTCGTAGCAGAAAAAAAAAATCTGCTACAAGGGGTGCACAGTTCGTACCCATAGGGATACCAACAATTTGTCCATACCTGACGAAAATATTATCTAATAGAAAGATAAGTGATTCACAAACTTCATGGCAAGTCCACATAGTGTAATTGTCCAAACTGCCGTTTGTAAAAACGCTTTAATATTTTTACAGGCCAAACATGTAGTATTTTCCCTAGCAAAAGTTTTTTAAATGAGAGCAATAAGCTTGTCTTTGATAAGGTGGGTGTGGTAAGGTAGTATATAATGTAGGAAAATCATAAGTACTTATAGATGAAACTTGACGTTCATTGCAAAATGTTATCCAGAACGTCGCCTGAATTGTTAATAGACCTCGATTTAACCTTAGAGTCGTACACGTCACCTTTGCCGCATACTCATTTTCAGGACAGACAGAGGGTGAATGAGATTTAACCTTAGAATGTTTAATATACCTCGATTTAACCTTAGAGTCGTACACGTCACGTTTGCCGCATACTCATTTTCAGGACAGACAGAGGGTGAATGAGATTTAACCTTAGAATGTTTAATATACCTCGATTTAACCTTAGAGTCGTACACGTCACCTTTGCCGCATACTCATTTTCAGGACAGACAGAGGGTGAATGAGATTTTACCTTAGAATGTTTAATATACCTCGATTTAACCTTCGGAGTCGTACACGTCACCTTTGCTGCATAACCCCAGGCAGATGCTATTAAACCCCCAGTGGCCTTTGTTGCCACTGACCGTTCCAAGGCGGTAGCCCTATTGTCAACCCTTTTGTGTTTGTGATGTCGTTTGCATTTTTTATTACTTTTGCCTTCTCGTTTGTCTGATTGCGTGTTTGTTTTTGTGTTTTGTGGTTGACTGTCGTCCTTGAATGCTGCTTTCCCTGTCCGATATTTTTATCTTTCTTTATACTCAATTTCAGTATAGACGGAGGGTGAATGAGATTTAACATCAGAGATAGAGAGATAACTAGATAGGGTCTGCTGCGATATATGGTACATTGCAAACTTTAAATGGACTGGTGGCAATGCATTTTGTCCGCTTTTAATTCGTTGTATGAGCTCACGTTAATGTTTATGTATGATATAACTTTCAGATTTTGTTTGAGGAGCTGGAGCCCGGAAAGTCGCATTAGTGTTGCCGTTTAATGTCAGATACACTTTGATACGATAATGTACAATGCAGCTAAAGCTAGTGTAAAAAAAACCCCACTACATTATACTACAAGAAACTACACTATACCTATATTATCCGATTTAAAAACGTTTTATTAGAGCAATTCAAATAGTTGTATTATAATTTGCAAATGCATTTTCCGTAAACAGATAACAGTCATTGTCCTCTCATTGAAAATGGCCATAAGACGTGGTTAAACAAATCAGTTAGTTGTTTGTGCAGTCAGTTCAGTAATTACGAATACATATCCCTAAATTCGTTTTTATTTACTTTTACTATTTCTTAGCGTTACAGTCCAAAAAGTAACGTCTCATTGATGAACCAAAAAGGTACGTTTAAAGGCATTCAATCGATCCTCGTCTGTAAACTCTTTAATTCTAACACACACTGCTTAATGTTAATTATATCTACCACTAGAAAGTGTACACTCCATGTGCACCTAACGCCATTTAGACAGAAACCGATCGAAAATAGTACTTTACCTGCAAATTCTATCTCTTGCCTTGGTAAAAACAGTGGTGTAATCACTTTCCCGTAATTAGTTACTACAGAGCCAGCACACGCAATCTCCTGACAGCATTCTCGACCAACTGCTTGTAATGCGCAATGACGTGGTATTCTTGTATATGTGGGGCATCTGTAACAACGCAGAAAATATGACCTAAACTGGATAAAACATGAAAATGAACTAATAAAGAAATAAAATATTTTCAGAGGATTTATTATGTGCCAGATCAATACCTTGTGAGCAGGAACATCTGCAACAACACTGAAAATATGACATAAACTGGATAAAATATGAAAATTAACTAATAAAGAAATGTGTTTCCAGCGGATTTATAACATGCCAGATCAATACCTTGTGAGCAGGAATTGAACTGAAACAACACAGAAAATATGACATAAACTGGATAGAATATGAAAATTAAGAAATAATATATTTCCAGCGGATTTATAATGTGCCAGAGCAATACCTTGTGAGCAGGAATTGAACTGCAACAACACAGAAAATATGACATAAACTGGATAAAATATGAAAATTAACTAATAAAGAAATGTGTTTCCAGCGGATTTATAACATGCCAGATCAATACTTTGTGAGCAGGAATTGAACTGAAACAACACAGAAAATATGACATAAACTGGATAGAATATGAAAATTAAGAAATAATATATTTCCAGCGGATTTATAATGTGATAGATCAATTACCTTGTAAGCAGTAATTGAACATCATCGATAGCACGGTCCGTAACCCGCGTTAAAATGTTTACAAATCCTAAACGCACGGTTTTGATCTCGAACAAAAAGAAAAAATCCGCTGAAATATGTTAATTCTTATCTTACATTAATGCGTATGTTTATAAAACACATATTTTTACGAGAGATTGAACATCATATGAACACAAATTCACAACTTAATTTGTATGCCCATCTATCGACATCAAACGAAGAAAATATGCAGATTTATCATGGTTTTAACTATTTAAATGTCTTGTATTAACATAAATAATCTTTGTTTTTCATGTTTTCTGACGTTTAAAATCTTTTAAAATGATGTTTCCACGGTTAACTTAGAGGTACTGTCAGGAAATATAATCCCTCTCCAATAACCGCTTATTTTAATACACTATATACGATTATTTTACAATGCAACTTATTTCATACAAATCACCCCTATGAAGGCTTCAACGCTATATTTAAATGTGAAATTCGAATAACTAATACTTTATTCAAGTACAATGAACGCAACTTCAATTCCTGAAAAAACATAGTAAAATAATTTTAGTTTACTGAATCATGTAATAGAAAACATATATATTTTTTTTTATAATTTAATATGTACCAGGCATCAAATTCAAATCAGAGATTATATATTTTACGGTTTTAAATCGTTTATATAAATGCTGTGTACGATTGCTTGGGAAACAGTTTCATGGGGTATCTTGTATCGCTCTGCTGGCTGTTCAAATTAGGTGGAATTAAAATGAAAAACAAGATTTCATGCTCTAAACAAGGTGACCGAAATTGCCTTGAATTGCTCACCCAATGATTTTCGCAAAGATGGAAGAATTGTAAAAGAAGTTTATAACTTCATAACATAATGATATCACACAGTCGATGGCGCGCCATCTCAAATTCCCGCAACACCTTAAAGAGTTCAGGTCCAGTAAATGGTTATAGGGCAATGATCTCAACGGTTTCCTAGTTATGATCCAGTGACTATGTCCCAAGGGGTGGGGTGGACCCCGGGAGGGGGTGTGGGGGGTGGTCGGATGGTTTTATCCGTCTGTATATGCCATTAAGTGTATATATGGTTATAGGGTGGTGATCGCAACAATTTTAAAGCTATGGCCAGGTGATATGTCCACAGGTATGATTGTATTCGTCTGTCTATCGTCTGTCCATGCCCAGTAAGTGTATATATAATTCTAGGGTGGATATCAACAGTTTCCTTGGGTGAGTCTAGACCCAGGGTCAATGCTGGTTGGATGGTTGTATCCGTCTGTTCATGTCCAGTAAAATAGGGTTTATAGTATGGTGATCTATCTAAACGGTTTCCAAGTTACATATCTAACACAGGGTCTAGTGGTGATGGATCCCTGGGCGGATGCTGGTTGGATGGTTTATCCGTCTGCTCATGCCTAGTAAGTGTATATATGGTTATAGGGTGGGATATCAATAGTTTCTAAGTTATGACCAAAAAGCCCCATGAGGCTGGCTGAATGGTTGTATTCGTCTGTTCATGCTCATACTTTATAAATAACAAATATCTGGTCAAGTTTGGTAAATATCAAAGACACGATGAAGGTGCTAGAGTGTTTACAAGGCTGAACATACCATATTTTAGTAAAACAAGGTCCATATATGATGTTACTTATCCCATATAGCTGGATTTCGAGCTTGTCTGAGCTTTGATGAATATCACAAATCTGACCAAGTTTTGTAATGACTTTCTAATTATTGATGGAGCATTGATAATGCCCTATTAAAGAAACTAAAGAGTGAATTTGTGTTTTTCATCCGATTTCCAAAAGTTAATTATTCTTTATTTACCTATTTAATGTTTGTTTCTCTGATATATAACATAGCTAGATACAACTTAAATTGTGTCTAAGAGACCCGACAAACCTGAACCTGAACCTTGGCAGAAACAAGAGTCCAAAACACTTGATACGTACCTGTCCTGACATCTGTAATATCCAAATTCAGCATTGATACAAAAGCATGTCTTCTCGCAGCCTATATCCCATCGTTCACCAGTGTTATACTGATGCCCATTAGATTTACAGCCCTGTGCCGAACCTAATCAACATGAAACACACAGTAAAGGAATTTGTTTACAACGTCATAATTTCCCACTAAACTTCTTTCAATGTTCAATAGTTCTACTTGTTACAATAGGTATACTAGTTATTATATATTAAAACAATGTGACACACACTTTTGATATTTGCGTATATTTGTGCGATTTTCTGCATTGATCGCAAAGTCAACGTTTCAGGTGGTACTAAACTACTATTGTTTGTGTCAATATACAAGTTGTTGACGAACGAACAAACTATTTTTCAATTAGTACAGCGATGTTTTTTGATATTGCTACAACCAAGACAGATTTAAAACGATGCCCTGTTATACGTTTCTCTCCTTATATAAGGGATTACGGCCATGTTTCACAAGATTGAACTTTATGTAAACCAAGCATAAAACTCCTCCCATTTTCACGCCCACTAGCCTTATATACAGATATTGCATCTTTAACAAATTAGATATATACTCATTATTATAATTTGGTTCCACATGCTCCGTCGGTTTTAAATATTTACAGTTGTGCTGGATATATTTGAATATGTTTACCTAATCACTTAACATTCCCCAATGTACATAACTGTCTAACTTAATATGTAATGAGCCTAATATGTAATGAGCCTTACTATTACGTTAATGTATAACGTATGCTTTAATATGTTATGTTAATGTGTAATGTATGCCTTAATATGTTATGTAGATGTGTAATGTATGCCTTAATATGTTATGTAAATGTGTAATGTATGCCTTAATATGTTATGTAAACGTGTAATGTATGCCTTAATATGTTATGTAAATATGTAAAGTATTCCTTAATCTATTATTTAAATGTGTAATGTATGCCTTAATATGTTATGTAAATGTGTAATGTATGCCTTAATATGTTATGTAAACGTGTAATGTATGCCTTAATATGTTATGTAAATATGTACTGTATGCCTTAATCTATTATTTAAATGTGTAATGTATGCCTTAACATGTTATGGAAATGTGTAATGTATGCCTTAATGTGTGAATAATGCCTTAATATGTTTTGTAAATGTGTAATATATTCCGTAATCTATTGTTTAAATGTGTAATGAATGCCTCAGTTTGTTATGTAAATGTGTAATGTATGTGTTACTCTTTGATGTAAAGACGTAATGCCTTAAACAGTAATTCTAATACACCCGCACTATATAGCCTAGTTTAAAATATCTCGTTATATTGAACGATATATCACTGTAATTTTTGCAACGTTAGGAGAATAAGCATTGCGCATAGCGCATTCCGCATTGTAACGTATGCAACGTTAGGAGAGCAAGCAAAGCAATGCGAAATATTTCAGATGTGTGCGTTATTTTCACATTTTAGGGGTATTAGAATAGAAATAGAACATCGTTTACGGTGAATTATCTATAATATATCACGGTTTGTCGTTCAATTGTAAACAATAACTTCACTCGCCCTTCGGGCTCGTGAAATTATTGTTTACAATTGAACTCCAAACCGTGATATATTAAACGATAATTCACAGTAAACGATGTTCTATTTCTTAAATATAAAACTGATTTGATTGCCGAGTCTAATACAAATTTTACCTTGAAACCTTCCAACTTGGCCTGTGGGAGTCATCGATGGCCTATAGATTGATTTGCCATACTTAGTAACATACGATCCGTCACACTTTATTTCTTGACAACATTTCTCGCCAGGTGGCAGATACAATGCGCAATGGCTTGGTACTGAATACGTCGGGCACCTATAACAACAAGCGTACGAGTAGAGTAATATTTTGTTGATAATAACATTGTTTATTAAGCATAGAGGGTCCGAATTACCAAGCAAGTTCCGAAGCATGGTAGGCTATAATTTTAGCCGGACGTAAACGAGGGTTCGAAGGGAAACAAGCTTCCAAGGGACCCCCTTTTCTTATTTATATGTCAATATATCGAGGTTTTGCAACATGTTTGTAAAATGATTGAGGGTGTGTACCACGTTTGTAAATAGATCGAGGGTTCGCGTCATGTTTGCCAATAGATAGAGAGTTCGTGTCATGTTTGCCAATAGATCGAGGGTTCGTACCATGTTTGCAAATAGACCGAGGGTTCGTGTCATGTTTGCCAATAGATAGAGGGTTCGTGTCATGTTCGCCAATAGATAGGGGGTTCGTACCATGTTTGCCAGTAGATAGAGGGTTCGTACCGTGTTTGCAAATAGATCGAGGGTTCGTGAGAGATTTGAAAAAATACGAGGATTTATACTATGTTTTCAAATAAACGAGAGTACGTACCATATTTTCAAATGAAAACAAAATATTACACAAGCAAAATGAAAGTAAGTATCTCTTGAAATAAACTGAAATATAGTCACTTTACAGAAAGAACGTACCTCGAAACACATCTGATATATCCATATTCAGCGTTTACACAAACACATGTCAACTGGCAGCCATCATTCCATTCTTCCCCAGAGACGTACTGCCGTCCTTTATACTCACATTTCGGTCTTGCATCTTAAAGACATAAAAAACGTTGTAATAACTATACAAATTACCTATGAACGTTTACAAAAACAAAAGACAATAAAAAAAAATTAAAAAAAATGAAACTGTAAAATGTTTTATCATTTGCAGCGCCTGTACAAGTATCTTTTCCCATAGCCATCTGTCCACTGGTCAACATTAATGATGTAGTGTTGTTTTCTATTTCTAAGGCCGAAACAGATATGGACTAGAAGCAAACCTCTTTATCTGACAATGCACAAATCAGCTTTGATATTATTGAAATAATTTGAAATTACTCCTTTCTATATCTCGAAAACTTGAGTAGTCCGTTAAGAAAACTGAGACCCGTTTTTCATAGGTTTTTGTATTACATTTATTATAAACCTAACGCCTTTGTAAATCATGTTTTCACACGTTTAATATAACAAAGAAGCATGGAATTTTTTGTATATCTGAGATTAATTTATGTTTCATGAAGACTGACCGTAGTTGTCCAAATAAAAAAATCCACAGTTTTTGTCCCTTTCTATGAGCCCCGTGATAATTGTTTTAACAGTCAAACTGTTTCAGCTAGCCTTAGTATTAAGATTTCCCATAGAGTCGTAATTGTCACATTTATTTAAAAATAACACGAAAAGTTGCTCATTATGGAAAAAATATTCACCATCCTAAAATGTTGTTGAAAGGCCCTTACACTATCCTCAGCTGTATTACCTTCAATCATAAACTGTCAAAAGTGGTGCTATTGCATTTATCAATCAACGTAAATGTTTTCATTTATAGAATTTAGTTGAGTTCAACTGTTCATGTCGAAATGCCCTTTCACAAAAACAAGTATCCAAACAATAAACTTACCTCCGATCTGCTTCCCTCGACTTGGTATAACCAATGGTGTGAACGATTCGCCATACTTAGTCACAAAAGTGCCATCACACCCAACCTCTTGACAGCATTCTCCACCCATTGGTAGACGTAATTCGCAATGACTTGGTATTCTTGTATAGGTAGGGCATCTGTAAAACGTCGAAAAGAGATACATGTTACACACGGTCTCGTGCAATAGACTAAACGTAGCACCGCAGCGTTGTTCGCTGCAAAACTTATGTATAAATCGTGTACTATCTCGTAAATGTTTACTTTTCCATTTTTAATCTTAGTAAAATCAGATCTAATTCAGGGACCCTTTTACAGTTCGCCACTATGCTTTCCTCTTTTATTGTACGATGACCGGACAGGCTGTGGACCCTATGATGACGCCTATCTAAAGCCCATTGGGACGGTGGCGTTTGATGTTTGTCTATGATCTTTCTTGTCGTGCCCTTAATGGTATATTCTCTTGTTACTCTGGCTTCTGCCAAGTCAGTGAGTACCTTCATTGTGGCTTTCTAGGCTATTGTTTTTTTTTTATTATATTTACACGAGCATATTTGTGCTTTACTTATATTGCCTATTGATGCTGCCTTGTTGGTTAGATATTAGATCATGGCGGGGATTTCTTTATTTACAGTGTCCTGTTTTAATGGGATGACAGTAGGGTAAGTGTGAGGTTTGGTGCACCATAGAACCGGTTTAAACACCCAAGTGGCCTACTTTGCCACTGACCGTTCCAAGGCGGTAGCCCTATTGTCAACCCTTTTGTGTTTGTGATGTCGTTTGCATTTATTATTACTTTTGCCTTCTTGTTTGTTAGTTTGCGTGTTTGTGTCTGTGTTTTGTGGTTGACTGTCCTCCTTGAATGCTACTGTCCTCCTTGAATGCTACTTTCCCTGTCCGATCTTTTTATATTTCTTTGCTACGCTCCTCTGCTGAGACAATATGCAAATTGGGGTTTATGTCAACCGTGTCCATTTATCGAATTAATATTCTTGAACAGAACAGATACACCAAATTCAACCAATATCGTTGCGTGTGTTTTATCAACTTCGGCAAGAGCGGCACATTTTTCTATACGAAAACTATTGTGTATATAGTATATTAGTCTAATTAAAGCAGGGTCCCAATAATCAGTACATGAAAAATGTGTTTTTTACGTCTGTGTGATCAAGATCTATTCAGGACGTTTCGGCACCAAACCATTTCGACACCCAGACGAATTGGCACCCATTTATATTTGAGTATTATAATGAAGTAAAGAAATTAAATATTTACTATAAGATCACACATGGACATTTCGGAACACTATAATTTTAAACAAAAATTTACAAGCAGTTTTTCTTAAATATATACTGCAGTTATTTTTTATAATTGAGGATATCTGCTTCAAATCGCATTATCTCTCCTTTTTCAAAAATATAGATGCAGTAAATTATGAAGCACATTATTGTTCATGTCATATCTTTTTATATCAACGGAATCATTAGACTTGTCATCTAAACGAACACTTACTGGGTAAAGTGCAATACATAAAACATTTAATTAAATTACAAAATGAAAGTATTACATTATACGTTGAACACCTCTTGTACTTTCGCTTCTTCTAATAAAAATGCCTAATTTTTATTTCCAGAAAAGAAAGGAATATTATGTATAATACGCCCCAGTTGCAAGCTTTTTAGAGCAATAGACTACACCGCTGTATTGTGAGATAAAAAGTAGGTACTGTTAACATCTCACATTTAATAACATGTTTTCAATTTGTCAGAAGAAGCAAAAATAACAGGCATCGCTCGCTTTGATATTTCAAAACAAGAAAATCGTGAGTTTGTTGTTCGTGGCGCTTGTTTCAGCCAAAGGTTTTTCTGTAATAGCTGGAGCAATGTAAATAATACGTACATCAATTATATATCATAAGAACTGGTATTTTTAGTGGTAAATTGAAAATCGGTAGAGAAATAAATATTTTACAGTCAAAATGATTTTTGACAGGGTTTTTCCCAAGTAAATTCCTTATGGTGGGACAGCAGAAAATTAAAAAAATTAAAATATCTTCAGTTAGTCTGCATAGTTTGCTATAAAACGTTCAGAGTAACTTAAGTTATGAATATCCAACAATTTAAAACTATTTTTGGCTATAAAAAATGAAATAATTTTTCAAATTCGCTAACTCTGCCGAACATCGTTCTACCGCAACACGGCGATGAAATGCACATCTAGGCTCGGTACTAATCATCCTTGAAAAGTTTCGATGAAATCTGCTAGGGGTTCAGGAGAACTAGTCCAGATAAAGTTTGTGTATTAAAACCTTTAAAGGACCATTACTCCTCCAAAACTCATTCAACTGAAACATGGTGAAGATATGTACAACTAGACCCGGTACTGATCATCCCTAAAACATTCGGCCAGGGGGTCAGGAGAACTAGTCCAGATAACGTTGGTGTATTAAAACCTTTAAAAGGTCATAACTCTGCTAAAACAATTCAACAGGAAACTGGCGACGATATGTACAATTAGGCTAGGTACTGATCATTCCTGATAAAAGTTTCGCTGAATTATGGCCAAACGAATGGTCCTATCGTCATTACAAAAGGCAAAATACAGCATTTCTTAAGCCAAGCTTTCATTAAGAGTAACAATCTGGTAAAGTTTAAAAAGATAGGATGAAAAATGAAGGCACTATCGTGTTAACGAGGCAAAAGTTAACGGACGACGGACCACTCACCATCCCATAAGCTCTAAAAACCTTTGGCTGAAACAATCGCCCCAAACAATTATACACAGACTGTGCGCTCATAATGGTAGAACACGACTAATGACGAGCTGGCCTGTTAAATTTAAACACAAATGCACACAACGGTTCGGCTAGAATGGTGATCAAGAACTGACCATACGCCGTACGACATGGGGAAGAAAGATCCTCCATATCCACCGCCATATGCATGCCATCTTCGGGATGGTTCAAATTTTGTACTATTGATTTTATGAATATTGAGTTCTGCTCGACCCGGGGCTAGAGGGCGTGAACGGTAGCTAGCATATTTCACTACCGCTCATGAACAGTCTCAATCAAACCGAGACTGCCTTATTTCGTATGTGTCGTGCTCGGCCGTTTCCAAAGGTCCATTATCATACTCTTTTTTAGTACATGTACCAACTACATGAAATACACGTGCATTTAAAGGACACCTACCTTTGACAAGCGCTCTCGTCTGCCATATTGTCAAGAACATTTTATATATCGGAGATGGCGTAAAATTGACATATACTAGTTTTTCAGGACAGGGTTAAAGACGTTTCGTACCTATCCTCACATGTGTACGCCCCAAATGCAGCATTGACACAAACACAGGTCTGTCTGCAGCCATCATTCCATTGTTCACCAGTGTTATACTGTTGCCCATTAACTTGACATCTCATTCCGGAACCTGATCAAACAAATTATATTTTATAATGAGGTAAACTGTGATGCGTAGCTAGCCTAGAGTTGTATTACGTATCCAATGAACTATGTTGGTACTTACTCCCTTAACTTTATAATGTACGTGTAGGACTTTCATGATAACAATTATGTTCAATTTTAATATATTCTATATATCTTTGAGAAGTCCATCGAACCATCACGATGGACTTAATAACACCTAGTTATGCTACTCACATATCCGAGTAAATTCAAACGAAGTATAGTTACTATCCACAGATTCACTTGACTGTTTATTTAGTTTTATATAGTCCTCATTATCTTTTAAGTTTGTTCAATATCATTAGACGTTACCAATTTTTTTATTTAGATAGGTTTATATAAAAAAGCCATGTTTGATTTAAATTGTCTTTTAATCGACGACACCACTTACCACAAAACATTCAAATTTAAACTGTAAAAAACATCGATGACGTATAAGCGCCAAGTCAATTCTCTTGTAAATCTTTATCATTTTACTCTAAGTTATGTCAATTAGACCAGTAAGACTTAAATTATCTTGATCGAATCCCGTAAACTGCAGACTTACCTCCAAAAGGAATCAATGACGTAGATATAGATTTGCCATACTTGGTAACAAATACGCCATCACAAATGACTTCTTGGCAACATTGCTCGCCAGGTGGTAGATTTAAAGCGCAATTTCTTGGTACGTTATACGTCGGGCACCTATTAAGACGTTATGATTAGTGAGCTGAAGTCGTGAACTGCATGATTGAAAGGGTCATTTTGAAACACTTAACATGCATATATTTACTTTTAAGATAGCAGTCGCCTATTCAAGCATGTTTTAATGTTTAACACTAGAAATATGACATTCCATCTCAACAAATTGTATAATAATTAATCAACGTTTTAGCTAGAAACGTGCTTTTTCGGAAGGTAAACATACGTTTTTATGGTCGTTGATGATATCATGAGACGTAGCAATTTAAAGTTATTCGCAATCGTATTTGAACAAATATCAGAATTTTACCATTACTCTGATAATGAGTCCTGCGGTTTGCAATCGGTGAGTCTAAAGCGTCGTCGACCGTTCAAACATGACATATTTAGTGCTGTGTTACAGCTGTAAAATGACGCCCGACTACAAATCAGTAATGTTATTGCTTACTAGTACTTTGGGATCACCAAGCCCAATGTTTTTGGTGTTGGGATAGAATGCCGCTACAATACCTTTCATGAACAGACTAAAAACCCCGAGTCTGCTACTTTCCTTTCTTATTTTTGTTTGATCCCTTTTCCTTATTTATTGAGGTTACCAGCCAATAAAACCTCCTTTGCAAATGAATTGCAAATTCAATAACATTTTGTCATATGCCCTTTGGGTTTTAATGGACTGCAACTTGGAAGGGGCATAATGCAAAGGGTTTTATTTCACAAACGATAAAACTACGTGTGCAACTAAAATTATAGCATGTCTTAATATTCAGTGTCAGAGACATAATGGAAATATTCAAATGTTGGTTTGCATCTGTTGAGAAATATTGAGCAGACGACACTAGTATTATTTTGACAGAAAGAAACGTACCTTGAAACACATCTGTAATATCCGTATTCACCGTCTAAACACACACACGTCAACTGGCAGCCATCGTTCCATTCTTGCCCAGTGGCGTACTGCTGTCCTTTATACACACATCTTGGTCCAGAATCTGATCAGAACAACAACATATACAGCATACCAGGACAAACAATATTTCCGGAAATGACAAAATATCGTTATTTTAATGTATTTGTGTATGACATTGGAAGAGTATATTAACCGGAATCAATGTAGCGTGAACAGTAGCTCAAATTCGGTCACTTCATGCATAGTGCTGATTTAGATGTATGTTTGTAAATACTGATGGACTTGAGTTGTGTGCTTATTAATATGGTCGTTTTCGACTGGCTTTTGAGGTTGATATATTGTTTCCATTGACAGGCTCAACTCGCTTAATGCGTTGAGTACTTTCTTAACAATATAAAAATATGTTATATGTGTCGAGAACGGAAAACCAACTGACCATTCAAATTAATTGTTTACCTAACTATGACTGGATGATACGAACGCGGGAGGAAAT
This sequence comes from Cyrtodaria siliqua, assembly GCA_037043455.1. Taxonomy (NCBI): domain Eukaryota; kingdom Metazoa; phylum Mollusca; class Bivalvia; order Adapedonta; family Hiatellidae; genus Cyrtodaria; species Cyrtodaria siliqua. The sequence goes on along the minus strand of JAWPHD010000276.1, from coordinate 262,496 downwards.
CAATAAATGGAACAGCAGTGTGCTTAACGAAACAGCTTCAGTCGAATGGAATGGAATTGAATGTTGTTTAACGGCTTATCAACACAGTATATGCTATTTAGAGCCGCCCCAGAGAGAGGGGAAGGATACATAGGAATCAGGGAACCGTGCCCTACTTTTATTATCGAATAGATTCCTATGGTTCTTTAACGTGCTCGGAGGATTGACCGATAAACGGCCTACATATCCACAGACGTCGTGGTAACAGTTTGTTTGTGTGGTGTTTTTGGTCACTTTGAACACAAGTAAGGTTATATATGACGGTCAATTGTGTTTGTGGTGGAGAAAGACCACTCACTTTTCCTGGGTAGAACCAGTAGTGTACACCTCCGGTCATCCGTAAGAATCGACAGCGTTCATAACGTCATATAGACTAATATCGGTATTACGCATATATTAAACATGTGTAGTTTTTTTTACTATTTGATATTATTTCAATCATGTAACAATTGTTTACACTATTTAACAAGCAATAGACAAATCACGCAATTCAATGCATTTTAACTAAAATATACAAATACATACCTGGTTTCGTTGGTTTTGGCATAATCGCAGTGTCCGGACGTTTCACTACAGGATCTCTAGTAACTTTTGATGTGTCTACTTCAGAAAGGTCTGGTATCTCAAACCCTGGTTTACCTACTGATAAGCAATTGTTTTGATAAATTAAACTTCTTCCTTAAATTAATTTAACCATGAATATTAATTGTATATTTATCTATTGTATTTATATTTTGAAACATAAATAAATATAATGAAACACGTAATCGATAATGTTCTCATCGAGTTGATTGATTTAAACATCAATATGGGCGTAGCATGTCCATTTCATCTGTCTGTCATATCTTCTGATAGGTGTTATTTTCAATTAAATGATTACAACTGTGCCAATGCAAAGGAAATGCTATCGGCAATGCTACAAAGTCGTCTTGACATAAAAGAGTATTGATCTATCAAACACACTTTTCTTCTTCATATCAAATAACATACTACTTTTTTAAATTATCCGTATATATAAAGCGCGTTATATGTTTAACAAAATAGCACACGTTACATGTAGTTTTATATATCAATAATGTAGCATTTTAAAATGACAGCGCTTGATTACATAATAGATTTATGCTTCACACTATTAATACCATAATTAATAAATAATGTATTATGCAAATTTATGAACTGGGCAGTCTGACCTAGAATGTTATATGGATATAACGTTCTAGGTCTGACTGCCCAGTCCATAAAGTTCATATGGACCGAAGCACCATAATTATTTGTTATATTATACCGAATTTGACCAACAAATTAAATCAATACGTTTTATGATTTATTTTGACGTCGTTTTTTTCACACGTCTGTTAATATAGCTATCGAGGGCTGGCGTGGCGCAGTCGGTAGCGCGGCGGATTTGTAACCGGAGGCCCAGGGTTCAATCCTCCGTGGTGCCACTGAGTTCCGTCGGTGTGTTCTTGGGCAAGACACTTTCCCTTAGCCTCGTCCGTCGGATGGGGACGTAAACCGGGCGGTCCCGTGTGTCGGTCTATCCTCCGAGCACGTTAAAGAACCATAGGAATCTATTCGATAATAAGAGTAGGGCAGGTTCCCGGATTCCTATGTATCCTTCCCCTATCTCTGGGGCGGCTCTAAATAACCTATACTGTGTTGATGAGCCGTTAAAACAACATTCAATTCAATTAATATAGCTATCCGACCGGGCGCCCGGTCAATATGCAACTTTATGGACCGGATGACGTCACATTAAACAAAGAGTGGAATATGCAAATGAGGTATAATATACGAATATATATATACTCTTAAGGATATATAGCAGTATATAATACCACAAACAGCAACTTTATTTTCCAAAAGTTAGAAATGGTAGAAAGACAAAACAATCAGTAGTTAAGTAATCAAATATACAATGCGCTATGAATGATATTCAAGAACGCCTTTTAGAGGACCAATTGAGCGTAATAGTTATGGAGGCATCGTCATACCATTACTGCAAATTATATGAAATACCAATAATGTGAGATGTACACGTTATGACGAACACTATAATGACAGGCCACCATGTGTCATATTTATTAATATGCGGAAAAAAACAGTGTTATTAAACTGGTTTACATTTAAATCAGGTAGTTCATAGTTAAAGGCATGTTTAACTTGTTCAAACATTGTTTAAACATATACCTGGTTGTATTGTTTTTTTCGGTTTTGTCCCGAAATCAGGTCTGTCCAATCTTGTATGCCCTACCCAATCCGGACTTGTGTCGGGCTTCGTTGTGTCTGTTGGCTTTCCTGGAATTTAGCAATGATTGTAATTAATTAAAATGTATCCATCAATGAATATAACAATGCAGAGTGTCACAAGTTGGGTTTCATTAAAATTTTAAAACGTAAATTTCTATACACTTTTGAGTATACCTGTATTATTGTTTTCGAGAAGCACCTGTAGATATGCCTTTGTTTGCCCATATTGTTCTATACACAATTTGTCCTACAAGTGAGTGTGTAAAAGGTCAGTGTGAAGACAGACAGCTCAGAGAGAGGTTGTTTTTAGAAGTGCAGAATGATGTAAAGAATGAGCAGATACTGTGAGTAGATGTAATATTTAGTTAGTTTCAGTGAATTGTGAAATTGTCTATTGCAATAATTGTATGTGATGTATGTAGTCAGTAATTGTTTGGTAAGAGTGTGTTTTCTATAATTGTAGGTGGTTTTTATTACATTGCCATTGCTGAGACTTTGAAATTAGCGAAACCTTTGGAAAGAGATACATGGATGTAAATGCGTTGAACTCTATTGTAAAAGCATAGCATATCTCTTAGAATCAGCCATAGTAGAGAGCTGCTTAAATCACTTGGCGGGATATACCGAATTGAACAGTTACCAGTGCCATATTTATTGATATAGACGTCGGCCTTAGTCGGAAGACTGTGCATACTGTGTGATATATGTTTAATGGGCGTCAGCTTTGTGGAAACCACTGTGTATACTGTGTGATAAATGCATAGTGGATGTCGACCTTAGTGGTATTTATGTAGAAGAGGACAGACTTATTGGAGACTCCTATGTGGTAATTGGTACCATAATAGCCTTATTGATATCTGTTCTATGCCAGCAATTACATTTCGTTAAGATATATGGCGTGTAGCATCTGGGTGGATCATTTTATTGAGTAAAAAGCATTGTGACTTTTAGTATAGGTTATGTGTGAGATTTTTGGTACCTGGTAATATAGGTGCAAGAATATAAGAGAGATAATACTTATAGGCATGCCTTATCATCTGTAGTGATATATCGTTGACTGTGAGGATGTTATATTGACCAAGGATTATCATTTACCATGTGTTTGTTGTATTTGTATTCTAATCTATATTAGTAAATATCATATGAAATAAAAAAAATATGAAAACAGTTGGTTGAATTTAGGCTTCAAATGTGAGTCCTGATTGGCTCACATATATTTGTGACACAGTGCAATTATTTAATCTGGTACATGAATAAATATAGTCAAGCTCAGTTACCTTGACATACATGTTGATTTAACGAGCCATCAAACAAACATTTGATATGTTTATCATTTGTATATACACTTCGTACGAAGTATACACTGTTACATGGTTTAATGAAAGTCCATCATTAGGTCACAAAGACAAACTATCCAGTAGCAAATTGGGAAATAAATAGACTAGAGATAGAGAACAAATCCGGCCAAGAAAGCGTAATAGAATTATCATTAACAAACACGCGTAAACTGACAACCACCATTCCATTTCCCCAGTCACGTGCTGCCACGTGCTGTCCTTTATACACACATCTCGGGCCGAAATCTGATCAAAACAACAACAACATATACCAGGACAAACAGTATTTCCGGCTGAAACGCAAAAGAAATGCAACTCGGGAATTTCTGCTATATATTGTTTGTACACTATGCTGCTGTTAATCGAATGGTAGATGGCTACGTGAGACTTTTCCTTTCGGAAAAAAATACCAAAACAACACATAATACAGCAAATAATATTCCTTCAAAGTTTCATTATTGACAGAGTACGGGTTTGGCTCAAGCATGTGAGCAAACTTAGGATGCAAAATTTTGCAAACTCTTTACGTTAAATACAGTACTGAACTGGCTCAGTTTTTCAAAGAGGAACTTCAACATTTATGAATTTCTTGTTACAAGGTGTAGTGTGATTAAAACATCTACAACATCACAGTTGTGTCCTTTCTCCAATTAACCGCAATTTTGTTATACATTTCTTTGGAATATTATGTGCAGTATATACAATATATAGCGGAAGTTCTCGAGTTGCGTTTCTTTTGCGTTTCAGTATATGTTACGCTTCATACATATACACACGTAATTTGGTCGACCTATATTTTAATGTACAGTATTGTTTTACTGCTGTATCACACCTTCCAGTCCTAAACATAAATGCAGTAACAGCAATTCTAAACAAGTAAACAATTTAGAAGCTAAAACATGTACATTACAGAAGAAACGAACTTGACCGTGCTTTTGTTTAAAAGAAATTCTCAAATGTACACCATTCATTTCTAAAACTAAACAGCAAATCTTGAAGCAATTCGCTCCATATTATGCGACGTCATTTTGATTTTACACATATAAAGCAGTTCAGTTGATTGCCATTGGTGAAAAACACGCAACCTCACAAACAACATCACCCCCGATATAAGTTTACCTTGACTTGGTATAACCAATGGTGTAAACGATTCGCCAAACTTGGTCACAATAGTGCCATCACACGCAATCTCTTTGCAGCATTCTCCACCCATTGGAACACGTAATGTGCAATGCCTTGGTATTCTTGTGTATGTTGGGCATCTGTAAAAATGCAGAAAATAACACAAAAGTTACAAATATGCTCATGAAGCAGGTTAGGTTGAAAATGTGAACATTTCCTTCAAAACATTTCGTTTTAGAATGCTTGAAATACCTATTGTTTAGGGCGCTTGTTTCAGCAAAGTTTGTTACTGACTCTTCAGACAAAATTCATCTAGTACCTAAATAAGTTGTATATCAGTGCAACGGACATTTTTAGTGATAAATAAATCACCTTACTTTTCAAAATCGGCTGATAAATACAAATATAAAAAAAAATGGTTTTAAATTGTTGGATATACGGAAATTAAAACACCCTGAAAGTTTTATAGCAAAATATGAAGACAAACTAAGAGATATACTTGATGTACGTATTATTTAAATTGTTCAAGATACTGAAGAAAAACACTTTGGCTGAAACAAGCGCCCCGAACAATAATAAACGTATACTTGTCCTGCATGTACCTCAGCCTTGGTAAAATCAGATCCTATTCACGCTTTGATACTCTCCGCTTTTGGACTGGTCAATATTGAATTAGAGGTCATTTCAGATTGTGATCATTACATGAATACTATTCTTGAACTGAAAAACCAAAATCAAATAATAGAGTTGTGTGGTTTATATCAGCTCAAACTTACTAATTCATGCGTTCGAGAATAGATATATCTTGCCCATTCTGGGTGACTGTAAGTCGTTTCATACAAACTCCAAATTGCGCAACATTAACGAAGCACTTAAAGATCGAGATGTTGCGAAGGGTATGGTACAAAACAGAACGATTGAGGAGAATAAATGTTGACAGGCTAATCGAAAGGTCGGCCTGACGTGACATAACATACAGGATTGTCAGATATTGTAGATTCTTATTTGATTGAGATCGGTGTTATCGTGATATATACTAATCAAAATTTGCTAAGGATCACTTTTATTCTACCATATAATTTTATTAGAAATTAATTCACAATAAGGATATTATTTTCATTGATATTTCAACAATTCCACAATTTGAATCAAGTCATGAGATCACATGACCAGACACTGCCCTAAATAATTTCATGTAAAATAGAAATAATGCTATTTAGACAGCAAAAAAAGTGACCCGTAGCAAATTTTGAGTAGTATACGAAAAAAAGTAGATAAAAATCTCAAGCAGGTGTAAGATTCACATAACGCAGTCAATTAAAAAAACGTACTAAACAATCATCATTTACACAGTTGATAGAGGCATAATATGCGACACTAAACATTTAAAAGGTTTATTTACTGGTCCTTTGGGGTTTTCGATTCTAATGTATGTGGCTTAACAGTAGAATACCGCTTAAGCTTAAGCCGGTGATAGGCGTAAGAGGTATTGCACCATAATATCACCTCGCATGAACAGACTCTATAGAAATACATCTTTTCTCTACTTTGGTTTGTGGTATTCAGAATAAACATCATCAATATTTAAATGTTAATCTGAATATAAACATGAGTTGACAAGAAAACAAAAACCCTTGTGTGCCATTTTTTTTAAGGGGTTGTAAGGACACGACATTATTTACTTACCTATTATTTTAATCTAGCAAGATAAGGTAGACATCTACAACTCTTTAGAATCAATATATAATAATACTACGGATTACTTATTCCCACAACAAACATGATTCAGAGCGAATAAGATCATTTATTACATTTCTGTTGGTGAAGATTGCGATTTCTCAGTGACAAAATATTCATAATCACTAAATATTAATAACTAACTCCGAACGCAAAAATAACTAATTGTGGCGTTTAGTCATGACGTTAATAAAGTGTTGGTGACGTCGACGTCATCCACCTCAATAAAGCGAATAATTCCGTTTAAATCATACATACACTGATTTAAAATGTTATAAATAGATTATTTAACTGTTGGGATCGTTATTAGGAAATCATTCACTCGATGGTAGGCGTGTTTTGCTTTTTCACTCACTCGCATACGCTCGTTCGTGAAAAGAACCACACGCCTTTCATCTCGTGAAGGACTTCCCTATAATCGATCACAGCAGTCTCTGTATTATTAACCCTTAATAACATTTTATATATAATGAACAAAAAAAGAAACGTCCGCTGATGTTGATGCTGGTTGTCTAGACAGCAAAACAGGAAACAATTAATGCTGTTTTAAGAATAATTAGACAGACCGTCAACAATAGTCCGAACAAAGATGTTATTAAAAAGTTCAGTACACAAAGGAGTTAGCCCCCTTTTTCTTAAAACATGCATTTTGGCCACAAAAACAAATTAAGTTAATTACGAAAATTACCGAACTGTGTCCCGAGGCAATATTCTCTATATGTCCCTTACCAAAATATCACAAAAGAACATAACACAGATTGTGTAGATGGCAGCTTTTGATTATCAACACTCGTCAAATTACCTCCCTTTAACATTTCCATGTCATCCATAAAAGAGTATTGCTTGGCAAATTTGAAACTGTTTAATGTTATATTTAGTACTCCCTTACGTGTGCTTACAAACATCAAACATTGTTTTATTAAAACTCTGTTTACGCTTTTATACGCCCTCAAAAACTGGCCTATGGAAATACCAGCAAAAAAGTCGGGAAGTTTCTTTTTTTGTTCAGTATTTATCAGACTTGGCGTAGTAGTGTTGCAGTAAGTGAAGCTGATTTAAGCCCCTTTTTTGTTTATATGAGGAACGTACCTGTCCTCACATCTGTAGTAGCCAAAGGCAGCATTGAGACAGACACAGGTCTGCTTGCAGCCATCATTCCATTGTTCACCAGTGTTGTACTGCTGCCCATTAGCTTCACACCTCAATCCGGAAACTGATCAACACAAAGTAAGGACATGTCATGCGTAGCTAGCGTAGTTTTATTATTTAGCCATGTTAAGATTTTCTCCTGCATCAGGTCTACGCAATAAACTTTTATGAGTTATATCGGTTATACATGTTAATAAGTTGAAGTGAATTTAATTTAATTGGAGTTTATAGTCAAACCAACCGCTAAGGACATACGGCAACTTTCCAGCTTCCATTGGTTGAGCAAGACCCTGGTGACCCCTGGCTAGAATCACCGACGTTCCATAATATAAGCAGAATATAGGATTTAAAATTATAAGAATTATTACATTAAACTATATGCTATACTTTGGTTAGAACTTTGTTGATAAGCATTGCAATAACTGAACTTGTTCAACGTTTGATCGGTTTTCAGTTTTTCAAAGATGCCACGCCGATTGACGTATGTGGTTGAACAGTTACTCGGAGAATAGCGTCCTTCTAGTAGACCCATTCGTCAAAAAGAAGTTCTCGCCCGGTGCAGGGTAGGTTATACTCATTCATATTTATTCAGCAATTACCAGAATGTATACCCTGTTTTGCACCGTTAACGGTCAAACATATTTTGTTGGAATGTGTAGACTCTGATCCTATACGGCAAAGGTACTACACAGTTAATACTATGAAAGAGTTATTTGATACTAAAGATTTTAGTTTTGTTTCAGGAAATCTGAAACAAAACTAGACATTATAAATCATTATAATATGTTCTTATATATAATTACTTGTTTACACACCCGTTGACGGGCATTTGTTGATTTACATATATACATAGTTTATATTACTACCATATCTTCCCTTATTTGTTAATAGTTTTATCTTTATACATTCGTTTTTAATTTCTACTTCATTTCTTCATCTTTCACCAGTGTTGCGCACAATATGTCGACGTGCCGTAAAACACCATTCATTCATTCATTCTACATGTGGTTGATCGTCTTCCATTTCTATAGATGTTACCGATTTCATATGTAGATTAAGCATGTTTGACAAATTGTGTTTTTTTTCTTCAAATTATCTTTCCATCGACGATTCTCAAACACATCTTACCTCTAAACATTTCAATTTTTAATCAATAACGTATACTCTTCAGAATTAGCCTATTGTATATCTTTATAACTTTATATCCTTACAAGTTTTCGCTCAGATATAAATATTAGACATGTAAGACAAATTCATTGTCTTGTTCTTATTGATAAAATTCTGTTAACTCCAGAATCTAAAAGATCTCTTACCTCCGGAAGGTATCGGTGACTTAGGTATAGATTTGCCATACTTGGTAACAAATACGCCATCACACATGACTTCTTGGCAGCACTGTTCACCAGGTGGAAGATACAAAGAGCAATGACTTGGTACTTTATACGTCGGGCATCTGTAAAGAAGTAACACGTAGTGAGGTGAACATTTGAACTGGCAGACCGAACGGGTCACTTTGAAAAACTTGACTTTTAGAACAAAATATGAGTTACACTTTATATTTTTCTCTAAATTGGAAATTGTTTTTTCTGAAGGTAAACAGAAGCTGTTATGATCGTTGATGATATCATTTGGCGTATACATTTTAAAAGTGTATGCGCAATCATTTTTGTTTTTAATATTTACAAAAATAATATCAGAAGTTTGCTAATATTCTGATAAGTTCTTCAGTTTGAAATCTGTGAGACAAAAGTATCGTCGATCGTTCAAACATAACTTAATGTTACCAGTAAAAAAATACCAAACATCTCCGTTGCAAATGGATTGCATTAACCAATAACAATTTGCCATATGTGCTTGTTCTCTGGGTTTACATGGACTGCAACTTGCATGTTGTAAAAGCGTTTATTTCGTAAACGTCAAAAAGCAATATGTCCAACCAAAATAACATGAACAGTCAGTCTTGTGCGCGTTGGCTTTTAATGGGCTGTACATTGGAAGAAATATAAAAAGATCGGACAGGGAAAGTAGCATTTAAGGAGGACAGTCAACCACAAAACACAGAAACAAACACGCAAACAGACAAACAAGTAATAATCAATGCAAACGACATCACAAACACAAAAGGGTTGAAAATAGGGCTAGCGCCTTGGAACGGTCATTGGCAAAGTAGGCCACTGGGGTTTAAACCGGTTCTAGGGTGCATCAAACCTGGAAGGCGAAAATGCAAAGGGCGTTAATTTCGCAAACGATAAAACTACGTGTGCAAACAAAAAAGCATGAGCAGTGTTAATATTGATTGACGACATTACACATGGATTTAAAATGTGGGTTCGACTCTGTTTAGAAATAGTGAGCAGACGACGCCCATCTTGGCAGAAAGAAGCATACCTTGAAACACATCTGTGATATCCGTATTCAGCGTCTAAACAAACACACGTCAACTGGCAGCCATCGTTCCATTCTTGCCCAGTGGCGTACTGCTGTCCTTTATACACACATCTTGGTCCAGAATCTGTTCAAAAGAAAAGCATTTATTTACCAAAAAACTACGACAAATATTATTTTAGGCATTGACAACAAGTCTGTATCAAAGTAAGTGTTCAAGCACATGTAATATGATCAGCATATTAAAGTTTACAGCATTGTATTGCTGTCTTTTTTTCCCCACACAATCCTGCCCAAAACATATATATAGAATAACAACTATTCTAAAAAGACTATGTAAAATGAGAAGAATGGTCCTATAGATATCGCAGCAGCCAAACGCAATGGCAACGTAGCTCTGCACGGTACCTCAAAAACGTGAACATGTGTAAACGGGACACGGATGCCCTATCTGCATTTCAGATACCGAATAATATAGCAGCATTGTTAAATAAGGCATTGTTTTGTTAAGCTCTACAGGCCAAAGCTTAGTAGGAAGCTCTACAGGCCAAAGCTTAGTAGGAAGCTCTACAGGCCAAAGCTTAGTAGGAATCTCTACAGGCCAAAGCTTAGTAGGAAGCTCTACAGGCCAAAGCTTAGTAGGAAGCTCTACAAGCCAAAGCTTAGTAGGAAGCTCTACAGGCCAAAGCTTAGTAGGGCTTATGTCATGGTCTGTTGTCCGTCGTCCGTATAGTACCGTGTGTCATAAACGTTAACAATCTGGTAATTAGCAATGGTTTCAATCAATTATCTTTTAACCATCAAGTTATTTAAGAATGCATAGCCTAATGACCAACACAGCAAAATCGAAGTGTGGTGTGAGACCTAAAACAACATAATTTTCCAAATGTTTCTTCGACTTTATAAAACTTCATCATTAGGGTACAAAGACAAAACAGTCAGTAGCAAATTGAAAAACAAACATACAGACAAGAGATAGAACCATGACATTCTTAATATAATCACATTCAAATAATTTTAAGAAACTGCGTCCGCAACGCGCCGACAATTACCAACAAGAGGTCAATGACCTTGAAGCTCTACTGATAGATTTTTGATAGCTAGGTCAGCATTCCTGTGAAGTTTCATAAAAACTGTCAAGTAGTTTCAGAGGAGGAGTCGCTACAAGTTGAAGTTTTTACTATATAACTCTAGGTAAACAAAGATGACCACTGGCAGCCATGTTTAATGTTGAATCAAAATAATTTTCGACAAGGATCAACATCTTGTCATGCTGATCATTTCAGAAAAAGTCCCATATCAATATCACTTATAGTTTTCAAGATGTAGTCGCTACAAACTTGTTTTTAAAAATCTATGTATAGCCGTGGTGGCCATCTTGAATTTCCAGCCGACCTGAAAGTGTGCTTGGATCAACTAGACATCAAGAGCAACATTCCTGTGAAGTTTCATGAAAATCCGTCTTGTAGTTTCAGAGAAGTAGATACTACAAATGTTACTATACAAACTCTATGTAAACAAAGATGGCCACTGGTGCCCAGGTTTAATTTTGATTCAAAATAATTTTCGACAAGGATCAACATGTCCTGCTGATAATTTTAGAAAATGTCCCATATCAATATCACTCAGTTTTCAAGAAGTAGTCGCTACAAACTTTTTTTTAAAAATCTGTTTTTAGCCATGGCGGCCATCTTGAATTTCCGACCGACCGTAAAACATTCTGGGATCAATTAGACATCAAGAGCAACATTCCTGTGAAGTTTCATGAAGTAGTTTCAGAGGAGTAGTCGCTACAAGTTTTTAGTATATAAATCTATGTATACAAAGATGGCCGCTAACGGCCATGTTTAAAGTCGCATCGAAATAAATTTCGACAAGGATCAACATCATGTCATGCTGATCATTTTAGAAAATGTCCCATATCAATATCACTTTTTCAAGAAGTAGTCGCTACAAATTTATTTATTTTAAATCTATTTTTATCCGTGGCGGCCATTTTGAATTTCCGGCCAGCCAGATTTTTCTAGGATCAACTAGTCATCAAGAGCAACATTCCTGTGAAGTTTCATGAAAATCCGTCAAGTAGTTTCAGAGGAGTAGTCGCTACAAGTTTTTACTATATAACTCTAGGTAAACAAAGATGGCCACTGGCAGCCATGTTTAACATCGAATCAAAATAACGTTCGACTCAGATCAACATCATGTCATGCTGATCATTTTAGAAAAAGTCCCATATCAATATCACTTATAGTTTTCAAGTAGAAGTCGCTACAAACTTATTTTTTAAGAATCTATTTGTAGCTGTGGCAGCCATCTTGAATTTCTGGTCGATCTGAAATTTTGCTAGGATCAATTACACATCAAGAGCAACCTTCTTGTAAAGTTTCATGAAAATCCGCCAAGTAGTTTCAGAGGAGTAGTCGCTACAAGTGTTTACTATATAACTCTTTGTAAACAAAGATGGCCACTGGCAGCCATGTTTAACGTCGAATCAAAACGATTTTGACAAGGACCAACATCATGTCATGCTGATCATTTTAGAAAAAGTCCCATATCAATATCACTTATAGTTTTCAAGAAGTAGTTGCTACAAACTTATTTTTTAAAAATCAATTTTTAGCTGTGGCAGCCGTCTTGAATTTCTGGTCGATCTGAAATTTTGCTAGGATCAATTAGACATTAAGAGCACCATTCTTGTAAAGTTTCATGACAATCCGCCAAGTTGTTTCAGAGAAGAAGTCGCTACAAGTTTTTACTATGTAACTCTAAGTAAACAAAGATGGCCGCTGGCAGCCATGTTTAACGTCGAATCAAAACGATTTTTGACAAGGACCAACGTCATGTCATGCTGATCATTTTAGATAAAGTCCCATATCAATATCACTTATAGTTTTCAAGAAGTAGTCGCTACAAACTTGTATTTTAAAAATCTATTTTTAGCTTTGGCGGCCATCTTGGATTTCACATCAACATGCAGTTTTGCTAGGATCAACTTGACTTCATGGGCAACATTTCTGTTAAGTTTCATGAATATCCATCTAGTAGTTTCAGAGGAGTAGTCGCTGCAAATAAAACTTTACGGACAGACAGACGGACGGACAGACGGACAGACGGACGACGGACGCCGCACCACTTCATAAGCTCTGCTGATATCTGATCAGTCGAGCTAAAAATGGAGATGTACGGACCCTGTAACACACAATAAAATCCATGCAGTTAATGGGCTACTATTGTTCATATTTTCTAATCGATAATAAATGGTTTTACAGTGTATCTACAGGCAAATGGCAGCTAATTGCATTTTTAATTGATATAGAAATATACCTGGTTGTATCGGTTTCGTCAAACCAGGTCTGTCCGGTTTTGTTGTGCCTGGTATCAGGACCGATGGCTTTTCTGTGGATTAACAATTGTTTTAAATAAATCAATCCACGTAACAAACCAAATTATTACAGAAAACTTTATAATCCATCGAGCCGCCTATCACATCATTTGTTACTTTTCATATAACTCTTACTCGTTGTTAACAACATGTTTTAACGTAACAATTTTAGGGACAACAGCACCAACTGTTGATAATTATCCAAAAAATAGGTGTTAAAAGTAGAACAGGAAATACTGCATTCTAGGACAAAAGTCAACCAAAAACACGCATAGAAACAAACAAAAGATACACGGATAAACAACAAATAAGACATATGATATGGATACATAAAATTGTTGACGATCAGTAGCAAATGGAAAGCCTATCTATACATGTATATATCTGACACCGGCTATAGAAGAGAGAGAGAGAGAGAGAGAGAGAGAGAGAGAGAGAGAGAAAGAGAGGGAGAGAGAGAGGAGTGGCTAACATGACACTTTAAATTTTTAATATGCCCAATGATAATTGTTTTAAAAATAAGTATAAAGGTCGAACTGGAAATGAAGCTTTTACAGAAACAGTAATCCTGTCCAAATTCGTCCAGTACCCTTCTACGCGGTTGACCATCGGGTCTTAATTGTAACGTGTGCTGTTACTTATGTTAACAATACCGGTCCTTTGTTGAACAGCAACCCGCATTTTTACATCATTCATTTCTAACATAAACAGCAAATATTAAAGCAATAATATCTATCATTATATAAAGCCATATACTCAGTAAAAAATAAATGGACCAGAGTTAATAATTGATTTTAAACAATAGAATAGGCGTCGTAATGTTAAAATACATATACCATTTGAAAGATATATTTGTATTACCGTAAAAGGCGACAACGTGACTAAACATGAAACTGAATCAGCAATACAATCGTAAAATACCTAGGGGCAGTCAGTGTTAAAATCGTGTATAGATTTTAATTTATAAATTAATAATAAAATTATGTGACACAATGCATAACGTAATTTTGAAATGCATACAACTTCAACCCGAAAGCCTTTTTTAAATTGAACGAAAAATGATAGAGAAAGAATATTGCAAAATACCGGTGCAAAAGGATGCAATTAAATTCGATATTGAGCATTTAGAGTTGTGCACGATTTCAGATATGACCTTTACCTGATTTGTAATATCAATTGTCTGTCATTTTTGACTCGAATTTAAAAACGTTTTGAATTTTAACATATAAAATGTATATCTATTCAGCGATATAGTCGTATGCATATTCCTGTTTACAGTTTCAATTATAACCTCTGGTTCATTTCTTCATGTGATTGTCTAATTAGATATAAAACTCGAACAGGAAAAGTAGAATTCAATGTCGACAGTCAACCTTAAACACACACAGAAAAAAAGAACAACTTTTAAGGTTACTAAAAGGCCAATTAATACATCACAAACACAAAAGAACAACTTTTAAGGTTACTAAAAGGCCAATTAATACATCACAAACACAAAAGTGTTGACAATAGGGCTACCGCCTTGGGACGGTCAATGGCAAAAAAGGTCAGTGAAAGTTTAAACCAGGTTCTAGCGTGCACCAAACCTCACACTTACCCTACTGTCATTCCAATACAACGGGAGAGTGTAAATAAAGAAATCACCGCCATGAACTATTCTCTAACCAACAAGGCAGCATTAATGGGCAATATAAGTAAAACACAAAGATGCTCGTTTATATATAAATACAAAAAAAACAATAGCCTAGAAAGCCACAAAGAAGGTCATTTTACAATTACACGTAACCTCATACACAAAATTACCTCCGAACGGTTTCTCTTGACTTGGGAAAACCAATGGTGTAAACGATTCGCCATACTTAGTCAAGACAGTGCCAGCACACACAATCTCTTGACAGCATTCTCCACCCATTGGAACACGTAATGTGCATTGAGGCGGTATTCGGGCATATACCGGGCATCTGTAGAAACGAAAAAAGATGCGTCAATGGTATACACTTGCTGATGTTGCTATATTGTAAACGTGCAGTCGTCCTATTATATACTCCTCAAAATTATCTATGGACCACAAAATAAAACAGTAATATTTAGTCTTTAATAGTATGGATTTCAGATTCATATAAAAAGTTAATAATGTGTATAATGTAACAATTGTAAAATAATCATCTTAACTTAAAAATTCTAAAAAGACAGTAAATTGTTCAATTACAGCACTTTAAAAAATGACCCCAATCTAAACATGGTCCTTAACTATTTTGAGAAGTTTATTTCCGCAGCCACAGGGAATCTGCACAACTGCACTAAATAAGCAGGCAGTAATTCTTCAGTAAAAATGTTTTTAAACGTGTTTTATTGTCGAAATATTCTTTATACAATCTTGCTAATATAAGCTTTCCCATCGCTTAATGGAATTTAAGGCGGGACCACAAAATGTTTAGTTCTATGTATTGCCTATTTTGTATAACACGTAAAGTGTCAAATAGCTAACTGAAGTCGATACTGACGTTGAAAATGAAGTGCAGCATGCACAAGGCGAAGCTATCCAAAACACGCATATTAAACAAATAGTACACATTAAACATCACAAACATAAATGGTTAACCATAGGGTACCTAGTTTGAAAATGGTAAATGGCCAAACATGCTGCTGGGGATTAAAACTGGGTTCTTAGATACATCAAACTTCACACTTACTCGATTGTCAATCAAATAAAACGCGAAACTGAAAATTCTTAAAATAATCTCCCCACCCCCCACCACCCCCGCCACGCCCCGCCATTTTCTTCTAAGAAACACAGCAGATTTAATATGCGATATTTAATACAGAGAGAACACACAGAGGATCTTTACCATATGAATAAAAATGATTATGTCCCTTTAACATCTCTTAAGCTTTTAGCACAATTTACTCAGAGGAAGTTGGATATTACAAAGTTGTATATTACAACTCTGCATGTTCAAGAGCAATAGTTTGCATACCCAATAGTATAAACCCTTGCTGTAAATCACTGTTAGACATACATTGCATGTGCAAATTGTGTTATTCAACTAAATATCAGATGACGAGGCCCGCTCAATAAAGCTTTAGTATGAAGTAGATATATAAAGCAGGTTTTTCATTAATAGTGTTTTTTTGGTTTTATTTTTTCCTTCCAAAACAACAAAGAATTACCAGAAAAGTGTTGTTATTTAGTACAGCTAAATCAATAACTTATATGTTTCTTCATTGAAGTGAAGTACATTGAATTCCTTAGCTTTAACCTAGATAATATTAAATATAGCAATGCTAAACAAAGATATAACTTTAATCTGGCCTCGATTTATATACCGGAACTGCTCGGTCCTGGAAGCTTTCCATGCCTTTTCAATGACCAAATATGACAAAACAGGATTGCAAATGTGTTAACCTCCAAAATAAAAATGTCATACACCCTTTGCGTTTTGTCTAATAGGATTTGTAAACAGTCTAGTTGTATCCATGTACGTAAGATTGTTATAGTCATTGTTGCAGAAGTGTTCTTATACTATCATTATATTTTAAAAGTTCTTGTAGATGAGGGGTACGAACACACACTTTGGCAAATGTCTTTCGAAGTTATTGGTAGTGTTAGCCAATATATACGTTTTCTAGACGAAAACTATTGTGTGTATAGTATATAAGTCTAATTGAAGCAGGGTCCCAATGATCAGTACATGAAAAATGCTTATTTATAAATGCAGACAATTCTCAAGTTTTTGCGTCTGTGTGATCATGATCGATTCAGGACGTTTCGGCACCAAACCATTTCGACACCTAGACGAATAGGCACCTAGACGTTTCATCATCAAACCATTTCGGCATCTATTTTAATTTTTACCCTAGACGTTTCCGCACCCATTTATATTTGAGTATTATAAAGAAGTAAAGAAGTAAAGAAATTAAACATTTTCTATAAGATCACTTGTAATTCATTTAAAATGCAAAGTTGATTGCCTTAACGGCAACTCCGAAGCGCTTTTGAGACTGAATACAACTAAAACATGAACATAAATAGAGCCCATATGATAATCACTTGTAAAATTTAAGTAAATATGACTTTTATACTATATTGAAGCATGGTCACTGAAATTCCCTTTGTAAATCGTTTAATTGAAAATACTTGAATATGTTCCCTTTAACATGTATAATAATGTATACCTAAGACCAAATACAAACTTATTTGTATTCATACAATATCTTTTAATTCTTCACTTTACCATTCTGTCATCTCCATATCGACGACTACATGTATGTAACTTGAACAAAGCCTCCGCAAACAAACCCATTATTAAAAATTGTCTACATATAACGCATGCCTTATACGTTTCTTGTTTTGGTTAAACCAACGGACATATTTTTAAAATACAAGCCCTTGAAAAACGAATGAGTCTAGTATTATATATTTTATCCGATGTGATACCTGTTTTGACCGTTTAATATACCGGATATGTCGTCAAAATACGAATAAGAAAGAACGTACCTGTCCTCACATCTGTAGAATCCAAACGCAGCGTTGACACAAACACAGGTCTGCTTGCAGCCATCATTCCACTGTTCACCAGTATTATACTGCTGCCCATTAAACTCACATCTCCCGGAATCTGATCAAATGATATGTAGACGTCAATTATTTATGACTTAATTACCGATTATTAATATATTTTTCTTTCGTTCCAATCCTATTAACTATGTATTGTTCTGTATATGTTTCAAAAACGCTGAAATAAAATATGTTTAAACCAAATAGAGCAATTATTCTTTGGTTTTACAACTCATTTAAAAGTTTAATGCAGGGTTTAAATTTTTACGATTAATCATTTTAAAATATACAGTCTTCGCGAATGCAAGTTTGATCGGTTTTGAAAGTATATAAAGTGATTTGATTACGATGTAATGACATCATTCTTTTATATATTCCTAGAAGTTTACGTTAGGTTATATAAATTACACATTTAAGCCTTACACTGTCTGGTTGAAGCGTCCGTTTCATTATCCCATAACCAGCTATTTTAAAATACCTCAGTGTGTAAGATCAAGTCTATAGTGAATCAATCGTA
This sequence comes from Cyrtodaria siliqua, assembly GCA_037043455.1. NCBI lineage: Eukaryota > Metazoa > Mollusca > Bivalvia > Adapedonta > Hiatellidae > Cyrtodaria > Cyrtodaria siliqua. Next base: position 244,020 of record JAWPHD010000276.1, on the reverse strand, counting down.
AAATATCACACCGTAAACACACGAATTCATATCCAAACCATTCCCCTTATACACTGGGCCGACCAACCATAGCACTACCATATAACTAAACGTCAAACAAGGGCGTTACCAGTACCATTTCCATAGAGTCTTAAATGTTACTCGACCGGGGATCAAACCCACGAACTCCTGCATACAAGGCGGACGCTTTACCACAAACACATCGCCCAGTCCTCTTACCTATAAAAGGCATCGGTGACGTAGATATCGATTTGCCATATTTGGTAACAAATTCTCCATTACACATTACTTCTTGACAGCATTGTTCGCCAGCGGGTAGGTACAAAGCACATTTGTCTGGTACATTATACGTCGGGCACCTGTAACGACATAATACGTAATTATGAGAATTTAAAATGTGATAAATACTGCAATACACGAGTATAGAGATATATAGAGATAAGAAGAACCTCCGTTGCAAATGGATAACGCTAAAGTAGATTTTAGTCTATGTATATGTTTGTATGTTTATCTATTTATTTCGATGACAAATACATATTTTACAAAATATTACATATATAGAACATACAGGTAACATAAAATGTACATATATAAAGCATATAGGCAACATTAAGCAAAATTGGATTGTACCCAGCCTAACTTGGCTTACTAGTCACAATCTTATAATTGCATTAAATAGATAAAATAATATTTTAAATTGATATCTGGATAAGAAAAAGTTCATGCATATTTATTTAAATATGATAATATGAGAATCATGTTGTCATAACCGGAGTACTGTAAACTCAATTAGATACATAGTTAAATAATGTGAAAAACAAAAATCAACCTTTTTTTTTACAAACGTGTATATACTTATACTCCCGCTCTTACAGGAAGAAAAGTAGAAGGTATTCAAAGTAGATATAAAAATCGAACAGGAAAAGTAGCATTCAGGGACCACAGTCAACCATAAACACACAGAGAAACAACAAAGAACAACTTTAAAAATGAATTAAAGGCAAGATAAGACGTCTCAAACACAAAATGGCTGACAATAGGGCTCCCGCCTTGGAACGGTCAGTGGCAAAAAAGCCACTGGGGTTTAAACCAGGTTCTAGGGTGCACCAAATCTCACACTTACGCTATTGTCATCCCAGTAAACGGGACAGTGTAAATAAAGATATCCCCGCTAGGTAATACTCTCTAACACACAAGACAGCATTAATAGGCAATATAAGTAAAAGAAACGAAGAGGTGAAATATTTATTTTAAGTGTTTTTAATAGCAGACTCATATATGCAACATTCCATTTACGATTAAATTAAGTGTGCACGCAAAAACAACCTGACAAGTTATAAAGGAAATATTTCGTACAGCAAGTTAAGCTTATCATGACATACAAAAACATACCTTGAAACACATCTGTAATAGCCATATTCAGCGTCTACACACACACACGTAAACTGGCAGCCATCATTCCATTCTTCCCCAGTGACGTACTGCTGCCCTTTATACTCGCATTTTGGTTCGGAATCTGATCAGGAAAAACGAAATATATATATATATATAACCATGGACACATGGTTACGGCAATGGCAATACTGACAAAAATGGTCCTATAGAAATCACAGCACCAAAACGCAATTGCACCGTAGATCTACACTGTACCACAAACAAAGAGCAAATTAGGTATACAATGAAAAGGACACTACAGAACACAACGTGCGATGAAGACAGGATTACCTACTTGGAACGGTCAGTAGGCGATAAGGCTCACTGGTTACATGTATTCATTGATTTATTATTTTTGTACATCGCCAATATGTTCTAATAAATGCTAATGTTCCACCACTAAGAGTGGCCGAGTGGTTAGAGTCTCTGACTTGCAATCACTTGCCCCTCACCGCTGTAGGTTCGATCCCTCAGGGGCCTAGGAATCTTTATGTGAGGAAGCTATCCAGCTGGCTTGCGGAACGTCGGTGGTTCTACCCAGGTGCCCGCCCGTGCACGAAAATTACCCGGAGGGGCACCTGGGGTCTTCCTCCACCAGTGGAAGCTGGAAAGTCGCCATATGACCGTAGCTGTTGGTGCGACTATAAAATCCAATTCAATTCAATTCCACCACTAAGCACGATAACTTGGAATACTTTTATTTATTAAACGTAACATCAGAGAATTGTGCATGGCGGGGATTTCTTTATTTACCCTGTCCCGTTTTATTGTGTTGACAGTAGGGTAAGTGTGAGGTTTGGTGTTCCTTAGAACCTGGTTTAAACCCCCAGCGGCCTTTTCCCCACTGACCGTTTCAAGGCGGTAGCCCTAATGTCAACCCTTTTGTGTGTGTGATGTCTTATTTGGCCTTTTATTTATCTTTAAATTTGTTCTTTGTTTCTGTGTGTGTTTGTGATTGACTGTCGTCCTTGAATGCTGTTTTTCTTGTTCGATTTTTATATCTATATACACCATATCAAATGTCAATCAAAGAAACATTGGCGCTTTAATGCATGCAGTTAGGACATACTATTGTTTTGTACTGATTTAAGTTAACTATAAAACCTTTATATTTTATCAGTAGCATTGCCAATATATGTAGCAAAATAAGAAAATGTTATCAGTAACATTGCAAAATAAGAAAATGGAAATGGAAATAAGCAGGTTCCAAAACAGTATCCTTCTTTTCAAATCCAAACAAGAGTTCCTACTTCGTCAAACGAATTCTCAAATTAAACAGAGTCTCCTGGCGTTTAATATTTGATCGGTTATGGTTAAATGCATGTTTAACATTTTTGAAATATATCTGGTTGTATCGGATGTATCGGTTGTGTCGGGAACTTCTTGGAAACCACGTCCATCCGATGCCGTAGACTTTACTCTATCCTTAGTAACGTCGGGTTTTGTTGTGTCTTGGCTTTCCTGGTCATTAAAAATGAATGAATGACGAACACAAGCCGAAATCATGGATCATCGAGCCCAATCTTAGTGGCTTTAAAGTAGAATATTGCTTAGCCGATGCTAGGGGTTGTGAGAGGTGTTGATGCTAGGGGTTGTGAGAGGTTTTGGTGCTAGGGGTTGTGAGAGGTGTTGGTGCTAGGGGTTGTGAGAGGTGTTGGTGCTAGGGGTTGTGAGAGGTGTTGGTGCTAGGGGTTGTGAGAGGTGTTGGTGCTAGGGGTTGTGAGAGGTGTTGGTGCTAGGGGTTGTGAGAGGTTTTGGTGCTAGGGGTTGTGAGAGGTGTTGGTGCTAGGGATTGTGAGAGGTGTTGGTGCTAGGGGTTGTGAGAGGTGTTGGTGCCAGGGGTTGTGAGAGGTGTTGGTGCTAGGGGTTGTGAGAGGTGTTGGTGCTAGGGGTTGTGAGAGGTGTTGGTGCTAGGGGTTGTGAGAGGTGTTGGTGCTAAGGGTTGTGAGAGGTTTTGGTGCTAGGGGTTGTGAGAGGTGTTGGTGCTAGGGATTGTGAGAGGTGTTGGTGCTAGGGGTTGTGAGAGGTGTTGGTGCTAGGGATTGTGAGAGGTGTTGGTGCTAGGCGTTGTGAGAGGTGTTGGTGCTAGGGGTTGTGAGAGGTGTTGGTGCTAGGGGTTGTGAGAGGTGTTGGTGCTAGGGGTTGTGAGAGGTGTTGGTGCTAGGGGTTGTGAGAGGTTTTGGTGCTAGGGGTTGTGAGAGGTGTTGGTGCTAGGGATTGTGAGAGGTGTTGGTGCTAGGGATTGTGAGAGGTGTTTGTGCTAGGGGTTGTGAGAGGTGTTGGTGCTAGGGGTTGTGAGAGGTGTTGGTGCTAGGGATTGTGAGAGGTGTTGGTGCTAGGGGTTGTGAGAGGTGTTGGTGCTAGGGGTTGTGAGAGGTGTTGGTGCTAGGGTTGTGAGAGGTGTTGCACATTTTAGTGTTGCTTCCAATGGATCGACTTTCAGTATTTATTGACATTCACATTAGCGTTTGCTTAGTGCTGTGTGGTGGGCGTAAAATGTCGCTCCGACAAAAACTCAGTAGTATTATTACTTTCTGATCCTTTTGGATCGTCAAGACCAATCTTTGAATTTAAAGTAGAATACTACAAATCAGCAGTGTTATTACTTACTGATCCTTTGGGATCGTCAAGACCAATCTTTGGCTTTAAAGTAGAATACTACAAATCAGCAGTAGTATTACTTACTGATCCTTTGGAATCGTCAAGGGCAATCTTTGACTTTAAAGTAGAATACCGCTAAAGCCGGCGTTAGGGGCGTGAAAACTGTTGCACATGTTATAACCTCTCATGACTCAATAAAACAGAGTCTGCTACTTTTCCCCTTGTTCGTGTTGTTGCTTAAAAGGGATCGCCTTTTCAGTATGTACTGGCATTCACACTATCGTTTGTTTATTGCTGTGTGGCGTTTGTTAAAAGTCACCCGACTACAAATCAGTAGTGTTACTACTTACTGATCCTTTGGGATCAGCCAGTCCAATTCTTGAGGCTTTCAAGTATAATACCGATTAAGCCGGTGCTAGAGGCGTGAGAGAAGTTGCATCTTATATTAAACCTTATAACACAATAAAACCGAGTCTGCTACTTCTGTCTTTTGTTTGTGTTAGTTGCTTCCCTGGGATCCGCTTTTCAGTATTTATTACAATGTTAATGATAAACATCAACAATCAATGGCTCTTATTCAAATGATATTCAAAGCACACATTCATAAAGTTGCGGTTTATTAAACTATATTTCAAGTAAGTCCGGTAAATCATATTATTGAATGCATGTTGAACTATTTTAAAGACATACCTGGTTGTATTGGTGTTATCGGTTGCATTGGTCTTATCGGTCGAATTGGTGTTATCGGTTGTACTGGTCTTATCGGCTGTACTGGTGTTATCGGTAGTATTGGTCTTATCGGTTGTACTGGTCTTATCGGTTGTATTGGTCTTATCGGTTGTACTGGTGATACATGTAGTATTTCTCTTATCGGTTTTACTGGTGTTATCGGTTGAATTGGTCTTATTGGTTGTATTGGTCTTAACGGTTGTACTGGTGATATCGGTTGTACTGGTCTTATTGGTTGTACTGGTCTTATCGGTTGTACTGGTCTTATCGGGAGTACTGGTCTTATCGGTTGTACTGGTTTTATCGGTTGTACTGGTCTTATCGGCAGTACTGGTGTTATCGGCTGTACTGGTCTTATCGGTTGTACTGGTCTTATCGGTTGTACTGGTCTTATCGGTTGTACTGGTTTTATCGGTTGTACTGGTCTTATCGGTAGTACTGGTGTTATCGGCTGTACTGGTCTTATCGGTTGTACTGGTCTTATCGGTAGTACTGGTGTTATCGGTTGTACTGGTCTTATCGGTAGTACTGGTGTTATTGGTTGTATTGGTCTTATCGGTCGTACTGGTTTTATCGGTAGTACTGGTGTTATCGGTTGTACTGGTCTTATCGGTAGTACTGGTGTTATTGGTTGTATTGGTCTTATCGGTCGTACTGGTCTTATCGGTAGTACTGGTGTTATCGGTTGTACTGGTCTTATCGGTAGTACTGGTGTTATCGGTTGTACTGGTCTTATCGGTAGTACTGGTGTTATCGGCTGTACTGGTCTGATCGGTAGTACTGGTCTTATCGGTTGTACCGGTCTTATCGGAAGTATTGGTGTTATTGGTTGTACTGGTTTTATCGGTTGTACTGGTCTTATCGGTAGTACTGGTGTTATTGGTTGTATTGGTCTTATCGGTTGTACTGGTCTTATCGGAAGTATTGGTGTTATTGGTTGTACTGGTTTTATCGGTTGTGCTGGTCTTATCGGTTGTACTGGTCTTATCGGTAGTACTGGTGTTATTGGTTGTACTGGTCTTATCGGTAGTACTGGTGTTATTGGTTGTATTGGTCTTATCGTTTGTACTGGTCTTATCGGTTGTACTGGTCTTATCGGTAGTACTGGTGTTATTGGTTGTACTGGTCTTATCGGTTGTACTGGTCTTATCGGTAGTACTGGTGTTATCGGTTGTACTGGTGTTATCGGTTGTACTGGTCTTATCGGTAGTACTGGTGTTATCGGTTGTGTCGGGAACTTGCCTTGAGAACCAGGTTTGCCAACTATCGAAGGTAAAGGCATTACTCCGTGGGTTTTTCCTGTGTCTGGTATCATAAACGTTGGCTTACCTGTTGATGAGTAATTATTTTAATTTATCAAACTACGTAACAATGTATATTTATGGTATCATTTATTTCATGAATGTATCGAGGACGCCTATTGTAGATATATACAAATGAAGAAAACGCTTATCAAATACGAATATAAAAGCATAGTTTAATACAATTACAGTTTATCAGAATTACCTTAAAAGTGCAGTTGATAATTTTAATAGTTAAATGCATGTTTAACTGTTTTGAAATATACCTGGTTGTATCGGTTGTATCGGTTGTGTCGGGAACTTGTCTTTGAAACTACGTCCATCCGATACCGAAGGCTTTACCCTATCCTTAGTAACGTCGGATTTAAATTAAAAGCACACATTGATAAAATTGCGGTTTAATAAACTATATTTCAGATAAGTCCGCAAGGTTTAAAGACATACCTGGTTGTACTGGTGTTATCGGTTGTATTGGTGTTATCGGTAGTACTGGTCTTATCGGTTGTGTCGGGAACTTGCCTTGAGAACCAGGTTTCTCAACTATCGAAATCAAAGGCATTACTCCGTGGGGTGTTCTTGTGTCTGGTTTGATAATCGTTGGCTCACCTACTGATGAGTAATGAACGATCACATTACAAATGATAATGCTTTGTACTCAAACGAAATTAAAAGCACACATTCATACAGTTACGGCTGATTAAATTAAATTTCATGTAAGTCCGCTAAATCAACCAACGAGATCAGAGCATACTCTATTTGTGGCATGTTCATTTCATCTGTCTCCAATATTCTAACTTCCGATAAATGGTTAAGTACACCACTTATTCTGACAGGTGTTAATTTCTATTAAATGAATTACAACTGTGCTTGTACAAAGGAAATGAAGTGACCATGCTACACATTTCTGTATCACGACAGTAACAACAGTACGCCATTGATATACAGAGCGTTCTTGACGCAACCAATAACGCAGTTGCTGCAAACAAAGCTATAGTGCAATGGCTCGTAGAAATAACACAGAGACTAATAGCCTAAAATGTGCATCAAAATGTCAAATTGTTATGTATACCTCCATCTAGTCCTCCTTGACCAGGTGGAATCTTGACTTGTGTCTCTGCAAATATGTGTCCATGTTTGGATACAAACTTGCCATCACAAAATATTTCTTCACAGCATTCTGTCCCCGGTGGTATTTTCAAAACACAACGAGCAGGATAGACTGTATATGTCGGGCATCTGTAAAGGTCAGTACATGAGTGTGAAATCATTATATATGTGTAGCCATGTTTTTCGTGTTTTAGTTCGTGTTGTTTTGCTATTGTTGTTATTTTCCTTCTTGACTAAATGTTTGGTTAATTTTCATTTTAATTAATAGCGTCATAGTAAAATGTAATTCGTAAGGCTACATATAATATATAGATAGAAGAACACGAAGCCGATCTTAAAATTTACTTTACCAATTATTTTCATTATTTCGTTTTCTTTTCAAACCAATAGTTGTTTACTTTTACATATCCGACAGCAAATTCAAAAACTAAACTAAAATATATGTCCAAAACTCAGAATCCTACCTAGAATCACATTTGTAAGAAGCCGTGTCAGCATCCAAACAAACACAAATAGCCGTACAGCCATCGTACCACGTGTCTCCGGTATTGTACTGCTGTCCATTATACACACATTTCATCTTGGGACCTACTAAAAGCAAGCATGCACGTGATATATTGAAAAGTATACTGAACAAAAAAGGAAACGTTCGACTTTTTTGCTGATATTTCCATAGGCCAGTTTTTGAGGGCGTATAAAAGCTTTACAGCGTTTTAATAAAACAATGTTTAATGTTTGTAAGCAAACTTAGGTGAGTACTAAATATCCCATTAAACAGTTTCAAATTTGCCAAGCAATAATGTTTTATGGGTGATATGAAAATGTTAAAGGGAGTTAATCAGGTGAGTGTTGATAATCAAAAGCTACCGTCTACACAATCTGTGTTATGTTTTTGTGTCTTTTTTTCGGCAAGGAACATACAGAGAAAATTGTCTCGGTAGTTTTTGACAATTTAATTTTGCTTTTGTGGTCAAAATTCATGTTTTAAGGAAAAGGGGCTCCCTTGTATGCTGAACTTTCACTACCCGTCTATGTTTTGCATTTACACAAGGCAAGAGACTTTCAAGTGACCACATCGAGTTTACGACGTAGAAATATAATGTGATGCTATCAGGCGGTTTATACGGTAAGAACTTGTATATATCTACTTTACTACCTTATATTTCATCAAAATACATTTGTTGGATCAGTTCAATTGTATTTCAATATGTTCCTTACAGATATTGGCTTTATTACTAAATGTTAAAGCCAAGCCATATATTTTGCCTGATTTGGTTTGTAGATGTTAGCATTTATCGAAGCGAGTGTTTGTTGACGTTAAGCATTCGTTTTCGATGTAGATGCTGGTTTGTTTAAGATTAGCGCATTTTCTTATATGATAAATATTAACATTCAGCTCACCTCTTCCTTATGTTAAAAGTCACTGTCGGTAAAAAATAACTTTTATTCATTGCATAACATCTTAACGAAAATTGTCAGTGTATACAATTTGTCGCTTTACCGTTTGCCCATTCCTCCGTTCATGTTCTGACTGGTGGTTAATTTAGTTTGTTAATTTTAATCATTTGCCTAATACAATTAACGGTCGCCTTTATATTAATTGTTTAAAATAGTGTTTGTTAAAGTTTTGAGCTCATGGTAAATCATCGACATATGTTTATTTACGAGGCACATTTAAATAAAAATGCACACATATCTTCAGTAATATATTGATTAATTAAATACAGTAACAATACATATTATAGTAATTCAGCAAAAATGAGATATAGGATCCTATAGAAACCACAGCGTCCGAACGCAATGGCATCGCAGTTCCGCACTGTACTGCAAACAAGCTTGATAATACAACGAAAGAGATAAAAACAACAGAAAGGGTGGCGAAGACAGGGTTACCGACTTGGAACGGTCAGTAGGCAATAAGGCCTACTGGTTAGCTTGAAACGATTCTATATGCGCACAATCCTCGCTATTATCCTGTCCTCAGCGCCCATATAGACAAGACAGTGTAAACAAAACTACATCCCATCACAAGGAATTCTCTAACAATAAAGTCCACATCCAGAGAAACTAACTAAGGTAACACATACAAATAATAAACATCTCAGGATGTATCCAGAATCGTACTGAACAACAATAGTAGTTGCAGCTAAAGAGAAACGAATCTAGGTATGACCAGAAAACACGAGGGACGAAAGCTCATGCACCCACCTCCCTTAGTTGGGTTACAGCAGATATAATCATAGAGTCCCAAGAGGTAGTCCAGTCATCGCACATGTGAAAAGTGAAGCGTAATGAATGACTGTAGAGGGGTCAATCACTAAACATGCAGTGCACTGTAAAAACCAAAGGGTTATAATCCTTTTCTGACGAACTTCCTGATTAAATTTGTAAAGCGGTCAGGGAAACCCGTCAGACCCCTTTTACTTTAGACGTTTATAGACCACATCTCCATAAAATGAGGTTGTGATATGCCTAGTCGCTTACTTAACTGATTATATTGTGTTATAAAAGTTGTTGATGCGTAAATAAATGTTGTGTGCTTCATATGCAAGCTATAACTTCATTCATTATATATAATATGCAATACACATAAGTACATATGTGTAGCCTTACTGTATGTGAGATATTAAAAAATCCAATTAATATTTCCATATTTTCAGATATGGATTTCTATGCTTTGATCGGGTCCTCGGAAGATGAAGCCAATGTGTAGAAAACCTCTCAAACAGAAACTCAAGCGTTTGACTGAGAATAATGCAAACCTCACTACCAAACATAGAACCAGCATTTCCAGGCATAAGAATACACATTTGTAAACATATTTCGTCTAGTCCTTTCATTGGTATCGAACATATGGTCTCTGAAATTATTACGATGTAGTGTTTTGTATATTTAAATATGCCCGCCACGAAAGTGTTATCCTTGTCCGATCGTACGTCCGTACGTACCTTCAGATTTTACATTCAGGTTTTTGGTTAAGCCTAGTTTACAGACACATTGAGAGGAAACTTTTTATATTAAAAGTATATCAGTGTTAATGGCCTTGTCCTAACCTTTGCACTTGTTAATTTACATTCAAGTTTACATTGAAGTCTGTGGTGAAGGTCCATTTTTTCAGATACCAAAAGCCGTATAGTTGTCAATATTCATAATGTGTCTGCTTACATCAATATAAATAACATTGACCTACTGTTAGTACTTTGTTCATTCGATCCATTTCTAACACAATAACAGCTTTAGAGGTTTCAAGACTTCACGAAAGCAACACGCTCATGACATATTTTCTAGTTATACGTTGTTTTTTTGTAGTATTATACATTTTGCTACGATCTTAGCAGGAAAAAAAGCATATGAATTATAAGAAGATTGTATAAACGATTATCTTATTAATATATGGGTTACTGTTAATCTGTTGTTGGCAGTTAGTGTCTACATGTATAGAAATATGAACATACTACGAGAAAATAAAATCAGCTGCAGTTTTAAAAAGTACCAAAACCATCGAAAAACTAGCACTTATATAGCAAACATACCATCGACAAACAAGTGCATAACTTCAACAAACCATCGCATATACATCTACAAACTTTTCTAGATTTCAGTGAAATGAGCATTTAAGACAAATATAAATAACTATATTAGTACATACTACTACTGTTTATCATTTAATCAAACAAGTATGAAAGAAACAGCATTTAGACAAAGATATTTAGAAGTAAAAATATAAAACCTATAGCATCATGTCCAAGTTATCAGAGTTTGAAGCAGTGAAGAGAATGTAACTTAACGTGTTAAGCAAATGAACTATCGTAAAAATACTGCGTTTGTTTACATGTTTAAGGCCAATTCAATCCCGTGATGCAATTGAATCCGTCTACAAACTAGCGTGTTGCTAACTACAAACTCAAATTCGATTCGCAGTTTACCTACAGTAATATTGTTGAATACATGTTTAACTGGTTTAAAAGACATACCTGGTTGTATTGGTGTTATCGGTTGAATTGGTGTTATCGGTTGTATTGGTGTTATTGGTTGTATTGGTCGGATCGGCTGTGTCGGGAAACTTACCTTGAGAACCAGGTTTGTCAACTATCGAAGGCAATTACTTCCGTCGGGTATTCTTGTGTCTGGTATCACAAACGTTGCCTACCTTCTGATGAGTAATTATTTTAATTGATCAAACTACGCAACAATGTATATGTATGGTAGCATGTAATTCACGAATATACCGAGGAAAGCTATTGTAGCTATATACAAATAAAGAAAGCGCTTATCCTTAGTACAAATACGAATATAAAAACATAGCTTCATACAAATAACTTTGTTTATCAGATTTACCTCACAATTAAAGTTCATAATTTAAATAGTCAAATGCACATTTAACTGTTTTGAAATATACCTGGTATCGGTTGTGTCATGGGCTTGTCAGGTTTGTCCATCACCGAAGTAACTCCGGGTTTTGTTGTGTCTGGTAACGGGAAGCTTGGCTTGTCTGGTGATTAAAATCCAGGAATAATTACAAACACAAGACCAAGATCATGTTACAATGGCTACAACGAACATGAACGATCCCATTGTAAATGATAATGCTTTGTACTCAAACGAAATTAAAAGCACAAGTTCATAAAGTTACGGTTTATTAAATTATATTTCATGCAAGTCCGGTAAATCAACCAACGGGATCAGAGCTATACTCCATTTGTGGTATGTTCATTCCATCTGTCTGCAATATTTAACTGCCGATAAGTGGTAGAGTACACCAGTCATTCTGGTAGGTGTTAAATTCTATTAAATGAATTACAACTGTGCTTGTACAAAGCAATGAAGTGACCATGCTACACATTTCTGTATCACGACAGTAACAACAGTACGCCATTGATATACAGAGCGTTCTTGACGCAACCAAATACCGCAGTTGCTGCAAACAAAGCTATAGTGCAATGGCTAGTAGAAATAACACAGAGACAAATAGCCTAAAATGTGCATCAACATGTCAAATTGTTATGTATACCTCCATCTAGTCTCCTTGACCAGGTGGAATCTTGACATGTGTCTCTCCAAATATGTGTCCTTGTTTGGATATAAACTTGCCATCACAAAATATTTCTTCACAGCATTCTGTCCCCGGTGGTATTTTCAAAACACAACGAGCAGGATAGACTGTATATGTCGGGCATCTGTAAAGGTCCAGTACATGAGTGTGAACTAATTATATATGCATGGCAATGTTTTTCGTGCTTTTGTTTGTGTTTGTTTGCTGTTGTTGTTATATTTCTTCTTGACTATTTTTTTGGTTAATTTTCATTTTAATTAACAGTGCCATAGTAAAATGTAATTTGTACGGCTTCATAAAATATACTATTATAGATAGAAGAACACGAAGTTGATTTTAAAATGTACTTTACCATTTTTATTTTCACTATTTCTTTTTCTTTTCAAACCAATCGTTGTTTACTTTTACATATCCGACAGCAATTTCAAAGACTGAACTAAAATATATGTCCACAAATCCGAATCCTACCTAGAATCACATTTGTAAGAGGCCGTGTCAGCGTCCAAACAAACACAAATAGCCGTGCAGCCATCGTACCATGTGTCTCCGGTATTGTACTGCTGTCCATTATACATGCACTTCATCTTGGGACCTACTAAAAGCAAGCATGCACATAATATACAGAAAAGTATACTGAAAAAAAAAGGAAACGTTCGACCTTTTTGCTGATATTTCCATAGGCCAGTTTTTGAGGGCGTATAAAAGCTTAACAGCGTTTTAATAAAACAATGTTTGATGTTTGTAAGCACAATTAGGTGAGTACTAAATATCCCATTAAACAGTTTCAAATTCGCCAAGCAATACTTTTTTATGGGTTGATACGGAATGTTAAACGGAGTTAAAGAGGTGATTGTTGATCAAAAGCTGCCATCTACACAATCTGTGTTATGTTTTGTGTGCCGTTTTTTGGTAAGGAACATACAGAGAATATTGTCTCGATAATTTTCGACATTTAATTTTGTTTTTGTGTCCAACATTCATGTTTAAGAAAACGGATTGACTGCCTTTTGCGCTGAACTTTCACTGCCTGGTCTATGTTTTACATTTACACAATTCAAGAGATTTCCAATTGATCACATCGAGTTAACGAAGTGGAAATCTAAATGTGATGCTTACAGGCGGTTTATACGGTAAGAACTTTTATATATCTACTTACTACCTTATATTTCATCAAAAACATTATGTTGGAACAGTTCAATTGTATTTCAATATGTTTCTTACAGATGTTGGCTTCATAACTAAATGTTAAAGCCAACCTATATATTTTGCTAATTTGGTTTATAGATGTTAACAATGATCGAAGGGAGTGTTTGTTGAAGTTAAGCGCTAGATTTTCGATGTAGAGGCGCTGGTTTGTTTTAGATTAGCGCATTTTTATATGATAAATATTAACATTTAGCTCATCTCTTCCTTATGTTAAAAGTCACAGTCGGTAAAAAATACTTTTATTCATTGTATAACTGCGTTGTTTTAAGCGAAGCTACGTTCCAACAACATATGTAAATAGGTTGAAGCTGCACAGTTTTCTCGTTTGAGAGATGGACACGAAGTGTAAGTTGTGAGAATTTGTTTGATTTTGTTCAATCATTTGACAAATGTGTATCATGATGCATAAAAATCCATGTCAAATAAGAAATAAAACATTTCCAAAACCGAGTCTGTTACTTGTATCTCTTGTTTGTGTTTGCTGCTTCTAAGCAATCCATTTTCAATATTTATTGACATTTACACTAGCGTTTGTTTAGAGTTGTGTGCGGCCGTAAACGTCGCCCAACTACAATCAGTAGTGTTATTACTTACTGGTTCTTCGGGATCATCAAGCCAATCGTTGTGTCTTTAAAGTAGAATAACGCTTAAGCCGGTACTAGGAGGCGTGAGAGTGTTGCACTTAACAGTTACCTCTCATGAACAAACTCAATAAACAGAGTCTGCTACTTTTATCTCTTGTTTGTGTTTGTTGCTTCCAAGGGAATCCCATTTTCAGTATTTATTAATATTGTGCGAGATCATAAGCTGGTGTTTGGGACTTGAAACCACCTCGAAACAGCGGCCTGCGACCTTGGTATCGATGAAATTCACGTCCCGCTACCAGGTAATTGATCTGGAACAATATAAACCCGCTGAACTATTTTATTTCTTAAATAAAATCACAGTTTAAACAAATAAATGAAACGCTTATCCTAAGTACACATACGAATATAAAAGCATAGTTTTATATAATTACTGTTTTATTTATCAGATATACCTTACAAGTGCAGTTGATAATTTGAATAGTTAAATGCATTACTTTGTTTAACTGTTTTCAATATACATGGTTGTATCGGTTGTATCGGGTTTGTCACGCTCTTCTGTAAAATTCCCAACAAATACAGCTAATAAGAAAATGAAACTTAGTAGTTTCAAAAAATCAGTATCCTTTTTCAAATCCCAACAAGAATGTCTACTTCGTCCAATGCATTCTCAAACTGCACATAGTCACTTGGTTGCTAGATCGTTTTATCTTTTGTGCAATTCCAAATCGTGTTTGTGTATATCTGGTAAATCATAGAAATATACCTGTTGAAATGGTTTTGTTACAGGCGTGTGGAAATCAGGTTTGTCCACCGTCGTAGGGGACTACCCTGTCCCTAGTAACGTCGGCTGTGTTTGAGTCTGGTGTCACGAACGTTGGCTTTCCTGGTGATTAGAAATTGTTTTGATTGATCAATGTACTTAACACAGGTATAATTTCAGCACTAATATATCGAGGGGTGAGAGACTATTGCAACTATATAAAGATAACGAATAAGATATAATAGATTCACACAGACCACTTGCAATAGTTATTGCACGTTCCAGGATAAAAATAACCTCCGATCTGTTCTACTTGACTTGACAATGGTGTAAACGTTTTCCCGTATGAAGTCACGAAACTGCCAGCACACACAATCTCTCGACAGCATTCTCCACTCTTTGGAACACGTAATGTGCAATGATTTGGTATTCTTGTATATGTAGGGCATCTGTAGAGAAGTATAAAGGGGAGAAAATGTTAAACACATGCCGATGAAACAGAATAAATGTAACAACGCATTGCCTTTAGAAATCTTAAACTGTCTAGTAAGCGTGTATGTGTCTAAGTGAGAGATATACTACCTATTGTTTGGGGCGCTTGTTTCAGTCAAAGTGTTTTTTTTACTTTTCAGACAAAATTCAGCTGATAGCTAAATAAGTTGTATATCAATGAAACAGACATTTCAGTGGTAAATAACAAAAATACATTTAGTTGAAATATAAAAATGTTTTTTTTTAATTATTAACAACAACAAAGAAGAGGTTTTTAATGTATTAAATAAACATAAATAAGACACTCTGAACGTTTTATAGAAACAAGCGTCCCGAACAATAATCCCTATGTTTGACGGACTATGACTGAGTATACCTCTTATATACTGAAGCGAAAAAGAAACGCAACTCGGGAATTCCTTTATATATTGTATATACTGCACACAAAATTCCACATAACAGCAGTCAGTTAGAGAAAGGACACACCTTTGATGTTGTCGACGTTTAAATAACAGTACACTTTGTAACAAGAAATTCATAAATGTTGAAGTTCCACTTTGAAAAAGTTAGACATTTCGGTACTGTATTTAACGTTGAGAGTTTGCAACATTTTGCATCTTAAGTTTGCTCAAATGCTTGAGCCAAACGCGTGCTCTGTCAATATTGAAATTTAAGGAATACTATTTGCTGTGTTATGTGTAGTTTTAGTTTTTTCTTACGTAGCCATGTACCATTCGATTAACAGCAGCATATTGTACATACAATATATAGCGGAAATTCCCGGGTTGCGTTTTTTCGTTTCAGTATATATAATATTGTTATTTACAGCTATCTACGACGCCTTACTGATTTTTTATTAATGCATAACCATGAGTAATATTAACAAAAAATAAACACTAAGTAAAATTTACTATTACTTAAGGAGAAGATTGGAATATGGGAATCATACAGCGTACCATTCGGAGAAAAAGGAGATGATACCCTGTTAAAAGTAGATATAAAAATCGAACACGAAAGTAGCATTGGAACGGTCAGTGGCAAAAAAGGCCGCTGGGGGTTTAAAACCAGTAAAGTCGAACAGAAAGTAAAACGATCACCGAACGCAGTACATTTGACAGTAATGAAAGAGACAACACCCACAGAAAGGTTTAAAATAGGATTACCGCTCGGGGTTTAAACTAGGTTCTTGGGTGCACCAAACCTCACTCTTACTATATTGTCAAACCAATAACACGGGACATAGTCAACCCCACTAAGCTAAGCAGAATTAATACGCCATCTTCTTGTATAACACAGAGATGATCACGTATATATGAATACCAAAAAAAGGTACTCAGTGATTTAGTAAAAGCCAAAGCAACAAGATTCGATAAGTTTACGACGATACATAATTGGAGACATCAAAAGTTACTTCTCCCTTTAGATTTAGACAGACGTTAGAAAGAGTAACTGTGAACAGCAAATTGATCCACAACTAAAAATGCAGGGCACAATAAAGAGGTTCTTGATGCTTTTGATACATTTTTCGTCCAGTTTTTATAAATATTTTATGAAAGCAATTTTGGCTAACGATCTTACGAAGTTTTTAAAATACTTCCCATAAAAGATGAGGTTGTGGTAGTATTTGTCGTAGAAGAGTTCAAAACTAAATGACTACACGCTTTTTCAAGCTTCTTTTTTGAAAAATATGAGATGGTGTACATGTACTACTCCATAAGCTGTGAACCATATTTAGAACGTTTCATATACCGGATATCACGTCATAACTCAGAGGAACTTACCTATCCTCACATCTGTATGATCCAATTTCAGCGTTGATACAAACACAGACCTTATTGCAGCCCTCATTCCACTGCTCACCGCTGTTATACAGTTGCCCACTATGTTCACATCTCATTTGGAATCTAATAAAAGAACGCATTGTATGCTATCGTTTACGTTGTAAATTATTTACAACGTAAACAACTGAATGTAACATAGTTTATTTAAAACTCCCAATGACAATTGGTTAATAAGGTTTTAAATTTCCTATCAACACATTTGACGTCACATCAGTTAACCGTTTAGACGTCAGAAAATGTGCCCAACAACAATGCAACATACGCTACGCCATACGACTTTATTCGCAAAAACGTGTGATTATATACATAAAATTTGGTACTTGACAATTTATCGATGACATTTTAAATCTAGATATTGATCTAGCACAATATACTCTGATGGAAATATTACATCTTTAGTTCATAGCAACATAAGTAAAATACTGATTCATAGCTACTATTTTTTTATATTCCGACACCCTCATGTAATTACAGATTAATCGACTATTGAATATACTTTCATTACTAATTTTAACGTAGGACTTAAACATGCATTTTTTATGTAATTTAGCTTTACAACATGGACATCCAATATTTGCGTTAGTCTCGGCCAGCTAGACCGTATCATGCATATGTCTTACTTGCAGATATCGGTCTGGGCAGATTAAGCCAATTAAAGTGCCCACTAGCGATTAGCACAATTTGTTCGCGCGCTTTTTTCACGCGCATAAAGTCGAAGTTTGCGTGAGGTCATGTTGTAAATAAACGTACAACGTCAATTGTTGATGAATCAGTCAAACTTTTTAACGTCACAAGCTGCTTCTCATAAGCTAAAAATAAGAAATTATTATTAAATTAACTTAAAAATATGTTGTTTGAAAGTCTCGCTGAATCTCTAAAAATCTCGCCAAAATCGCTCAAAGCGTTAGGACGATCTCAAACGTCCTATTTTCCCCAGGCCCTGGTTCTGGATCCGTGTAGCATAGCGTAACGAAGAAATCAGAAGCGGGCCGGGTGACAGAGGCTATATTTGCGTAGGAGCTTTCATCGTTTTTTTCCCGTTCAAGAGTTTACTGAGAGACACAACTAGGACGTAATACACTCCGATTGTCAACTCAAAATGTACTCTAAATATGTTAATTAGACTAATACGACCTATATGGTGACATTTTTAAAAAATCCTTTAAGTAAAATTTTACATTTCTTTACCTCTAAAAGGCGCCAGTGAAGTAGATATCGATTTTCCATTGTTAGTAACAAAGACGCCAGCACATATTACTTCTTCACAGCATTGATCGTCACTTGGCAGTAATAAAGCGCAATGTCTTGGTACAGTATACGTCGGGCATCTATAAACACGCACATGATCAATATGGATAACAATTTATGTTTAAACCTCTAGCATATACAGATAAGTAGAAATCCAACAACAGAAAATACGAAATATTAGAATGTCATATTGTTCACTTCAAAACGCTTTTTAACAAGGATTTTGTTTGAATTAATCATTTCGGGCTGTAAAGAGAGTATACTATGGGTGATAATTAAACCATAATATGCAGTATTTCAAAAGTGGCATTACAATACGGTTGCAATAATTATTTCAAACCGTTTATTTACTAAAGAGATTACACTGTTTAAGAGGTCCAGATAATAGCGTAAACCGTTCAGACGTTAATTAATGCATGCTCCTCTTAAGAAAATACAAATATGTCCATTGCAAATATATTGCACTATAGTGTGATATTTTACCACAGATGCATATACTCTAGCTCTTAACTGACATAACAGTAGAAAGAATTCAACATTGCCTTAACGATACAACTAATTGCGCAATGAAGAATAACGTGACAAGCCATTTCAATACCGATATAACGCAAATAGTGCGTATGTATTCGGAAAGGTGAGCAAATGGCGTACACTGTGGCAGAATGAAACGTACCTTGAGGCAAATAATGCGTATGTATTGGGTAGGTGAGTAAATGACGTATACTTTAACAGAAAGAAACGTACATTGAAGCAAATAGTGCCTATGTATTCGGAAAGGTGAGGAAATGACAGACACTTTGACAAAAAGAAACGTACCTTGAAACGCATCTGTAATATCCATACTCAGCATCTAAACAAACACACGTTAAGACACAGCCATCGTTCCATTCTTCCCCAGTGCGGTAGTGTTGTCCTTGAAACTCACAGCTCGGTCCAAAATCTGAATCAACAAAAACAATATACAACACTGACAGCAACTACACAGATTCACAGACCAGTGATTTATCACATAAATTACGGTGAGGGATTGGAATAACACCATTCAAATTTTCGATAATTCACTAGTGATATAACTAGGCAAATGAAGTCCGAATTATCGTTTGGTATTTTCTGTTCAGCTCGGTGTGCATCGGAATTGTTTCGTCGATTTCCGTAACCGTTCAAAAAACCCGATTACGGAAATCGACGAGGTAGCTCCGTTTTTCGGTTCCGTAAGGAAAAGGCTGAGTTAACATATGACGTCATCATATTGACATACGACATCATCATACAGCAACGTTATATGTAGGCAGCCACATTATTAAACGTTATATATAGGGGGTCCCAAAGGGGTTTTGCGTGAAAACGTGATCGGGGTGTTTTTAAAAACGTGACACGTGAAACAAACAATATTTTTGCGTGATTGCGTGAAAATTATATCAGCGTGATCCGTGATTTTGGTCTTGGTAAAACGTGATCGCGTGATATGGTGACGTGAAACGTGAATTTTTAGTCCTTTTCAGTCTTTTTAGTGTCCCTCCCCCGAGCCTCCCCCGAGAGCTGAACTTTCGTACTTGCGCGAACATCTGGCACGGGGAATCCCCGGGGACACTACAATCAGCCGAGTCGTGTATCAGATACAGTATAGGCAGTATAGACTGGTGGTATGCTGACAGTTTCACTGACATAGCTCACTACATTACAAGTAGCACTGGTCGGCCTGGAACTAGTATAATACAGTTTGCTGACAAAAGTGGTATCCCTTGACTGGATTCCAAATCTATTACTATTTGTATGATGGTCTCGGTAGTACAACATAATACCGCTAGTTGCGCGCAGATGTAATAGCGCGCGAGAATCGTATCTGCTTGTTTACGGACTTCATGCTGTTCATCCACATTTAACGTGAAATGTGAAAGTTCTGCTAATTTCACGTGAAGACGTGATCCTTGTTTTTATTTTACGTGATCACGTGAACACCCCCCCCCCCCACCCCCACCCCCTTTGGGACCCTCTATATAGGCAGCTACATTATTAAACGTTCCTTATGAGGCTTTTTTTGGAGTTGTGTGATAAATAAAATCAAAATATCGTGCCAATTTAATATTGAATTTATTAAACTCGTTGGATAACATTGATATGATGCAAGGCTGCGCCTATACTTTTATCCAACTGCGCCTATACTTTTATCCAACTGCGCCTATACTTTTATCCAACTGCGCCTATACTTTTATCCAACTGCGCCTATACTTTTATCCAACTGCGCCTATACTTTTATCCAACTGCGCCTATACTTTTATCCAACTGCGCCTATACTTTTATCCAACTCGTTTAATAAATTCAATATTAACATGCACTCATGCAAGATCCTCTGTGTATGCTGGCGTCATAATTCCATTTCATTCCCAGGCGCGTATCCAGGCATACGCACGTACGCCAATGCGTACAATTCGTCAGCAAAAGTGAAAAAATAAAAGTTCCAAAAGTTCCAAATATGCAATAAAAACTGAAGGCTGAGTGGGGTATGGGCTAGTGTCAAACAAAATGCCATATTAACGCTGAAATATAGCTTGAGAACGCATAATTTTGCCTCCTAATTTTCAAAAAAATCTTATTCCTAACCCCCACCGGCGGGAGGGGGAAACCCACTCCCACACCTACCCTTACATCCCCCACACTCGCAGCGTCGCTACTCGGTTCGCAGCTATGCTTCTCATATCTGGTGTACATTTCAAAAGAAACCCACTCCCACACCTACCCCCATACCTTACTCGTTTTTTTTAGTCAGTTTATGAGAGGTAATCTAAAGTGCAACCCCTCTCATACCCCTTAGCACCGGCTTAAGCGATATTCTACTTTAAAGCCACTAATATTGGACTTGAAGATTTCAAAAGACCAGTAAGTAATAACTCTACTGGTTTGTAGTCGGGTCAGCCTTTTACAGCCGCCACACAGAATTAAACAAACGCAAGTGTAAATGTCAATAAATACTGAAAAGAGGATCTAGGAAGCAACACAAACAACAGAGTAAAGTATGTAGACTGACGAGCTATTTGTAAACTGGAATTAGACAACGAAACACAATAACCGTAATCAATTAAACTGTATAAACAGTGGTTCAAATGCGGTTAGAGTGCTGGCGGGGCGCAGTCGGTAGTGCGGCGGATTTGTAACCGGAGGCCCCGGGTTCAATCCTCCGTGGTGCCACTGCGTTTCGGTGTGTTCTTTGGCAAGACACTTTCCCTTAGCCTCGTCCGTCGGATGGGGACGTAAAGTGGGCGCTCCCGTGTATCTGTCTATCCTCCGAGCACGTTAAAGATCCATAGGAATCTATTCGATAATAAGAGTAGGGCACGGTTCCCGGATTCCTATGTATTCCTCCCTCTCTCTGGGGCGGCTCTAAATAACCTCTACTGTGTTGATGAGCCGTTAAACAATTCAATTCAATTCAAATGCGGTTAATGTGAACTGGATGATGTACCTATGTATTAAGTTTGAACAGAGTACAGTTTCTGGTGAAAGGGAGTTAATACAAAATCTGGAGACAATGAAGTAAATGTGGATCAATCGCTGTCATTGTGGCCTACTTTCAATGTGTACTCATGGGCATGTATCTTTATATGAAATTTGAAAGTGAAGAGTTGCTGATGAACAGTGAAGCTAACGAAAACATTTAACTCAAACAAAAAGGTGCAATAAAAGATCGAGCTTGGTCATAGGAAAAGAGTATGAAAGGAGAAAACCCACCTTTCGGATGAATACATTCGTCTCGTCTAGATGCATTTATGAAACACGTGTTAAAGCATTTGTTTCTGATTCTTTACATATATATACCTTTCGATCATGGTTCCAATGCTATATGAATTTCATAAAACATGCGATAAAAACAAAAGCAAAGTCACTCTGAACACTTATCAGTATTGCAATAAATGGTCCTTTAGGATCGAATACGACTTAAGCTGGAACTAGAGTGCGTAAGAGTTCACAAAACCGAATCTGCTACTTTTCTCTTTTGTTTGTGTTCGTTGCTTCCCAGGAATTCCCTTTTTGATATTTATCGACATTCACACTAGCGTTTTTTATGTGTTGTGATGCTACGAGTACTGTAAAAGGTCGCCAGCACGATTACAAATTAGTTGTGTAGATACTTTACTGGTCCTTTGGAGACTTCGATGACCAATACGTAGACTACCGCATAAACTAGTGGTACAAAAGGGATGGGGGGTAGGTGTTGAGCTTTATATCACCTCTCATGATCACACTAAAATAAAACCAAGTCTGCTACTATACTCTCTAGTTTTTGTTCGTTGCTTCTTGGAATCCCCTTTTCAGTATATATTCACATTCACACTAGCGTTCGTTTAGTGCTGTGTGACGGCTTTAAAATAGCTTCGACTACGAATCAGTTGAGATAACCATGCTAAGATTTTCTATCTGGGACGGTATAAAACGTAATTTCAGACCGTAAAACCCACCACATACCGTCCCAGATTCAAAATCTTAGAATGGTTATCTCAATTATAATGATTTTCTATTTAAATGCCAGAAATATAAAATCAAATCATACATACACACTTGTTTTTCTATGAAACCTCAAATTCATCGGTAACTGCATTTTGTTGACGTCATCCAATGACGTCGCTTGTTACAACTTTATGTGATATCACGTACTTTTCAGACGGTAAATCGGGCATTTTACGGTCGCAAATTTGAGACGTTGGACAATGGAGTTACGCGTTATATTATAGCTGCATTAGAATAATTCCTTTAGGGTCTTGGAGTCAAATATGCATTACGTGGTCCGAGTATTAACTTTCAAACCCCATCCACCAACCAACCCCGGGGTACGGTACGGGGTACCCCGGGGTTGGATGGGATATGAAATAAAACCGAAATTTCGGCTTAAACAATTTGCATATTGTAAAATTGAAACATTTAATAGTTACTTTTAAACAGGTTATCACATTTTTCAGAAAAAAAAAGTTT
This sequence comes from Cyrtodaria siliqua, assembly GCA_037043455.1. NCBI lineage: Eukaryota > Metazoa > Mollusca > Bivalvia > Adapedonta > Hiatellidae > Cyrtodaria > Cyrtodaria siliqua. Next base: position 220,696 of record JAWPHD010000276.1, on the reverse strand, counting down.
TATTGTCGAAATATCCTGTATACAATCCTGCTAATATAAGCTTTTCCATCGCTTAATGGAATTAAGGCGGGACCACGTAATGGTTTGCCTTTAAATTTGAATACCGTTTAAGCAGTGCTAGGGGGCTTGACATCATCTCTCATGATCACACTAAATTAAAACAAAGTCCTTCGTCTCTTGTTTATGTTCGTCGCTTCAAAAGAATTCCCCTTTTAGAACCATTTATAGCCTATATCAGTTCTAAAAACAAGCTGTTTATGCTCATAATACATGCAATCAGACGGTACCATACCGCATTTACTCAATTGGGCTGAATTACTTTATAGGTAAATATCATAATTAAAGTATTTTGACTGGTTTACAATATACCTGGTTTCGTCGGTTTTGGTGCAATTGATTTAACTATTAAATTCGGATTTTCTACAGTTTTAACTTTATCCGCAGGTACATCAGGTTTTGGTCCAACTGGTATCAGAAGCGGAGGTGTACCTGAATGGAAACAATTGTTTCAAATATCATTCATCCTAACTAGTATACAAATTTATTATATACTTTCCAGTGAAATAGTGGATTTCACGATTAAAATAAAACCTTATATTTCCATTGTTTATATTTCACATGTGAAATACCAAAAATGACGCAATGCCGCTGTTTACGTTGTTGACGTTATTGACGTCATTGTTTTGGTGTATTATGTTTTTTCTACATACGTTTCAAGTTGTGAGTATATAATAAATACAATATATTTTGGTTTGTCGTGGATATAGGATTTATTTTCATCTCGAAGTGAGGAAACTCGCATATTTTTACTCGTCCTGAAGCACTCGTGAAAATATGTTTTCTCACTTCGAGATGAAAATAAATCCTCTATTCACTTCAAACAAACAAATATACTCTATTGATTGCATAATTGGATACATGCATATATTCATTAAAGCGGAGTCGTCCGCTACACACATATTGTAAAATTCGATACATTAAACATGTAAAACACTAATTCGCTATTTTTCATCAAACAAATGCGGTATGTCCTTTTCGAAATGTGTGTCTAATATTATACTTGTATGTACATACACGAACAAGTATATAGTTAAATATAATGTATGTATTGTATCCGGTTTGAAGCTATACCAGGTTTACTCGGTATGGGCACCATTTTTTGTCTTTAACGTCAATCACGATAGGTAATTCTAAGAACAGAGAAAATATAAAAGCACAATTCTATAAAATTACAGCTTTTTCAAACTACCTTACAGATAAATCTGATGAATTAAATATCTAAACGCATGTTAAAATGGTTTGACAAGTACCTGGATGAATTGGTTTAGTCGGTTTCGGCACCATTGGTTTGTCTTGAACACCAGGTTGCACAGGAATGGCAGGTTTGGTTTTGTCTGGTTTACCTGTTGAATATGAACGTATTTAATTTGTCAATATACATAATAATGTATATTCTTCTTTGTCTTCTTCTATAATTATTCGGAATGATTTATAAATGAGTACATGTTATCTATCCCAGTCGTCTTGACGTACAATATATGTCATCGAACCATCAATCACACATTTGTCATATGTTTTAAATATAACTTACAACTTTGAGAATGTCTTTAAATACATGATATATATTATATTATTAGTATTTGGTAATTTGCACGTCGAAAACTTACATAAAAAGTATCGTTACATTTTTAACAACTAAAATTTAGAATAACCATTTTAGAAGAAACGACAAACTTATTCGGGGTTTAACACATCTACCTTTCAATTTGCTCAAGTTCAGCTCTGTGTGAAACATTCATATATTACATTTATTCCAAGATTTTATCGAGATTTCTGACGAACGAAATGTGGTAATTCTTAAATGTTTTTTTTCACACCGGTAATTGCTGGGAACTGCTTCTGAAGCGTTACTGAGTAACTGAGTACTTATTTTGTGGCTTTCTATGCCTTTGTTTATATACATATATACATGATCATCTTTGTGTTATATTTCCTATTAATGCTGCCTAGTCTGTTAGAGGATATAGCCTAATTTACACTGTCCCATTTAAAATGATGAAAATATGGTAAGAGTGAGGTTTGGTGCTCGGGCCTTAATGGCGCCATTGGGTTCATACGTCCCTAAGCAAGCAAGCACATTCCCTAGTCCGTAGGATAGGGAGGAGTTGACTGTGTATCGAAGACTATTCTCCGAGCACGTTAACGACCAAATATATTAGGAATATATTCGTTAGTAAGAGTAAGGCAGATTCCCACATTTCTAGATATGCTCCCCTCTCTATATGGCGCCTCTAATAAACATAAAATAATGTTTCCGAGCCAATACTTTGCGGCTTTCTAGGCTTTTGTCTTTTTATATTCATATACACATGATCATTTGTGTTTTACTTAATTTGCCTATTAACGCTTCCTTGTTTGTTAGAGATTATAACCTGGCGGGGATATCTTTATTCTCTCACTGTCCCTTATATTGGGATGACAATAGGGTAAGAGTGCGGTTTGGTGCACCCTAGAACCTGGTTTAAACCCCCAGCGGCTTTTTTTGCCACTGACCGTTCCAGTGCGGTAGCCCTATTGTTAACCCTTGTGTGTTTGTGATGTCTTATCTTGCCTTTTATTAATCTTTATATATCGTTATTCTTTGTTTCTTTGTGTGTTTGTGGTTGACTGTCGTCCTTGAATGCTACTTTTCCTGTTCGATTTTTATATACTACTTCTTAAGGATATTTCTTAACAGGATTTTCTATAAATGTATTTCTTTTAAATTTGTGTGCATAGTCAGAACTTCCTTTTTAAACATAATTTACCTTTTAATAGTACATGTAATAGATAGCGGACTTGCTTGTTGCACCCTAGAACCAGGTTTAACCCCACAGCGGCCTTTGTTTTGCTACTGACCGTTCAAAGGTGGCATCCCTATCGGCAGAGAGATTATAGCGCCCCAACAATCACCTAACTGATGAAAGACGACGGCCCAAGATGACGCCGAACAAAGCGCCGATGCATAAACGCGCCCGACTTTTGCTCAATAGAGCTAATAATTCAATTTAGACAATATAAAAGTTTCACTGAGACTCCCATATGTACACCATACCCATGTGATATCGTTGATATTATCTTCTGCTAGATATAACCACTTTTAATTGAATATAATTCGATACATTCGAGTCAAGTAACATTCAAACTGTCTTATTGTGTTGCTGTTAATGTGATCATTCAAATACACCATAACAATGTAATATTATTATTTCTTGCATACCGGAAAGTCATCCATCATTTATCGGAGCCAGATATTTCCATCTCACCCTAGGGTCCAGATAAAATTCACGCGCGCACCAACATCAGTATGCAGGAACACATGCACAACTTTAGTAGCTGGTGACGTCAACGCACAAATTGTCTCTGATATCAAGAACAAAAATCGATCATGGGTATTCGGTTCAGATAAGGAATTCCAACCCTCGGTATAAGTGTTTTAATCGGAACCGAGGCTCTGCTGAGGTTCCGATTACAAAACTTATATCTCCGGATGGATTTCCCTATCTTCACCTTCAACCGGATACCATTAAAGATTCTTATAATCTTCCGCTAGATATAACCACTTTCAATTGAATATACATCGATACAGTCGAGTCAAGTCTATTCAAACTGTCTTACTGTGTTGATGTAATGTGATCATTTAAATAATATTTGTCAGAAACAAGCAGACAAACTCAGCAGCACATTTACCTTCAATTGGTGTCCATCGACTTGGCAAAACCAATGGTTTAAACGTTTTTCCGTAATCTGTGACAAAATTGCCAGCACACACAACATCTTCGCAGCATTCTCCGCCCGGTGGCATTTGTAATGTGCAATGAGCTGGTACTTTTGTATATGTGGGGCATCTGCAGAAATGCAAAGTGGAATGCAAATTTGAAAATTGTGTACACCTAATTGAACAACGCGGACCTTTTTGCTACAAAACACTTCATTTTAAAAAAGCCTTAAACTCCACAATGTTTTTAAACGCCTAAATGGCTCACTATATTTTCCGGATATAAAGGATACTATATATGCCGAATATAACGTTAAATATACATAACAATTAGCTTAAACAAATGTTTGGTAATGTGTTACGTACCGGTCCTCACATCTGTAGTATCCAAATTCAGCATTGACGCAAACACAGGTCTGTTTGCAGCCATCATTCCATTGTGCACCGGTGTTATACTGCTGCCCATTAAACCTACATCTCATTCCGGAATCTGAAAATAATGAGCTAATTTATACAGATTTATAGTTAGATTTTTGTCAGTTATTCATTTTGCTTACTTCTTACAACAGTAATATTTTGGTTTTACTCCACACACAGGAGTACTTTGCATTATCAAAATGATTACGATTAAACAGTGTTTCCGTGGCCGAGGGGTTAAAGATATTACGTTGCAAACCTTCTTGCCTCTCACCGCTGCGGGTTCGAATACCACTGGGAGCTCGACTTGTAAGTGAAGAAAGGTGGATTCTTACGGACGGGTGGGGTGTACTTTACTGTTCTTGAAAAGAGGATGGTCTGCCTCCAACACAAACAAATTGAAAGTCATATATAACCTTACAAGTGTTGAAAATGACTAACACACCATACAAATACAAGTGTTGAAAATGACGTAACAAACAAACAAACAAAAGAATACATTTAAACACATTACACATTATTGTTCGGTGACTATTTGGTAATAGAATCGATGTTACTTAATTACCCTTGTTCATACTACTCTAAGCCAGTGACATGGCAATGACAATAAGTCAAACCAAACGTTACTGGTTCTAGAAAAGAGGATGGTCTGCCTCCAACACAACAAATTGACCGTCATATACAACCTTACATGTGTTGAAAATGACGTAACAAACAAACAAACAAACAAAAGATTAAACATTTAAACACATTACACATTACTTTTTGGTGATTATTCGGTAACAGCAATGGATGCTACTTAATTACCCTTGTTCATGCTACTCAAAGACAGTGACAATGGCAATGACAATAAGTCAAACCAAACGTAGTATAATTTCTGGTCACGCTTGTTGACGGCCTATTTGCCATAGTATAACTGCTCCAAGTTAGGTTTGTTTCATATTAGTAGACATTAACATTGTGGTATGTATATTTGGCATATATTTCTTAAAGGAAGTATATCATGATTGGTATGCTTTTTAGAATTGTTCAAACAAAGTAGTTACGTATTTAATTGATAAAAATAAACTAAATGAGCCGCGAAACACCAAAAGAAATTACGCTAAACACACACTAATGAACTTTTATAGTCGGTCACTTTTCAAAGAATTATTTATTTTTCAATAATTCATATTTTCATTTGAAATTTTAACTGGCGTCGTTTAACAAATATCGCTAGCGATTTATAAAACTTAATCTGCCCTTATTGGACTAAAACTTTGTTGATAAAATTAATAAAATATTTGTATGTGTTTCGGTGATTTCCAGTTTCTAGTATTTGTGTTATTTTCAAAAAACCTGGGTGACCGATTATACAAGTTGAGTAGTGTATAAAATAAACGACCGGAAGAAGGAATATCATAAGTATGGTGACGCGCCAGGGATAACTATTTTAAATTTGGCAGAAAAATAAATCGCATTGTATTGCAAAGCGAGCGTCATGTGTAGATATTGCCGATTTGCTGTGCGTGACTGAAATTTATAACTTGGGGATTTCTCTATGGACTTTTAAGACTGGTTATAGTTTAGTTTTTTAATTATTGAGCTGTATTATAGGAAAATGTTAATGTTCAATCTATATCTATGAACTATTTTACAGTTTAATTGGTCATTTCATACGCTTTTTATGTTTTTAAAAAAAGTATGTCCCAAAACCTGATGTACTCCCTTTAAATCGTCTTATCATCATGTCTTAATCAAACTACATTAACTTCGACTTCTAAAACACGTCTTACCTGGACGTGGTTGAAGTAACGGTGACCTAGGTATAGATTTTCCATACTTGGTAACAAATACTCCATCACACATGATTTCTTTGCAGCATTGTTCACCAGGAGGAAGATACAAAGAGCAATGACTCGGGACTTTATACGTCGGACACCTGAAAAAATCGTAGTGAGGAGAAATATAAAACTTGTTGATGCTGTAGTATATTTAGAGATGTTAACGAATGTTTAACATTCACGTGTAAAAGGTTACTCTTAAGACTCTAATCGCATTACGAGGTCTAATCGCATTAACTTTCATACCCCATCCAACCCCTTCTTAGAGAAGAGAAAACGGGGTTGACTGGGGTATGAAATAAAACCTTAATTTCGGTTTAAAACGTTTGCATATCGTAAAATTAAAATATGTAATAGGTAATTATAAGCAGGTTATCGCATGTTTTTTCAACAAAAACTTTTTTTAAACTTGCTTTATTGTCGAAATATCCATTATAAAATCCTGATAATATAAGCTTTCCCATCGCTTAATGGAATTAAGGTGGGACCACGTAATGGCAAATAGACAAACTAGGGTACTATAATGATCACTGCACCATTATAGAACTCCAAAGCCTGTATCAAAGATTTTTTACGGTTGAAATTGAATTTCTAATGACAACATATGATAACATGGTCAGTGATGAAATTATAAGTCCTAACCACTTAAACGGTGTATATGCAACAGTAAATAATAAAATGAAAAAGGTAACACTATTGTTTTGCAAATGATTTGACATCGTGCTAGATTTTGTAATCGGTAAGCCGAAATCATCACATGTTTAAAAGTCATTTAATGCCACCATTCAGGTTACATTGCACCATTGATTTTCTTTTTTTGTTTTATATAGGACGAATGTCAAGAGACAAAAAAATGCGCATTTTTCTCTGTAGAAAATTTTAAAACACATATCACTCAAAAGATCGAGCGTCCGCCAATATAAAAATGCAATAAAATCAGGGGGTCATGTATCACGTAAGAAAAAGTCAATCTGTTGAATGACGTCACGTTCTATGTTGACACGTCACATATGGATTTACCCCATTTCTACTTTCGCTTTACTGTCTATGTCAATTATAATTAAATATCTCAAACAAACACTAATAAATGTTCCCAATACATCATTTGTATGAATTATAGGTAATAATAACAAAAAGCAATTAATTGTATCACTTGTAAGGCAGGGAAACGTTTTTTATTAGGCACTATTTGACTATACACCACGGAAGCACAAACGCAGTGGTGTAATTACATACACCACGGAAGCACAAACGCACTGGTGTAATTACGCCTTCATATTGACGTGTTGTAAAATCATTGTACCGGAACTACTATTTTGCATGCTCGTTAGGGATAGGTGCAATTCGCAGTTCATGTCACAGGAAGTTTGTCATGTGATGTAAACATTATAGTAGTTTCCGTTTCGTTGTGAAAAATTCCCACAATGTTACAACAGTATGCTTCTTTCAAATAAATGTTGTTGCTGAAAATTAATGTTAAAACCTATTATTTTGTTATAAGTATTCGTTATTACCTTAAAATGTGTAATACAAAAGGTTACTATATTTGTATTGGGATATATGCACTCGTTCTTCCGCGTATAAATATTGCGCTCCTAAAGTTGCGCAATATTATTACGCATATATCCCAATACAAATATAATAACCTACAATTTCAACACGTTTATCAATATTTAGCTAAATGCATTGCAATTAAATGCGCGTATTCTTACTTGACAGAAGGCCGGAAACAAAATATTATAAAGGCATTCCTTAATCCGTTAAAACTGAAGCCAAATCACTTGAAAAGTATTGCGGTCCTAAATCTTATATAAGAAGCACATATTTCAAATATGGGTTCATATCAGTATGGACATATTGAGCAGACCATATTACTTAAACAGAGAAAGAGGTACCTTGAAACACATCTGTAATATCCGTATCTAGCATCTAAACAAACACACGCCAACTGGCAGCCATCATTCCATTCTTCCCCAGTGACGTACTGTTGTCCCTTATACTCACATTTCGGTCCCGGTCCAGGAACTGATTGTAACACAAAAAAAGAACATGACAATGATACTCATTTTCCCGGAAACGGCAGCAGAATTGAACTCTCTTATCAAACAATAAATGTAGCATTGACGTAACTCATTAATAAAAAACACGCATTCAAAACAAACAACAATAAAAGGATGACACGAAGCAAATTATGTTCCACCACAAACAGAAAACGTTTAACAACAGGGTTATAGTTCTTATAGTTATAGTTCTTATAGTTATAGCCTTGTAGAAAGGCCACTCAGACCAGGGAGTCTATATCAGTGTCGGCTTCACACCCACATAGATAATCCGGTTTTAATTGGTCGATAGTGTTGTTTACAGTCCTCTGTACACACATTGAACAAACAGGATATCACAGGGTATAACACTTATTTCTGAATACCAACAGTCAATATAATTACGTTCTTTTTTTAAAAACAAGACGTTTTTTTTTAAATTTTATATTTATTATTATTATTATTATTTCTATTATAAAACAATGTATAAAATCAATTGACATCTGATGCTAGGCAATGTTTAACCCGCGTGCTTTATTTGTACAGATACAAACTCTATTAGCGTAGTACTTTTTGAGAACACAAAAAGCGCATATTCCAAATATAATCAAAATGAGCATCTCTCAATCGGCTTTAAAATTAATCATCAGGTCATTAATAGAGTTCAAAATATCAAATGAACGTACCTAGCACATGTATACTCATAATTGAAATCAAACGGTTTAATTACTTTACAGAAAAGCAATAGAAATATGAGTTTAACTGGTTGAAGGATATACCTGGTTTCAACGGTTGTGGAGCACCTGTTTTTCCCACGCTGACTCCAGGTTTTATAAATTCATCCAGGTGTGGTACCAGGAACGGTGGTGACACTCCTGCTAATGAGCAATTGTTTAAATGTTTAAATGCATTGATTTATGTTAATCAATAATTAAACAAAATGCATATGTAATGTATCAGTTGATATATGAAAATGAGAAAAATGGTCCTATAGAAATCCCGGCACCCAAACGCAATGACAGCGTAGGTCTGCACTGTACTGCAAAGAACAAATTAACTATATAATGAAAAGGACAATACACAACACAAATAGAGGTGAAGACAGGGTTACCGACTTGGAAAGGTCAGTAGGCAATATGACCCACTGGTTAGCTTAAATCGATTTTAAGTGTACACAACCTCGCTATTATCCTGTCGAATACATGCAATCGAGACATGTCTACTCATTACTTTACTTCATGGTCGACCTTTGGCGTCTACTGTTAGCATTTAAAATGATAAATCGAGCCTTTGGTTTTCTCCATAACACAGTAAAAAGTAAAACAAACTAAAACAGTTTAGTGAAAAAGGAAACATGTTGGTTATGAAATGACTCATTTGTATTCATGACAGATACTCAAGTTTTCTATAAATATACTCACAGTCAATGAAAACGCACCAAAAAACGAATCCTTTTAAAAGTTAGAATGCGAGGCATTTTGAAGAAAATATGATATAATCGACTTTTAATTTTTTTTACGGGCATATCTGGATTTAGTGCATTCCACATTGGCGTTGTGAAATACACATGCATTCCGGTTATCTTCAGTTACATCGCACACAGAAATCATTTTCTCTAAAACATTCATGTCCTAATACTGTCAGTGTGTGCATATACTAGTTATACAAATTGCTGCTAGCCAGGGTGACATTATTGATGCCTTTAATAATACTTCTCGGTATCTTGATGACATACTCAATATTGATAATCCGTTCCTTGCTCATATGTACTAACATTTATCCACCAGAGCTCACGTGAAATAAAGCCAACAGTTCGGATACAGTAGTAGCATGTCTCGATCTTCATCTCTCGATTTCAATGATTGTATTCATACTAAAATATATGATAAGAGAGCTGATTTCAATTTTAACATCGTTAACTATCCACACCTGGATGGAGATGTACCTCGTGCTACCTCATATGGGATGTACATCTCCCAGCTCATTCGATTTGCTAGAGCGTGTAATGATGTTATAGACTTCAACGATCGAATTCAAGTTATTACAAGTAAACTTCTTCAGCAGTGTTTTCGTTATCACAAACTACGTAGATCTTTCTTTAAATTCTACCGCCGCAACGAGGGCCTGCTGGAAAAGTACAACACCAACCTTAAAACACGTCTGCGACAACCCTCATTTTATGGGGATGTGGTCTATAAACTTCGGAAGTTAAAGTGGTCTGACGGGTTTCCTGACCGCTTTACAAATTTAATCAGGAAGTTCGTCAGAAAAGGATATAACCATTTGGTTTTACAGCGCACTGCATGTTTAGTGATTGACCCCTCTACAGTCCGTCATTACGCTTCACTTTTCACTTGTGCGATGACTGGACTACCTCTTTGGACTCTATGATTGTACCTACTGAAACCCCAACTAAGGGAGGTGGGGGCATGAGCTTTCTTCCCTCGGGCTTTCTGGTAGTACCCTAGATTCGTTTTATCTTTAGCTGCAACTACTATGGTTGTTCAGTACGATTCTGGATACATCCTGAGATGTTTATTATTTTGTATGTGTTACTTTAGTTAGTTTCTCTGGATGTGGACTTTATTGCTAGAGATTTCTTTTTGATGGGATGTAGTTTTGTTTACACTGTCTTGTCTATTTGGGCGCTGAAGACAGGATAATAGCGAGGATTGTGCGCATATAAAATCGATTCAAGCTAACCAGTAGGCCTTATTGCCTACTGACCGTTCCAAGTCGGTAACCCTGTCCACCACCCTTTCTGTTGTTTTTTGTCTCTTTCATTGTAGTTTCAAGTCCTTGTTTGCAGTACAGTGCGGACCTACGATGCCCTTGCGTTCGGACGCTGTGGTTTCTATAGGACCCTATATATCATTTTGTAACATTAATAGTAGCTAAGCAGGAATTTAATAACATATAGTGAAATAACGCTGAATTGCAAGATATGGTTGTCATCATTCATGTCTACCTGTATCTATCGATTAACGGTTAATCGAGCGTTTAATGCGTATCGGCTTTACAAAAGACGAACGGTAGTCTTACATTTTAATTAATAATTTAAATAAAATTATACAGATATTTATAAGCATACACCGATAGAAAGGGCATAAAATGTTCATTTAGAAAACTAATTTTCTTTATTGTTTTTCGGTGACAAAGAATCTATTTCGATGGTCTAAAACGAACTCGCTTTCTTTATTTGGCGACGATCATATTTTGTCATTTTTCATTTTTCTGATTTTACAAATTTTAAGCAACGTGTATCACTATTTATAATAATTATAATTATATTTTGTTTCTTGAAATTCGTTGACCTTTCATCATTCCATAAAGATTCCACCCAGCGAGTTATGTTTAGAAACGTTGAATAGTAGCACTATCTTTCGCGGCGAATTATGTGTATTTAACATGGTTCTAATATTTGATCTTCATCAACACTTCTATACGCAACTCTGTAGATTTAATCTGTATGGACAGATGAAAGGCTAAGAAATTGCAAGAAACAAAACATAGTTCTTAAAGTGTGGCTCTGTGAGATGCGTATGTACAGTCACATAGGATATCAGCTATGAATCGACATTAAATGAATTGGCGGCGATCTGGAAGAATAATGTCAGCTATGAATCAACCTTAAACGGTATTATTTATAGGTAAACCATATAATTAAACGAAATGTACGTTCAACTAGTTTATTTTTACATTACCTGGTTTCCTCGGTTTTTCCATAAATGGTTGATCTGGAAATCCAGGCCTGTCCACTACAGGAGTTTTAACCACATCTTTAGGAACTTCAGGATGTCTTGTGTCTGGTATCATCGGTGATGTGTCTGTTGATTTTGCAATTGATGTATTACTTGATTTATAAATACACGAAATCAGTCTTAGAAATGTAACGATCTTTAAAACATATAAATAATGAAAGGGGATCCCTCGAAAGTAACACACTTACACTACTGAATGGTAGCCGGGGCGACATTTGACAGCCGCCACACAGCATTACACAATAGCCAGTCTGGATGTTAGAAAGGCTATGAACTTGCAAGAAACAAAACATAGTTCTTAAAGTGTGGCTCTGTGAGATGCGTGTGTACACTCACATAGGATATCAGCTATGAATCGACATTAAAGGAACTGGCTATGAATCAACATTTAACGGCTTTATTTATAGGTAAACAATATAAATATATAACTAAACGAAATGTACGTTCAACTAGTTTATGTTTACATTATATACCTGGTTTCCTCGGTTTTTCCACAAATGGTTGATCTGGAAATCCAGGCCTGTCCACTACAGGAGTTTTTACCACATCCTTAGGAACTTCAGGTTGTGTTGTATCTGGTATCAGAAACGGTGATGTACCTGTTGATTTGCAATTGTTATGTTACTTGATTTATAAATATTCCAAATCAATCTATATAAATGTACCGAATTTTAAACATATAAATACTGAAATGGAAGCAACACACACACTGCTGAATTGTAGCCTGGGCGACATTTTACATCCGCCACATAGCATTACATAATAGCCAGTGTGGATGTCAGTAAATACTGAAAATGGGATCCTTCAAATTAACAACAACAAGAGAGAAAAGTAGCAGACTTGGTTTTATTGAGAGGTAATACACGGTGCATTACCTCTCACGCCCTTATCACCAGCTTAAGCGATGTTCTACATTAAAACCACAACGATTAAGCTTGATTAATTATCCCAAAGGACCAGAAAATAATTACACTACTGACGTGTAGTCGCGGCCATATTTTACAACCGCCACTCAGCACTATAATAAACGATAATTTGAAACTTCGTTTTTCATATAGCTCACTATTTAAGTAAATACATTGATATAAATGAAATATATGCATGAGACAATATAAAAGAAATATATGTATGAGACAATCAACCAAATGGTGCTAACATAAACTAGAACTATCACTGAAAGTGATGAATACCCCCGCTCCAGCAAAGTGCCATAATTCTTTAATAAATTAGGCAATCAACCATAGGTGCTGTAAAGGGATATGATAGGTCATCAGTTGTTTTGAGTTATATGAAGTTTGGGAACAACCCATTCAAAACTGAGAAATGCTAGTAATAAAAAAGTGTTGCGCGACGGGACGGGACAAAATGTGTTTCGCGACGGGACGGAACACTTTGCGACGTTATGGAAAACTTCACTTTGTGAACGCGGGGTTTATAAATATTTATCGAGCGCTTTCGGCATTTATTGCCTTTTTCATGATATACACACATACTTGTATAAAAACAAATACATCAATATTGAACTTGGCAAACAAGTGAAACAGGAATATATATATTTATCACATTATAAAGAAACTGTGTAGAAGCGTATACTAACGTATCTCACAGAAATGAATTCTATAAGCTAAATCTCATCCAACAGATGATGAGAGCCTTAGTTTTTGAGGCTCGAAAGAAGCAGAGATTAATTTTAACAGTTTAGCTACTATATCTGAAAAACATGTGGCATCTCTATTTGCAAATTTTGGGCCCCAAAGGCACGGTCATGCTTTTACTCTGAGGACTTTATGTGTTCAACTGTGATACATGTATTAAGACGTTTATAAGGAAATAAACATAGCAAATGCCATATATGATAAAATGTTCGTCAGGACCGTCATTACATGGTCTCGCCTTAAGTCCATTAAACGATGGGAAAGTTTATATTAGTATGATTTTATACTGATATTTAGATAATAAAACACGTTTTAAAAAAAGTTCTGAAAAAATGCGGTAACCTGTTTAAAATTACCTATTAAATGTATTAATTTTACAATATGCAAACATTTTAAGCCGAAATTAAGGTTTTATTTCATACCCCAGCCAACCCCGTTTTCCCTTCTTGGAGAAGGGGTTGGATGGGATATGGAAGTTAATATTCGGACCACGTAATGGTTTCAAATCAATACATACTGCTAAAGCCACATTATTCTATCTAACGCTAGAGGAAATAACAGTCTGCCGTATAATCAAATAAATCGGGTATCATTTAGAGGAGGCAGATATCAGAAGCTATTTGACTGAAACAATAATCAAAGGAATACTGTTCCCGCCGATCTGTTTACCTTGACTTGGTATAACCAGTGGTGTAAACGATTCGCCAAACTTAGTCACAAAAGTGCCAGCACACACAATCTCTTGACAGCATTCTCCGCCCATTGGAATACGTAATGTACAATGACTTGGAATCCTTGTGTATGTAGGGCATCTGCGAAAACGCAAAAACATAAATGTGCTCATATAGCGGATCAAATTTAACTAGGCAAACCTTTTTACTATACATAAACCATTTTAAAAAACTACTAACACGTAATTGTATTAATTTATTCCCACATATGGTTAAGCCTCAACTATTGCGCTTTAATGACTATAATAATTAAAGTATATTTATAATTTGTTAAAGTTCTCCGGCCATGTCTTGTTTCATGAACATGTTTATGTTTATTTAAATCGAAATCAATACACAACTATAGATATCTGCAATTCACACATTGCAATATCTGTGAAAAACGAGAATAAGATTTTATTTGATGACGTAGAAAACTTTGAACAGGTTAATTAATCCACAGGTAAATGTATTTATCAATTATCTGGCAATAGTTGTGCAGCTATACAACTCAGATTTACCTAATTTCCCCGTGCAGTCACGCAGTGGTAAAAGTAGTATCTACGTCATGCAAATAATACGCATGTTTACATACAACTTATTAGAGGTTTTAAATATATGTTTCTCTCCGGGACTATCAAGAAATAAACGAATTCTCCTAAAGAAACTATTTGAACGTGAAAATTGGAATATAAACATATTGTTATAGAAATGTTCCACGACAAACTATTGTTAGAGGTCCTGTTTTTCATGTGGAACAATCAATGCACGCGGCTTTTGATATGAAGCATTTTGCTTGGAATTTAAAAGGTCAGTCAAATACGACAATCTTGGATGTAGCTATTATTCTAATTACAAATCAAAGAAAAGTATATCACACGGGTTGAACA
This sequence comes from Cyrtodaria siliqua, assembly GCA_037043455.1. NCBI lineage: Eukaryota > Metazoa > Mollusca > Bivalvia > Adapedonta > Hiatellidae > Cyrtodaria > Cyrtodaria siliqua. Next base: position 205,644 of record JAWPHD010000276.1, on the reverse strand, counting down.
GGAAGTGAAGCATTCTCTCTCTCTCTCTCTCTCTCTCTCTCTCTCTCCATCCCTCCATCCCTACCTACCTACATACCTATCTATATATCTGCAAGTACCTGTGTTTAAATAAAGTTTGTTTATGAGGAACGTACCTGTCCTCACATCTGTAGTAGCCAAAAGCAGCATTGACACAGACACAGGTCTGCCTGCAGCCATCATTCCATTGCTCTCCAGTGTTATACTGCTGTCCATTAACTTCACATCTATTTGAAGGATCTGGTTTAAACAATATTTTACAATTAGGACGGCTGTGCTTAATGTTGTGCTTAATGTGAATAGTAGATTTGTGTCATCATCAAATTAAGTTCCGATTCTCTTATAGGCAATTATTAATTTTATTATTAATAGCTTGATTGTGGTTGTAGCATATTAAACTCACTGCATTGTTTAATTAGTAACAATCAAACACATTTAATATATATGTAGTGAGAGTTCAGTATTCGTTATTGTACTTAACTACCCCTACACATTCTTCTTAAAACACCTGGGATCCCGGCTAACGTATTCGGTAGCGCTCTCGCTCGCGTTCCATCAATGCAACCCGAGTTCTATCCCCTGATTTGAGTTGTAAGTAGTGGTCGCCAGCTCGGACACGTGGGATTTCCCCGTATTTACACTGTTTACAGTTTACTTAAAACATTCTCAACATGCGGACGGTCCGAAATCTACCCCGAGGCCCCGGCTAACGCTGTTTGCGGCAATTTAAACAATATTCAAATCATTTTACAGACAATTCTTAAAACTATCTCACCTGTAAACCTCGGTAACGTAGATATCGATTTGCCATGTTTGGTAACAAATACCCCATCACACATTATTTCCTGACAACATTGTTCTCCAGGCGGAAGATATAAAGCGCAGTTTGCCGGTACTTTATACGTCGGGCATCTGAAATATTTGGTATACATATTTTGTTTAATATGTTTATCAAACGGGAATTGAGTTTACCATTGATAAAAGCAATTACGTGTTATTGTTGAATTGATTTATAATATGCTCTGACCCTTTTCACTTGTTGACAAACAACTAGAAGGAAAATAGTCAATAGGCCTTTATCATTCTTTTTGACGTACTAGTATGTGTGTATGTAATATAAGAGTTCGTAACTTTGAGTGAAAGTAAAATCGATTTTGTTGACACCTTACATTTTTATCAACAACAAACTGAAATTTCTCAAACGTTTTTTGCAAGTAAAATGAGTACTGATACATTTGGGGTAATAGTGAGTAGATGGCATTTTTTAAATTGAAAAGTACACACCTTGAAACGCATTTGTAATACCCATGTTCAGCATCCACACAAACACATGTAAACTGGCAGCCATCATTCCATTCTTCTCCAGTGACATAAAACTGTCCTTTATATTCACATTTCGGTCCGAAATCTGAAACCAGACAAAAATACATTTTTACAAAAAATAAAAAAAATAAAAAATGCGTATGTATTTATAACGTTTTAAAATAATTAAGATCTTAAATGCAAAGTATACATGTAATGCTACTCTACAATTAAGACAAATCCCAAAGTTACATTACGAAATAATTTGTTAAATGATTTGGATCTGAAGAAACATATACCAACCAGGACATGACAGGTATCACGATCACCCGTACCAAATGACATATGTCTCCAACGATAGTTGTACCCAGGTGCCCGCCCGTGCACGAAAATTGCCCGGAGGGGCACCTGGGGTCTTCCTCCACCAATGGAAGCTGGAAAGTCGCCATATGACCTTAGCTGTTGGTGCGACTCTAAAATCCAATTCAATCAAACCAACGATAGTTGAAACCAACGATAGTTGGATTATAAAGTACCTAAAATGGGACTGGAACCCGAACATTGTCCTATATACAACACGTTACACTGCACAATGGATCACACATTGTTGATACAATTTATTTTAAGCAAATAATAAAAACACAGCTTTAAATATTTTCAGTTAAAATCATATATCGTTTGGAGTACACAACCTTTGAAACAGTTCGTTTAAATGTGTGTACATACATGACACGACCGTTTGTATAGGAAACAAGAAAAGTATAACGCATGCGTTATATGTAGACGATTTTTTAAAAATGGATTAGTTTGTGGAGGTTTTATTCACGTCACATACCTGTAGTCGTCGATATGGAGATGACAGGAAAGTAAAGTGAAGAATTAAAAGATACTGTATGAATACAGATACGTTTTTATTTGGTCTTAGGTATATATTATTATACAAGTTGAAGGGAACCTATTCAAGTATTTTCAATTAAACGTTTAACACCGGAGCTATTACAAAGGAAATTTCAGTGACCATGCTACAATATAATATAAAAGTCATATTTATTTAAATTTTACAAGTGATTATGATATGGGCCCTATTTATGATCATGTTTTAGTTGTATTCAGGCTCAAAACCGCTTCGGAGTTGCCGTTAAGGCAATCAACTTTGCATTTTAAATGAATTACAAGTGATCTTATAGAAACTATTTAATTTCTTTACTTCTTTACTTCATTATAATACTCAACTAAAAATGGGTGCCGAAACGTCTAGGGTAAAAATTAAAATAGATGCCGAAATGTTTGATGCCGAAACGTCTAGGTGCCGATTGGTCTAGGTGTCGAAATGGTTTGGTGCCGAAACGTCCTGAATCGATCTTGATCACACAGACGCAAACACTTGAGAATTGTCTGCATTTATTAATACTCATTTTTCATGTACTGTTCATTGGGACCCTGCTTTAATTAGACTAATATACTATAAAACGGTGCTCGTAACGCACGTGATAATCACGTTAGATGTGGGTTTTTTAATTTCGTCGTAAAAAGCAGGGATACATATCGAATCTTCATGCGCTTTAAAAAAGATTGTCTTACATGTAATAAACGAGGGAATCAATCGGGTAGCACTATTATAGATACTATATCTGTATATATGGCTAGTGGACGTGCACCTAAAGCAAATGGAAGGAGTTATACGCTTGGTTTACTACCAAATTCAAACGTGTGAAACATGGCCGTAAACCCGTATATAAGGGCAGAAACTTATAACATCATTTCATCAACATCGATATCAAAATCCCATCATCGTACTAATCACTGAAAAATAGTTCATTCGAACTCGGGACCGCCGAATTGACAATCCATGTACTTTACCATTAACTGATAATCTAACTTTTTCATTTTAACTATATATATATGTCAGATAATGGGATTATGTTATTTCATTTCAACAAAACTTACACAGTATATTTTCGGCGTAAACTATTCTTTTTGTTTTTACAGTTCATACTCGAACCTTAAATAGATTAATATATAAATACCTGGTTTCTTCGGTTTTGGCAAAACTGGTTTGTCTTGACCAACAGGTTTGTCCACTACCGAAGGTATATGACTTTCCTTAGTATCGCCAGGTATTCTTGAATCTGGTATTAGAAACGGAGATGTACCAGCTAATAACTTTATATTAATTCACAAACAAAATGCTAGGACCACATCCGTGTTATTTCATAAATGTTTATGTGTATTTAAATCTAGATCAAAACCTAACACTATATTCGAACAATTCGCACATTGCAATTAAATAACGTAAACAAGTGTGAACAGGTAAATTAATGCCCAGGCCCCGTATTCAAAATTCAACTTAAGTGGTAAATGTTACTTAAGTTAAATTTTAAGATGTTTACATATTTTTAAACATACTTAATAAACTCTCAGGGACACTACAAACCATCTATTTTAAGATAAATATTTATATGTATGTTTTATTTATCCATAACCTTATAAGCAATATTAAAAAAAAATCTTAAAAAAAAGAGTATGATAATGGACCTTTGGAAACGGCCGAGCACGACACATACGAAATATTGCAGTCTCGGTTTGATTAAGACTGTTCATGAGCGGTAGTGAAATATGCTATCTACCACTCGCGCCCTCTAGCCCCGGGTTGAGCAGAACTGAATATTCATAAAAATCAACAGTATAGAATTTTAACTATCCCGAAGATGGCAAGCATATGGCGGTGGATATAGCAATATTTGTATCTTTATTTCATCCCCTATATCCAGCAGCGTATGGTCCCAGGATCTAATAAAATTGTATGCCCCGAAGAGCGAAATAAACAAAAAGGAATTTAGTTGGGAGCAGCGGTTATGAAGCCTGCGTATAAAAAGCAGACAACATATCCTATGAGTGGTTAAACAATACCCAGAGCCTTTTATCGGCCGGAGTAGTGGAACCACCGAATCGAAAATTAAGTAAGAAATCAAAAGAAATTGAAAACGTACTACAAATCACTAAATATGAGTATCGGGCTCAGCGATCTCGAAAGATCGAATGAATAACAGTATTGATTGCAAGCGTGGGGAGACGTTTTACTGCCGCCACACTGAACAAGCAACGCCACTGTGCTATACAAAAGAGTATGATAATGGACCTATGGAAACGGCCGAGCACGACACATACGAAATATTGCAGTCTCGGTTTGATTGAGACTGTTCATGAGCGGTAGTGAAATATGCTATCTACCGCTCACGCCCTTTAGCCCCGGGTTGAGCAGAACTCAATATCCATAAAGTCAATAGCACAAAATTATAACCATCCCGAAGATGGCATGCATACGGCGGTGGACATGGTGTTACATGCTTCCCCATGTCGTACGGAATATGGTCCCAGTATCTAATAACTTTAAATAAAACAATATTGAAAAAAATAAATGTTGTCATGGAGATATAAACATGCCACGACCGTTTTTTCTTACATTCTTTCCGATTTTTACCATCAGTTCTTCCTACCAAGCATTTTAAATCAATATGGGCGACCTCGCTTTTTTTCTATTTACCTTTACATGCCTTATATATTGATTACAATTCACCTTTGTAACACGACGTGCTAGAAGTACACATCAGCACAGAAATACAATTGTTCTCGTGCTTGAAGGGATACGTGTGCGTTAGAGTATTCATTACAACACATATAAACTGTTCACTGTTACCATGTGTAATTATAAGATCAAAGTGAAAAATGTAAAGGAACTGTTGCTACCTTACCATCAGCATAATAAAAACCATAATTAGTGAAAATTAAAAAAAGAAGAAGAAAGGAAATCAGCAGTCTTGAACCCTACCTTCCTCGGCACTAAACCGGCGCCTCAATCAACTGCGTTATTGAGGATTGTGAATGTTTTGTCGCTAATATACATATAATAGTAATGATTACATGCTACATTTCAGTAGACTGGTTTACGGAAACGTCATTTCAGCAAGTGATATGGTAACCTTCCAACATTACAAAATATGTGTTTATACCATTCAAGTTTTTCAGACGAGTTCTCTAGGAATTCAAGTTGTAAAGCATGCTTATTGCCACTGACATGAGTCACAGTCTGTTGACCATAGACAGATATAAAACCCATATAAGGGTCAGCTGCATTGTGCCATTACATCATATCTTGTCACTGCAGCATAGTCGTAGACTAGATCAGACTTTAAACAAATCGTCGTGAATTGAACAAATTGTGTGACGTGTACAACATGTTTTACTTAAATTTTATTAACAAATTCTATAAGTGTTTTATGATATATGAAAACAACTCGCATACAGAAAGCAATACGAGAGGTGTTCAATTTACAATTGAACACTTTTGTTTGAGATGTTATTTTTCAGCGAAGTGATTATCATAAAAAATGCGTGATTTAATGATGTGAAACTGTCATTCAGAACGTATGCATTTAAAAATAATCTCCAATTTTACGAATTAGGTGTACACTATTTTCCAATTTTAAACCTATATGTTTCTGTTGCCGTGGAGTTTTACCTTAAACCAAATAATTCCACTAAATGCATATCATAATTGTTTAAAAACTGTGTTTATAATTTAAATATGATCGTATGTTTTATTTTAAGACAAAAATAAAGATGTTGAATTAAAAGCTCGACTTTTTACAGCAATATTACGAAATTGACAGATAATAGGACAGTTTGCTCGTATGTTACTGATAATTTTATAAATTAACAAAAATAACTATTTTAATCATATTTTGTGATATAAAAAAAATGGACAGTTATTGTTGATGTATATCATATACCTTATAAATATATCTGTGGTTCAAATTTATATTGCTTTTATCATTATTTGCAAATGTGTGTGTTTTGCCCCTAAATTTAAGTTATATATTTGTTCGATCTTTTCTTTTAAGAAACTTATAAAAATTGTTTTTTTTATAGCGGAGGAAATCACAAAAATGCCTGCAATTGATGTTTCGAACTAGAAGCTTTCGTAAATTTAATCATTTTCATAGTTGAATTTCATGTTATTTTCCCCTGAAATCTTGAAAATCAACAAATTTCAAAAAAATGTATATAACACTTTTTTTACGTTCATACATGTACATATCAAAATACTATAACCTTAAACGACATTTTAGAAGCATTTTTTTTAAATTGTATGACAGTTATTTTTATAATTGAAGATTTTTGCTTCAAAATGTCATTCTCTACACTTTTTCAAAAATATGGATGCAACATTCGGAAGCACATAATAGTGCATGTCATAATGTTTCATATCGAAGGAATTATTAGACTTGACATTAAAATCAACATATATGGCGAGAATTTCAAGATAGTTGATTCAGTTACACAATGAAAGTGTTCAATTATAAGTTGAACACCTCTCGTATAAACTGTAATGATCACATTTTGCACGGATTCTACGTGTTTTTTGAACGTTTAAACATTTTAAAGCTATATCTATTGTCAAATATATCTATTTAGATTCTAATTTACATTTAGGGAGTATTTTAGTGAGACTGGATTCATTGTCAAACTCGATTTGTGGCCCAGTCGATCCTCGCAACATCCAGTGTGTCCAATTGTCCAAACCATCTTTTTTACTTATATACAATTAACTCTCAAATTATTCTCTCTTTCTCTAGCATATTTTTTAATTAGATTATTCAAAAATGTCAAGTTTTTTTTCTGTCTTCTTTCTTCTTTTTTTTCTATATGTATAACCATCTATAACATTTTGTTGCATTGAAAACATATTTAAGCTATCCGCTATGTAAATTGATATGAATGTAAATCATTGTCACATTGGAGAGGACATCTCTATAAGCATTTTGCTTTCGTTCCAATCCATTTACCTATTGTATGTAATAATTGTATAATGCGTTATCTTTGAAATAAAATATGTTTAAATCAAATAAATCTAAAAAATATAGTTTAAACACATTATAGCTGGCGCAATACCTATCTTGAAATGTTAATGTTGAGGGAGAAAGTTCTACTTGCCTTTTGGTAGACATGCCATCTTGGTGCACGCAACTAACCCGTTCTCGGCACATGAGCACGTGTTACAGTCGTCTTTGAATACTTGGCCTACGGCGTATTCAACACCGTTAGAGATGCAACCTGAAGATGGACGTGTAATTATAGCCGTGTTTCGTGTAATAGGTAATAATTTGTAGCTTTCTAAAACAGTGTTATTGTAATATAATGTATCAGCGTTCAAACAGCTCATATATATACCTTCCCTTTGCATATTAATAATGCTTCACCATTGTATCGTTCTAAATGACAACCGGCAGTGCGCAGTCATGCGTGACTAATTAAAAACAACTATCAAACATCATGCAGATGATGAATTGTTTCTTCCAACGGTATGTTTATCATTTTCTAAGCTATGTTGTTTTAGCTTCGCATGTGTCAGTGTATTGAGACCGAACCTATATCTGTCAAGGCCCATTGGGAGTGAGATGTGGCCAAAGGACTGTTGCCCCTTGGTTCGGCTATCAGTGGGGTGAAGCCCGAGACGCTCTGTGGTTGAATTTTATGAATTTTAGCTCTGATATATATACTCATAAGCAAGGGTTTACGCAAGCGTAAAATAGCTGCCGAGAGACAAGAAGTTAACATAATAATATATCAAGTCATTTGTATTAAAACAATTTTGAAAAAATAAATGTTGTCACGGAGACATAAACACGCCACGAACGTTTTTTCTTACATGTAAATTGATATGAATGTAAATCATTGTCACATTGGAGAGGACATCTCTATAAGCATTTTGCTTTCGTTCCAATCCATTTACCTATTGTATGTAATAATTGTATAATGCGTTATCTTTGAAATAAAATATGTTTAAATCAAATAAATCTAAAAAATATAGTTTAAACACATTATAGCTGGCGCAATACCTATCTTGAAATGTTAATGTTGAGGTAGAAAGTTCTACTTGCCTTTTGGTAGACATGCCATCTTGGTGCACGCAACTAACCCGTTCTCGGCACATGAGCACGTGTTACAGTCGTCTTTGAATACTTGGCCTACGGCGTATTCAACACCGTTAGAGATGCAACCTGAAGATGGAAGTGTAATTATAGCCGTGTTTCGTGTAATAGGTAATAATTTGTAGCTTTCTAAAACAGTGTTATTGTAATATAATGTATCAGCGTTCAAACAGCTCATATATATACCTTCCCTTTGCATATTAATAATGCTTCACCATTGTATTGTTCTAAATGACAACCGGCAGTGCGCAGTCATGCGTGACTAATTAAAAACAACTATCAAACATCATACAGATGATGAATTGTTTCTTCCAACGGTATGTTTATCATTTTCTAAGCTATGTTGTTTTAGCTTCGCATGTGTCAGTGTATTGAGACCGAACCTATATCTGTCAAGGCCCATTGGGAGTGAGATGTGGCCAAAGGACTGTTGCCCCTTGGTTCGGCTATCAGTGGGGTGAAGCCCGAGACGCTCTGTGGTTGAATTTTATGAATTTTAGCTCTGATATATATACTCATAAGCAAGGGTTTACGCAAGCGTAAAATAGCTGCCGAGAGACAAGAAGTTAACATAATAATATATCAAGTCATTTGTATTAAAACAATTTTGAAAAAATAAATGTTGTCACGGAGACATAAACACGCCACGAACGTTTTTTCTTACATGTAAATTGATATGAATGTAAATCATTGTCACATTGGAGAGGACATCTCTATAAGCATTTTGCTTTCGTTCCAATCCATTTACCTATTGTATGTAATAATTGTATAATGCGTTATCTTTGAAATAAAATATGTTTTAATCAAATAAATCTAAAAAATATAGTTTAAACAAATTATAGCTGCCGCAATACCTATCTTGAAATGTTAATGTTGAGGTAGAAAGTTCTACTTGCCTTTTGGTAGACATGCCATCTTGGTGCACGCAACTAATCCGTTCTCGGCACATGAGCACGTGTTACAGTCGTCTTTGAATACTTGGCCTACGGCGTATTCAACACCGTTAGAGATGCAACCTGAAGAAGGACGTGTAATTATAGCCGTGTTTCGTGTAATAGGTAATAATTTGTAGCTTTCTAAAACAGTGTTATTGTAATATAATGTATCAGCGTTCTAACAGCTCATATATATACCTTCCCTTTGCATATTAATAATGCTTCACCATTGTATCGTTCTAAATGACAACCGGCAGTGCGCAGTCATGCGTGACTAATTAAAAACAACTATCAAACATCATGCAGATGATGAATTGTTTCTTCCAACGGTATGTTTATCATTTTCTAAGCTATGTTGTTTTTAGCTTCGCATGTGTCAGTGTATTGAGACCGAACCTATATCTGTCAAGGTCCATTGGGAGTGAGATGTGGCCAAAGGACTGTTGCCCCTTTGTTCGGCTATCAGTGGGGTGAAGCCCGAGACGCTCTGTGGTTGAATTTCATGAATTTTAGCTCTGATATATATATACTCACAAGCAAGGGTTTACGCAAGCGTAAAATAGCTGCCGAGGGACAAGATGTTAACATAATAATATATGAAGTCACGGGTGTTAAAACAATATTGAAAAAATAAATGTTGTCACGGAGACATTAACACGCCACGACCGTTTTTTCTTACATTTTCCCCGATTTTTACCATCAGTTTTTCCTACCAAGCATATACAATAAATGTGGGCGACCTCGCTTCTTTCTATCAAATACCTTAACATGCCTTACATACTGATTACAATTCACCCTTGTAACACGACGTGCTAGAAGTACACATCAGCACAGAAATACAATTGTTCTCGTGCATGTAAGGGATACGTGTTTGTTAGACTGTGCATTACAACACATATAAACTGTTCACTTTTACCATGTGTAATTATAAGATTGCGTTATCAAAGTGAAAAATGTAAAGGAACTGTTGCTACAGTACCATCAGCAATAATGAAAACCATAATTGTGCATAAAAAGCATGCTTTTTGCCACTAATTTGAGTCACAGTATGTTATTATAGACAGATATAAAACTCATATAAGTGTCAGCTGCATTGTTTATCACTGTAGCATAGTCTCAGATCTAGGTCAGACTTTAAACAAATCGTCGTAAATTGAACAAATTGCGTGACGTGTACAACATGTATTACTTAAATTTGATTAATAAATTCTATAAGTATTCATGATATATTAAAACAACTCGCATACAGAAAGCAATATAAACTGTAATGATCACATTTTGCACGGATTCTACGTGGTTTTTTGAACGTTTAAACACATTTAAAAACTATATCTATTGTCAAATATATCTAAAAAATATAGTTTAAACACATCATTTCTGGCGCAAAACATATCGTGAAATGTTAATGTTGAGGTAGAAAGTTCTACTTGCCTTTTGGTGGACATGCCATCTCGGTGCACCCAACTAATCCGTTCTCGGCACACGAGCACGTGTTACAGTCGTCTTTGAATACTTGGCCTACGGCGTATTCAACACCGTTAGAGATGCAACCTGAAGATGGACATGTAATTACAGCCGTGTTTCGTGTAAAAGGTAAGAATTTGTAACTTTCTAAAACAGTGTTATTGCAATACAATGTATCAGCGTTCTAACAGCTCATATATATACCTTCCCTTTGCATATTAATAATGCTTCACCATTGTACCGTTACAAATAAAAACCGGCAGTGCGCAGTCATACGTGACTAATTAAAAACAACTATCAAACATCATGCAGATGATGAATTGTTTCTTCCAACGGTATGTTTATCATTTTCTAAGCTATGTTGTTTTTAGCATCGCATGTGTCAGTGTATTGAGACCGGACCTATATCTGTCAAGGTCCAATGGGAGTGAGATGTGGCCAACGGACTGTTGCCCCTTGATTAGGGTATCAGTGGGAGACGGTCTGTGGTTGAATTTCATGGATTTTAGCTTATATATATACTCACAAGCAAATGTTTACGAAAGCGTAAAATAGCTGCCGAGAGACAAAAGTAAACATAATAGTATATCAAGTCACGGGTGTTTAAACAGTATTGAAAAGAATAAATGTTGTCACGGAGACATAAACACACCACGACCGTTTCTTCTTACATTCTTCCCGATTTTAACCATCAGTTCTTCGTACAAACTATTTTAGATCAATGAGGGCGACTTCGCATCTTTCTTTCAAATACCTTGACATGCCTTACATATTGATTACAATTCACCCTTGTAACCCGACGTGCTAGAAGTACACATCAGCACAGAAATACAATTGTTCTCGTGCATGTAAGGGTTCGTGTGCGTTAGAGTGTACATTACAACATAGATACATTGTTCACTGTACCATGTGTAATTATAAGATTGAAAAATGTAAAGGAACTGTTGCTACATTACCATCAGCAATAATGAAAACCATAATTAACGAAAATTAAAAAAGAAAAGAAAGGAAATCAGCAGGCTTGAACCCCACCTTCCTCGGCACTTACACGGCGCCTCAATCGACTGATCAATTGAGGCTTGTGAATGTTTTGTGGCTAATATACATATAATAGTAGTGATAACATGCTACATTTCAGTGGACTGGTTTACGAAAACGTCATTTCAGCAAGTGACAATGAGTGAAATGGTAAACTTTTAACATTACAAAATATGTGTTTGAAAATATGTTCGATGATTTGTATTTGAATAACGATTTACTAATAGGCATTATTCTCATTCAATATTTATATTGAACTTACTCTAGTTTTATATTTATTGTCGATTTTATTTGATTTCAATTCAAAATATGTAAACCTTTTTGTTGTGACTTGACTTCATCTTCAGGATTATGTTTTATTTGGAAATTATATAATACAATTTTGATTGTTCAGCTGGTTGCCCTCTGGTGAATATCGGTATAACAAGAATTTTTAATTTTTAATTTCTCTGTTTTTTATGAAGACTAACATATTATTAGCTAGTTTCTGGAAAATGATGATGTGTTGGTGATTTAACTTTTTAGCAATATTAATCTTTAGTAATACTACCCCAAAGCCCAAAGTGGGGTTTTAAATTCAGAATCAGCTGAAAATTGGGTATGATTTAGAAATCAACCAATATTTAAGATAAAAAAAAGAAGCAAATGAAAAAAAAACAGGTATCAATACAAAAGTAAGAAAACCCTTAAAATGATAAAAATAGGAGAAAACTTTGAAGTTTTCAATTTCAGCACACCATCTAATGAAACAAAAAAATCACAGAAATTTGCATTTTTGGGCACATTTTAGGCAAGACATACTTATAGAAATAATAACAAGAAATTTAATAAAACTGGTATATAATAGAGAATTATAAGGTTATCAAATAAATGTGATAAAAAGTACATGTCGGTGTTCATCTAAAAGAGTTAACAATTAAAAAGGTTAAAAACCCATCAGAAAAAGATATATATATGTGCTTTGGTGTTATTTATTATATCAAAAGTCATTTAAATGACTGGCATACATACACCTGATATACAAACATCACATCTAATTGAATTACAAACAGTGTATCAGTATATAATATACACAATATGAGCAAAACACGTTTAAAAAGATGATGATTTACCCCACCCACATTTAATTTGTATAGTATATTTTACCCGACTGTCGTATTTGCTTTTGTATACTGAAAATAGCATATGCCATGTTAGAATTAAAATTAACGTTAAAACAATGTTATATCAAATCTAAATAATCTATCTCTAAGTGTGATATGAAACTTTCGTTTGTACTGCATTACTCCCTTCCTGTTTTATCTATTATTTCCATTCTTCATGTTTACTTGATACTATCGAAGAATATTTTAAAATTTAGGCGATCTGGATGAATAATGTCAGCTTTAAATAAACCTTAAACTGTTTCATTTAACAACGGTACATGTAAACAATATAATTAAATGATATACCTGGTATCCTCGGTTTCTCCACAAATGGTTGATCTGGAAATCCAGGTTTGTCCACTACAGGAGTTTTTACCACATCCTCAGGAAATTTAGGTTTTGTTGTATCTGGTATCAGAAACGGCGATGTGCCTGTTGATTCGTAAATTGTTAACATTGTATTCGTGAATTCATTTCGCAATGCAGATATACGAGAATCATCAAAGAGAAGACGTCGAAACACTCTAAAGATTATTTATTCGCAGCGGCATTAAATAACCCAGGTTCCTATTTGCTACCTGTATTAGGCGGTACGCCTCTGTCAACCCTTTTAAGTTTGTAGTTTCGCTGTGATGTCTTATTTGGCCTTTTATTCATTTTTAAATGTGTTCTTTGTTTCTGTGTGTGTTCGTGGTTGACTGTCGTCCTTGAATGCTGCTTTTCCTGTTCGAATTTTATATCTATATTTGCTATTTCGTTGCAAGTGTTGATCGTTTTGTATGCTTACTTGGTTGACTGTGTTCTGTGAATGCTACATTTCCTGGTCAAGGTTTATAATTCCTTATATATAAAAAGAACGTAAGCAATGAACACACGTGACGTTGTGCGTCTCAACATTTAAACATTTGCATTGCACCGTTTGTAATATAGAGAAGTAATGCATGGAGTTATGTTGTATTCTATCAATCCTGATGCGAAATTATCAAGTATGATATGTAAAGCAACAACGGAGAGGAATATTTTGTTCATGTCGAAATTTGTCTCCCTTTTCTACCCAAATGATACCCCTACCTAGTTGGCTAGACTGAACAGTAACAACAATAGAAACAACACATTGATGTTCCTATAAAACTGTATGCAAAAATGTGACTCCCGGAACAGGACCAAAATATATCAACCGTTGACTATTTGACCGTACGTAAGATGAAGGCTCAAATTCGTTCACACGGCAAATATAGCATTTAAAAACAAAGGCCATAACTCTGTTCTAATCACGTATATATGGTTTCAAACATTAACATTACAACATTAACAGGGCAGAATGTACTTCATTCTAACAAGATTCATATCTCTGTTGTTTTTCTGTTGTTTTCTGCTATTGATATAGGATGTATTGCTCATATTACCAGAGCAACAGTCTATAATTCCACATCGCACCTCATACTTGACACAACCAATACAATGTCTCATGACATTATCAACTTATATCTGCACCACTACAAATATCTCCAAACTTTTATCTTCTTGGCTTACTGCCGTTAAAGATCACGATAAACTATATTGTCATAAAACTTATGAAAACTCTGGGATTAATTTATGTTGGTCTATAAAAAATTCAGGAGACGTTCTTGATAAAATTTTCAATAAAGGTCAAGTTTCATCAATAAGCACTTAATGTCTTCTCTACACTTTATACAACCTTACCACATCACCTTATTAAAGACAAGCTAATTTCTCTTATTCAAAAAACATTCGCTAGAGAAAATACTAAATGTTTGGCATGTAATAATATTACAGCTTTTTTTACTAACGGCAGTTTAGACAATTATACTATGTGGACTTGCTATGAAGTTTGTGAAGCACTCATCTTCCTATTAGATAATATTTTCGTCAGGTACGGAACCACCGTTTATAGACAAATTGTTGGTATCCCTATGTGTACGAACTGTGCACCACTCGCAGATTTGTTTTTATTTTGCCATGAAAGAGATTTCATGTTGAGTCTTTTAACAGATACCCAGGAAGATGCTATTGAAGCCTTTAATGACACCTCTCGATATCTGGATGACATATTGAACATTGACAACCCTTTCTTTCCTACTATGGTTAATACTATTTATCCTAAAGAACTTCAGCTTAACAAAGCTAATATATCTGATAATAACGCTTATTTTCTTGATTTAGATCTCTCGATTGAAAATGGTGAAATAATTAGCAAAATTTATGACAAGAGAGATGATTTTAATTTTGACATTGTTGATAATCCCCACTTGGATGGGGATGTTCCCCGAGCAACTTCTTATGGGGTGTATGTGTCTCAACTTATTTGTTTTTTAAGAGCTTGTATTCGAGTTGACGACTTTAATATTCGTAATCTTTGTATAACTAAAAAGCTACTCAATCAGGGTTACCGTTACCATAAACTTCGTAAAACCTTTGCAAAATTTTATTATCGTAACCCTGATCTTCTTTCCAAATATAAAAGTAATTTAAAGGTGAAATATGGCGTGTCTTTTGAGTATATATTCGGAAATATATATATATAATATACAATCTGTTCAAATCTAACACTTATTGGTTGTCCCGTTTTCTCACAGTAGCCAATTTTATCTCATAGCGCACACGCTTCGAGTTTCGCCCTGGTAATTGTCACGTGATCCTGTGACGTCATTGGTACCAAACGATTAGCCGTGTCGCATTGAGTTGTATAGTATTATCTATGTAGGATTACATTTTATGGTACTTGTTAAAAATGCCGTGTGCTGTTGCTGGGTGAAAACGTTTGCATAAAGAAGGACAAGATAATAACCTAAGTTTCTTTCGTTTCCCTAATCGAGATAATGATATATTAAGATCTGAAGTGTGGTTAGACCGTTACCGAAGAAAATCGCCCAACTCGTCGAGAAAGTGGGAACCTACGAAAGACGCGCGAGTTTGTAGCAAACATTTTGAGTTGACTTCGTGGGAAGTCCATCTTTGGTTTCATTATCTTTGAATTTGGAGAACAAAAGGCCATGCATAATAAAATCAACAGCGGTACCAACGATATTTGACTATAAAAATGAGAAGTGCATTACATCGCCGTCTCCAAGCAAGTTGTATTTGCCTATTCGACCGGCGTTGAGGAGGAAATTGAAGTAAGATTGAAATTTATGTTCAATTATCTTAGCACCTCATCGGGTATACGTATGATAATTTGAAGAAAGGTGTATAGTCTTAGATCTTTATATACACCGTGAATGTTTAGCTGTTGAATTAGAAGCATGCGTCTTTACCTGAATCAATGAAGAGTTGACGGCGCTAATAATATGTAGCCGTCATTTTTTAAAATATTGCTAAGAACGTTCAGCATATAAATTTAAACGAATCCGGTGAAATAAACACTGTCTTTGTTCCCAAATTTTAATTTTAATAATTTTAAATTATAAACCCCTTCTGCCAATAGTGTTATAAATATATATTATCAACATATATAGGTCTATGGATTTGAAAAAAAATACAAAATGTTTCATGGATATCTATTACAAGGCAGAAAATTAATAATATTACTAGCTTTTATATTAATTCAGTAATGTTTTATGGCAAAGCAACAACAATAACGCCTCTTAGCTCGTGCAATAAGTAAAACAAGTATAATAGAATAATATACTTTATATTATGGTAATTTCATATGTTTGGTCTGTTTTCGACCTGTATATCAGGAGTAAGTATACATGAGTAAGTATACTTACTAACTGTCTATATCGTGCTCATAATACATTTGGCTATATTATTTAAATCATTGTATTTTTCTGTCTTTGTGCGCGACAATTAGAGCTCGCATATCATGTGATATATCCGTCTTGTGCAATACGCGTCTGCCCCCGGCGGTATTACACCGCTCAAGTAATTGCAATAAACAGGAAATATATCATAAAACTAGGTTTCCCTAAATGGTGCGTGCTTTTGTGATATACCGACGTATGTACCCTAATTAGGCTGTACTTCAATAGTGCACCGCAGTATTTGATTGGTCTGTATTGATATTTGGGGGCAGTGGAGACTAGAGAGCGTGTCATATTACAAACACCGCTCCTAGAGTGTTTGGTGTTAATGGCGACTTATGGCAAATATATAATACTATAGAAATTATATGCCGTTTCATTTATTATTGTTTTCATTATTTTTTTTATCAATTATGGATAATATCTAATAAATATATTTGTTCCATGCCTACTTATCGGCAAAAACAATCTGACGCTCGTATTTAGACCAGGTCCATTCATTCGGAATATACTACATTTCGCGGTTATTGTGTATGTACCAAGATATTGCAGTGTTGCGGGTGACTTACTGTCAGATTTCGATGAAAACAATGTTTACGTTGTTTTTTGTTTGTTGTTGCTGTCAGTGTATAAAGACACTATTTTGTTAGATTAGTGAATAGTGTAATGAACCGCTGAACGTAACGAATGACATGACACGATAGTCTTTACAAGCTCTCCATTTGCACCGCGTTCGACTTCATCATCAGTTGATGAATCCAATGTATTTTCGTCCTCGGTCACGTATTCTGGCTCAAAATCGTAAGGTTGCACATTGTGTAACCGTCTTATCACGGGCATTTCCTCTGACTCGGTATAATGATCGCTTAATTCTCGCATTTTCACACAAGGTATACTGTTTTGCGTTCAGTCCCAATGTAAACAAAAAATAGTTTGTTCCCAATGACGTCACTTCCGGTAATTCGCGCAAGAGTTTTTCCCCTTAGATTTTTTTCTATATTTTAGCAATGCCTGTTCGCCTGTTCGATTTTTATCTTTAAAAACATATTTTTACTGAACATACATCAATGGCATAGTAATAATCGTATTTATAATGATATTTAATACTTAAAAACATATCAAAAGCGGATTTGTTGATTTAGGACGAAGTTCTGCTTTAAGGACTCTTCTGCGACAAGGAATATCACAACCTGACTTCTATGGTGATGTGATTTGTAAACTTCGTGACATGCCTTACATATTGATTACAATTCACCCTTGTAACACGACGTGCTAGAAGTACAAATCAGCATAGAAATACAATTGTTCTCGTGCATGTAAGGGATACGTGTGCGTTAGAGTGTGCATTACAACAAATATAAACTGTTCACTGTTACCATGTGTAATTATAAGATTGCGTTATCAAAGTGAAAAATGTATAGGAACTGTTGCTACCTTACCATCAGCAATAATGAAAACCATAATTAATGAAAATTAAAAATAAAAAGAAAGGAAATCAGCAGGCTTGAACCCTACCTTCTTTGAAGTTTTCAATTTCAGGACACCTTCTAATGAAACAAAAAATTCACAGAAAATTGCATTTTTGGGCACATTTTGGGCAAGACAACTTAAAGAAATAATTAGAAAATATTTGTAATAAACCGGTATATAATAGAGATTTATAAGGTTATCAAATACATTTGATAAAAAGTATATGTCGGTGTTCATCTAAAAGAGTTAACAATTAAAAATGTTAAAAACCCATCGTTTTATTACAGAAAAAGATATATATATGTTTTATTTATTATATCAAAAGTCATTTAAATGACTGGCATACATACACCTGATATACAAACATCATTTCTAATTGAATTGAACATCTGCCATGTTAGAATTAAAATTAACGTTAACACAATGTTATATCAAATCCAAATAATCTATCTCTAAGTGTGATATATCACAAATTATACAATAGTTTGTCAATCAGAAGCATGTCTTGTTTTCAGTCCTCATGATATGATTCCTGCCCATACGATCTCAAAACTGTGGCAAAGTGTGCGATATACCATTATTATGGATAAATCAAACCCTAACCATGGTATGTCGCACAATATACCAAAGTTTAGAGATCATATGTGTCGGAATTATATCTCGAGGCTAAATCCCTCGGGCACATATAGGGTCTCAGGGATGATACAGTGGCTGACATGAAAACTGACATATAATAATCTATAATTATCGAACCTACATCAATGTGTGGGGTTCATGATTGTGAACATGTATACTAAGTATCAAGGATGTATGACTAATGATTTTGGAACATCTTCCCACTTTTTACAACATCCACATACGCGCTGAGCGAAAATATGCTCAGCTCACGCTAATTCGTCACCAGAGGGCACCCTTAAAGAAGTTTCGTTAATAAACTTTCGTTTCTACTGCATTACTCTCTTCCTGTTTAATCTATTATTTCCATTCTTCATGTATACTTTATACTTACGAAGAATATTTTAAAATTTAGGCGATCTGGATGAATAATGTCAGCTTTAAATAAACCTTAAACTGTTTCATTTAACAACGGTACATGTAAACGATATAATTAAATGATATACCTGGTGTCCTCGGTTTCTCCATAACTGGTTGATCTGGAAATCCAGGTTTGTCCACTACCGGAGTTTTTACCACATCCTCAGGAAATTTAGGTTTTGTTGTGTCTGGTATCAGAAACGGCGATGTGCCTGTTGATTCGTAAGTTGTTAACATTGTATTCGTGAATTCATTTCCCAATGCAGATATACAAGAATTATCAAAAAGAAGACGTCGAAACACTCTAAATATTATTTATTCGCAGCGGCATTAAATAACCCAGGTTCCTATTTGTTACCTGTATTAGGCTGTACGCCACTGTCAACCCTTTTAAGTTTGTACTTTCGCTGTGATGTCTTATTTGGCCTTTTATTCATCTTTAAATTTGTTCTTTGTTTCTGTGTGTGTTTGTGGTTGACTGTCGTCCTTAAATGTTGCTTTTCCTGTTCGATTTTGATATTTATATTTGCTATTGCATTGCAAGTGTTGATCGTTTTGTATGCTTACTTGGTTGACTGTGTTCTGTGAATGCTACATTTCCTGGTCGAGGTTTATAACTCCTTATATATAAAAAGAACGTAAGCAATGAATACACGTGACGTTGTGCGTCTCAACATTTAAACATTTGCATTGCACCGTTTGTAATATAGAGAAGTAATGCATGGAGTTATGTTGTATTCTGTCAATCATGATGCGAAATTATCAAGTATGATATGTAAAGCAACAACGGAGAAGAATATTTTCAGTCGATTTTGTTTCATGTCGAAACTTGCCTCCCTTTTCTACACAAATGATACTCCTACCTAGTTGGCTAGACTGAACAGTAACAACAATAGAAACAACACATTGATGTTCCTATAAAACTGTATGCAAAAATGTGACTCCCGGAACAGGACTAAAAATCAACCGTTGACTATTTGACCGTACGCAAGATGAAATGCGTTCGCACGGTAAATACAGCATTTAAAAACAAAGGCCATAACTCTGTTCTAATCACGTATATGTGGTTTCAAACATTGACATAACAACATTAACAGGGCAGAATGAACTTCATTCTAACAAGATTCATATCTTTGTTGTTTTTCTGTTGTTTTCTGCTATTGATATAGTATGTACTGCTCATATTACCAGAGCAACAGTCTACAATTCCACATCGCACCTCATACTTGACACACCTAATACAATGTCTCATGACATTATCAACTTATATCTGCACCACTACACATATCTCCAAACTTTTAACTTCTTGGCTTACTGCCGTTAAAGATCACGTTAAACTATATCGAGATAAAACTTATGAAAACTCTGGGATTAATTTATTTTGGTCTATAAAAAATTCAGACGTTCTTGATAAAATTTTCAATAAAGGCCAAGTTTCATCAATAAGCACTTATGACTTCTCTACACTTTATACAACCTTACAACATCACCTTATTAAAGACAAGCTAATTTCTCTTATTAAAACAGCATTCGCCAGAGAAAATACTACATTTTTGGCATGTAATAATATTAAAGCGTTTTTTACTAACGGCAGTTTAAACAATTATACTATGTGGACTTGCTATGAAGTTTGTGAAGCACTCATCTTCCTATTAGATAATATTTTCGTCAGGTATGGAACCACCGTTTATAGACAAATTGTTGGTATACCTATGGGTACGAACTGTGCACCACTCGCAGATTTGTTTTTGTTTTGCCATGAAAGAGATTTCATGTTGAGTCTTTCACCAGATACCCAGGCAGATGTTATTGAAGCCTTTAATGGCACCTCTCGGTATCTGGATGACATATTGAACATTGACAACCCTTTCTATGGTTAATAATATTTATCTTAAAGAACTTCAGCTTAACAAAGCTAATATATCTGATATTAACGCTTATTTTCTTGATTTAGATCTCTCGATTGAAAATGTTAATATAATTAGCAAAATTCATGACAAGAGAGATGATTTTAATTTTGACATTGTTAATTATCCCCACTTGGATGGGGATGTTCCCCGAGCAACTTCTTATGGGGTGTATGTGTCTCAATTTTTTCATTTTTCAAGAGCTTGTACTCGAGTTGAGGACTTTAATATTCGTAATCTTTGTATATCTAAAATGCTACTCAATCAGGGTTACCGTTACCATAAACTTCGTAAAACCTTTGCAAAATGTTATTATCGTAACCCTGATCTTCTTTCCAAATATAAAAGTAATTTAAGGACTCTTTTGCGACAAGGAATATCACAACCTGACTTCTATGGTGATGTGATTTATAAACTTCGTAAGATTCTTGGTCATGATCACTTTCATATTAACTTGACATGCCTTACATATTGATTACAATTCACCCTCGTAACACGACGTGCTAGAAGTACACATCAGCATAGAAATACAATTGTTCTCGTGCATGTAAGGGATACGTGTGCGTTAAAGTGTGCATTACAACACATATCAACTGTTCACTGTTACCATGTGTAATTATCAAAGTGAAAAATGTAAAGGAACTGTTGCTACCTTACCATCAGCAATAATGAAAACCATAATTAATGAAAATTAAAAATAAAAAGAAAGGAAATCA
Organism: Cyrtodaria siliqua; assembly: GCA_037043455.1. Taxonomy (NCBI): domain Eukaryota; kingdom Metazoa; phylum Mollusca; class Bivalvia; order Adapedonta; family Hiatellidae; genus Cyrtodaria; species Cyrtodaria siliqua. The sequence goes on along the minus strand of JAWPHD010000276.1, from coordinate 183,858 downwards.
GCAGGCTTGAACCTACCTTCCTCGGCACTAACACGGTGCCTCAATCAACTTCGCTATTGAAGCTTGTGAATGTTTTGTCGCTAATATACATATATTAGTAATGATTACATGCTACATTTCAGTGGACTAGTTTACGAAAACGTCATTTCAGCAAGTGAAATGGTAACCTTTCAACATTACAAAATATGTGTTTATACCACCATGAAAGTTTTTCAGACGAGTTCTCTAGGAATTCAAGTTGTAAAGCATGCTTATTGCCACTTACATGAGTCACAGTCTGTTAAACATAGACAGATATAAAACCCATATAAGGGTCATCTGCCTTCCTTTGCTCCATTGATAGACACTTGTCATTGAATGAATGATTTGTATTTGAATAACGATTGACTAATAGGCATTATTGTCATTCAATATTTATATTGAACATACCCTAGTTTTATATTTATTGTCGATTTTATTTGATTTCAATTCAGCTGGTTGCCCTCTGGTGAATATCGGTATAACAAGAATTTTTAATTTCCCTGCTTTTTACGAAGACTAACATATTACTAGTTCGTTTCTGGAAAAAATAATGATGTGTTGGTGATTTAACTTTTAAGCAATATTAATTTTTAGTAATACACCCCGAAGCACAAAGTGGGGTTTTAAATTCAGAATCAGCTGAAAATTGGGTATGGGTTTAGAAATCACCCAATTTTTTAGTTAAAAAAAAGAAGCAAATGAATAAAAAGTTAGGAGAAGCTAAACAGGTATCAATACAAAAGTAAGAAAACTCTGAAAATGATAAAAATAGGGGAAACTTATGAAGTTTTCAATTTCAGCACACCATCTAATGAAACAAAAAAATCACAGAAAATTGCATTTTTGGGCACATTTTGGGCAAGACAACTTACAGAAATAATAACAAGAAATTTGTAAAAATCTGATATATAAAAAAGAATTATAAGGTCAGATCACGCTAATTCGTCACCAGAGGGCACCCTTAAAGAAGTTTCGTTAAGAAACTTTCGTTTCTACTGCATTACTCCCTTCCTGTTTTATTTATTATTTCCATTCTTCATGTAGACTTTATACTAACGAATAATATGTTAAAATTTAGGCGATCTGGATGAATAATGCCAGCTTTAAATAAACTTTAAACTGTTTCATTTAACAACGGTACATGTGAACAATATAATTAAATGATATACCTGGTGTCCTCGGTTTCTCCACAAATGGTTGATCTGGAAATCCAGGTTTGTCCACTACCGGAGTTTTTACCACATCCTCAGGAAATTTAGGTTTTGTTGTGTCTGGTATCAGAAACGGCGATGTGCCTGTTGATTCGTAAATTGTTAACATTGTATTCGTGAATTCATTTCGCAATGCAGATATACGAGAATTATCAAAAAGAAGACGTCGAAACACTCTAAACATTATTTATTCGCAACGGCATTAAATAACCCAGGTTCCTATCTGCTACCTGTATGAGGCGGTACGCCACTGTCAACCCTTTTAAGTTTGTAGTTTCGCTGTGATGTCTTATTTGTAATTTTATTCATCTTTAATTTTTTCTTTGTTTCTCCGTGTGTTTGAGATTGACTGTCGTCCTTGAAGGCTGCTTCTCCTGTTCGATTTTGTTATCTTTATTTGCTATTTCATTGCAAGTGTTGATCGTTTTGTATGCTTACTTGGTTGACTGTGTTCTGTGAATGCTACATTTCCTGGTCGAGGTTTATAACTCCTTATATATAAACAGAACGTAAGCAATGTGACGTTGTGCGTCTCAACATTTAAACATTTGCATTGCACCGTTTGTAATATAGAGAAGTAATGCATGGAGTTATGTTATATTCTGCCAATCATGATGCGAAATTATCAAGTATGATATGTAAAGCAACAACGGAGAGGAATATTTTCAGTCGATTTTGTTTCATGTCGAAACTTGCCTCCCTTTTCTACCCAAATAATACTCCTACCTAGTTGGCTAGACTGAACAGTAACAACAATAGAAACAACACATTGATCTTCCTATAAAACTGTATGCAAAAATGTGACTCCCCCAACAGGACCAAAAATCAACCGTTGACTATTTGACTTGTCATTTACTAAATGATTTGTATTTGAATAACAATTGACTAATAGGCATTATTCTCATTCAATATTTATATTGAACGGACCCTAGTTTTATATTTATTGTCGATTTTATTTGATTTCAATTCAAAATATGTAAACCTTTTTGTTGTGACTTGACTTCGTCTTTAGGATTATGTTTTATTTGGAAATTATATAAGACTACTTTGATTGTTCAGCTGGTTGCCCTCTGGTGAATATCGGTATAACAAGAATTTGTAATTTCCCTGCTTTTGATGAAGAATAACTTATTACTAGTTAGTTTCTGGAAAAATAATGATGTGTTGGTGATTTAACTTTTAAGAAATATTAATCTTTAGTAATACACCCCCAAAACACAAAGTGGGGTTTTAAATTTAGAATCAGCTGAAAATTGGGTATGGGTTTTGAAATCACCCAATATTTTAGTTAAAAAAAAGAACCAAATGAAAAAAAAAAGTTAGGAGAAGCTAAACAGGTATCAATACAAAATAAGAAAACTCTTAAAATGATAAAAATAAGAGAAATCTTTAAAGTTTTCAATTTCAATACAACTTCTAATGAAACAAATAATTAACAGAAAATTGCAATTTTCGGCACATTTTGGGCAAGATAACTTACAGAAATAATAACAAGAATTTTGTAATAAACTGGTATTTAATAGAGAATTATAAGGTTATCAAATAAATGTGATAAAAAGTATATGCCGGTGTTCATCTAAAAAAGTTAACAATTATAAATGTTAAAAACCCACCGTTTTAATACAGAAAAAGAAATATATATATGTGCTTTGGTTTTAATTATTATATCAAAAGTCATTTAAATGACTGGCATACATACACCTGATATGCAAACATCACATCTAATTGAATTACAAACAGTGTATCAGTATACAACATACACAATATGACCAAAACACGTTTAAAGAGATGTTGATTTACCCCATTCACTTCATTTTGCATGGTATATTTAACCCGACTGTTGTATTTGATTTTGTATACTGCAAATAGCATCTGCCATGTTAGAATTAAAATAAACGTTAACACAATCTTATATCAAATCCAATAATCTCCAAGTGTGATATATCACACAATATACAATAGTTTGTCATTTAGAAGCATATCTTGTTTTCAGCCCTCATGATATAATTCCTGCCCATACGATCTAAAAACTGTGGCAAAGTGTGCGATTTACCATTATTATGAATACATCAAACCCTAACCCTGGTATGTCGCACAATATATCAAAGTTTAGAGATCATATGTGTAGGAATTATATCTCGAGGCTAAATCCCTCGGGCACATTTAGGGTCTCAGGGATGATACAGTTGCTGATATGAAAACTGACATATAATAATCTATAATTATCGAACCTACATCGATGTGTGGGGTTCATGATTGTGAACATGTATACTAAGTATCAAGGATGTATGACTAATGATTTTGGAACATCTTCCCACTTTTTACAACATCCACATACGCGTTGCGCGAAAATATGCACAGATCACGCTAATTCGTCATCAGAGGGCACCCTTAAAGAAGTTTCGTTAAGAAACTTCCGTTTCTACGGCATTACTCTCTTCATGTTTTATCTATTATTTCCATTCTTCATGTATACTTGATACTATCGAAGAATATTTTAGAATTTAGGCGATCTGGATGAATAATGTCAGCTATAAATAAACCTTAAACGATTTCATTTAGCAACGGTACATGTAAACAATATAATTAAATGATATACCTGGTGTTCTCGGTTTCTCCATAAATGGTTGATCTGGAAATCCAGGTTTGTGCACTACTGGAGTTTTTACCACATCCTCAGGAAATTTAGGTTTTGTTGTGTCTGGTATCAGAAACGGCGATGTGCCTGTTGATTTGTAAATTGTTAACATTGTATTCGTGAATTCATTTCGCAATGCAGATATACGAGAATTATCAAAAAGAAGACGTCGAAACACTCTGAACATTATTTATTTGCAGCGGCATTAAATAACCCTGTATTAGGCGGTACGCCACTGTCAACCCTTTTAAGTTTGTAGTTTCGCTGTGTTGTCTTATTTGGACTTGTATTCATCTTTAAATGTGTTCTTTGTTTCTGTGTGTGTTTGTGGTTGACTGTCGTCCTTGAATGCTGCTTTTCCTGTTCGATTTTGATATCTTTATTTGCTATTTCATTGCAAGTGTTGATCGTTTTGTATGCTGACTTGGTTGACTGTGTTCTGTGAATGCTACATTTCCTGGTCGAGGTTTATAACTCCTTATATATAAAAAGAACGAAAGCAATGACCACACGTGACGTTGTGCGTCTGAACATTTAAACATTTGCATTCCACCGTTTGTAATATAGAGAAGTAATGCATGGAGTTATGTTGTATTCTGTCAATCAAGATGCGAAATTATCAAGTATGATATGTAAAGCAACAACGGAGAGGAATATTTTTTGTCGATTTTTTTTTTCATGTCGAAACTTGTCTACCTTTTCTGGCCAAATGATACTCCTACCTAGTTGGCTAGACTGAACAGTAACAACAATAGAAACAACACATTGATGTTCCTATAAAAATGAGATATAGAGTCCTATAGAAACCACAGCGTCCGAAAGCAATGGCATCGTAGGTCCGCACTGTACTGCAAACAAGGACTTGACAATACAATGAAAGAGACAAAAAACAACAGAAAGGGTGGTGAAGACAGGTTTACCGACTTGGAAAGGTCAGTATTCAATAAGGACCACTGGTTAGCTTGAATCGATTTTATATGCGCACAATCCTCGCTATTATCCTATCTTCAGCGCCCAAATAAACAAGACAGTGTAAACAAAACTACATCCCATCAAAAGGAATCTCTAACAATAAAGTCCACATCCAGAGAAACTATCAAAAGAAACCAATACAAAAAAAATAATATATACATCTCAGGATGTATCCAGAATCGTACTGAACAACCATAGTAGTTGCAACTAAAGAGAAAACCAATCTAGGGTACGACCAGAAAACTCGAGGAACGAAAGCTCATGCACACACCTCCCTAAGTTGGGGTTTCAGTAGGTACAATCATAGAGTCCCAAGAGATAGTCCAGTCATCGCACAAGTGAAAAGTGAAGCGTAATGACTGACTGTAGAGGGGTCAATCACTAAACATGCAGTGCGCTGTAAAACAGACAGAATAAACATGAGAAAGGACGTTGAATTATAAAACGTTTTACAGTGTTTGACATTTGAGTCTGTTAACTCAATATAGAAAGTATTTATATTAGTATTGAGTGATTGTCTAAAACTCCAGGATATTTCTTTCCTTTCTATTTCAAGTTTCCTATCTAACTATCTTCCGTATTTACTTTATTATTAAATACATTTGTTTATTAAAACATAACATGTCTGTTTGTACTTTACTGTTCCGATAAACAAATCGATCGATATTTTCAATATCGTCACAGTGCGATATAACATTATTATGAATAAATCAAACCCTGACTATGGTATGTCGCACAATATACCAACGTTTAGAGATCATATGTGTAGGAATTATATCTCGAGGCTAAATTCCTCGGGCACATATAGGGTCTCAGGGATGATACAGTGGCTGATATGAAAACTGACATATAAGAATCTATAATTATCGAACCTACATCAATGTGTGGGGTTCATGATTGTGAACATGTATACTTAGTATCAAGGATGTATGACTAATGGTTTTGGAACATCTTCCCACTTTTTACAACATCCACATACGCGTTGCGCGAAAATATGCGCAGATCACGCTAATTCGTCACCAGAGGGCACCCTTAAAGAAGTTTCGTTAAGAAACTTTCGTTTCTACTGCATTACTCTCCTCATGTTTTATCTATTATTTCCATTCTTCATGTATACTTGATACTATCGAAGAATATTTTAGAATTTAGGCCATCTGGATGAATAATGTCAGCTATAAATAAACCTTAAACTGTTTCATTTAACAACGGTACATGTAAACAATATAATTAAATGATATACCTGGTGTCCTCGGTTTCTCCATAAATGGTTGATCTGGAAATCCAGGTTTGTGCACTACAGGAGTTTTTACCACATCCTCAGGAAATTTAGGTTTTGTTGTGTCTGGTATCAGAAACGGCGATGTGCCTATTGATTCGTAAATTGTTAACATTGTATTCGTGAATTCATTTCGAAATGCAGATATACGAGAATTATCAAAAAGAAAACGTCGAAACACTCTAAACATTATTTATTAGCAGCGGCATTAAATAACCCATGTTGCTATTTGCTACCTGTATTAGGCGGTACGCCACTGTCAACCCTTTTAAGTTTGTAGTTTTGCTGTGTCGTCTTATTTGGACTTTTATTCATCTTTAAATGTGTTCTTTGTTTCTCTGTGTGTTTGTGGTTGACTGTCGTCCTTGAATGCTGCTTTTCCTGTTCGATTTTGATATCTTTATTTGCTATTTCTTTGCAAGTGTTGATCGTTTTGTATGCTTATTTGGTTGACTGTGTTCTGTGAATGCTACATTTCCTGGTCAAGGTTTATAACTCCTTATATATAAAAAGAACGTAAGCAATGAACACACGTGACGTTGTGCGTCTCAACATTTAAACATTTGCATTGCATCGTTTGTAATATAGAGAAGTAATGCATGGAGTTATGTTGTGTTATGTCAGTCATGATGCGAAATTATCAAGTATGATATGTAAAGCAACAACGGAGAGGAATATTTTCAGTCGATTGTTTGTTCATGTCGAAACTTGTCCCCCTTTTCTACCCAAATGATACTCCTACCTAGTTGGCTAAACTGAACAGTAACAACAATAGAAACAACACATTGATGTTCCTATAAAACTGTATGCAAAAATGTGACTCCCGGAACAGGACCAAAATATATCAACCATTGACTATTTGACCGTATGCAAGATGAAGTCCCAAATGCGTTCACACGGCAAATATAGAATTTAAAAAAACAAAGGCCATAGCTCTGTTCTAATCACGTATATGTGGTTTCAAACATTGACATAACAACATTTACAGGGCAGAAAGAAACTTCATTCAAACAAGATTCATATCTCTGTTGTTTTTCATACTTGACACAACCAATAAAATGTATCATGACATTATCAACTTATATCTGCACCACTACAAACATCTCCAAACTTTTAACTTCTTGTCTTACTGCCGTTAAAGATCACGTTAAACTATATTGTGATAAAATGTATGAAAACTCTGGGATTCATTTATTTTGATCTATAAAAAAATGAGGAGACGTTCTTGATAAAATGTTCAATAAAGGTCAAGTTTCATCAATAAGCACTTATGACTTCTCTACACTTTATACAACCTTACCCCATCACCTTATTAAAGCCAAGCTAATTTATCTTATTCAAAAAATATTCGCTAGAGGAAATACTACAGTTTTGGCATGTAATAATATTAAAGCGTTTTTTACTAACGGCAGTTTAGACAATTATAATATGTGGACTTGCTATGAACTTTGTGACGCACTCATCTTCCTATTAGATAATATTCTCGTCAGGTATGGAACCACTGTTTAAAGACAAACTGTTGGTATCCCTATCAATACGAACTGAGCACCAATTGTCGCAGATTTTGCTATGAAAGAGATTTCATGTTGAGTCTTTCACCAGATACCCAGACAGATGCTATTGAAGCCTTTAATGACACCTCTCGGTATCTGGATGACATATTGAATATTGACAACCCTTTCTTTCCTACTATGGTTAATAATATTTATCCTAAAGAATTTCAGCTTAACAAAGCTAATATAGCTGATAATAACGCTTATTTTCTTGATTTAAATCTCTCGATAGAAAATGGTGAAATAATTAGCAAAATTTATGACAAGAGAGATGATTTTAATTTTGACATTGTTAATTATCCCCACTTGAATGGGGATGTTCCCCGAGCAACTTCTTATGGGGTGTATGTGTCTCAACTTATTCGTTTTTCAAGTGCTTGCACTCGAGTTGGGGACTGTAATATTCGTAATCTTTGTATAACTAAAAAGCTACTCAATCAGAGTTACCGTTACCATAAACTTCGTAAAACCTTTGCAAAATTTTATTATCGTAACCCTGATCTTCTTTCCAAATATAAAAGTAATTTAAGGACTCTTCTGCGATAAGGAATATCACAACCTGACTTCTATGGTGATGTGATTTATAAACTTCGTAAGATTCTTGGTCATGATCACTTTCATACTATCTTTTAGTAACCCGTGTTTCCTTGCTAATGGGTGACACAATCCCGAACATAAAATTCACAAAAGAAGATATATACAGACTGACAAACAGCACCATCATGTAATACGTCCTGATGTTGAAACTTGAGAATGAAAACTAGCTTCTTTTATTAATTAAAACAGGTTAAGATGAAGCGCCATCTTACATTTTTCTGCTTTATATATAGTTCGTACAATAAAAGTTGAAACTAGTATATATACCACTAGAAATGACCATATTTTGACTGAAATCAGTCATGTACCGTCAAAAATACATCAGACAAAAAGAATCCACTTCAAGAATTTACCTTCGAATGGTTTCCCTTGACTTGGTATAACCAACGGTGTAAACGATTCGCCATACTTTGTCACGACAGTACCAGCACACACAATCTCTTGACAGCATTCTCCACCCATTGGAACACGTAATGTACACTGACTTGGTAATCTTGTATACGTGGGGCATCTGTTAAATTGCAGAATATAAGGCATGTGTTACAAAAATTCTCATGTAGCAGGTTAGGTTAACAATGCAGACCGACCTTTTCCAGCAAAAACATGTTATTTTAGAAAACTTGAACATCTAGTGATGCTATACTTCTAATTCCTATCTCAGTATTATTAAGCAGATCCTATGCACGCAATGATACTCTCCGCTTTAGGACTGGTCAGTATTGATTTGGAGGTCCTTTAAGAATGTAACCATTATTCGGTTAATATTCCTGAAGTGATAAACCAAATGGAACATTTAATTTGCAATGAGCGGGTAATCATATATATATATACTGAACAAAATTCCTAATTATTCACTTTTGAAGGTTAATTAATTTTCTTATTTCAAATGTATTTTAGAATAGTTTTGTGAGTGAGTATTTTTTGTGACCTGTAGTTTGTAAAACGTTCATGTTTGTTTACATTGTTACTTTTTGAGAGTTTGAGAGTTACCCTCCCTTTATATGAAAACATGAAATGTGCTGATAAAACACATAACATGAATCGAAGTCAGCTTAAAGATATAAACTTCTTACAATTGGTAGGAAAATATATAAAAAGACAAAGTTTGACCAATTTATCTCTATAGGGTCACACAAGGGTACAATGCGTGTTTTTGGTTGAATACGTTCAGCGAATGCTACATTTCCTGTTTCACTTGTGTATCTGCTTAAACTTTTGTAGAATATCATATTAATCACATCCTTTTAATAATCAACTTGTTTTTGGTTTCCCATACTTTACTTCTAAGTAATTTGTCATCCATGTAATTGATATTTGTTTTGTATGCGTGTGGTTTGTTGACTGCGATTTTTAAGTCATACAATTCCAGTTGTAATTGCCCTAGCAACAACTTCGATAAAGCCTCAACTACAATGTTTGTCCGACCAGAATCGTCTAAAATCTCAGACGTTATAATACACGCATATGAGCATCACCGACACTCCACTTGAAATATGCAATACCACTAAATAGAGAGACTAAAATAATGCCATTTAATGAGATTTTGGAATAGCAATACCATTTAAAGATAATTTTGGAATACCATTTAAAGATAATTATGGAATACGCAATACAATTTAAAGATAATTTTGGAATACGCAATACCATTTAAGGAGAACTTTGGAATACCGATCATCACTTAAAGAGATATATGAATGCGTTTTTTTATATAACATGGACGTTTAAATAGAATACGGCGTATCATATGGAGAAGTCCCATACTCTTTTATTGTATATGTATCGGATCTAAATTACACGATGCAATTTGTGCATGGCATTTGATTGGCTATTAAAATACGAGTATGTCAATCAAATATGGCAATATGATACGTACTTATAGCAGTAACTAGTACATGAATAGCCAGACATCAGCTCAGGTCGACAATTCCGAACATTTTTAAATTGTCTAATATATAGGAAAGTGGGTAAATGGTAAGTTTAGAAATTAGGAGAATGAAGTACACATGCCCAGAGAAAACAGTAACGCGCAACAACCTCATGTCCCTTAGCTCCGTCTTAAGTTTACAGTGACTGTAGACGATTTGGAAGCATTATGGCTGTCAATCCAAATACGCATACAACCCTAACTAGGATCCATTATCCGTACAATATAATTATTTTAAACGAAATCGTCTGGTCTGGAAAACAAGACGACTCTACAAGTTGTGGTGTCTAAATCACAGCTGAATCATCACGATTTCAAGACTGAACATTTTCATTTACAAGAATTAATCGGAAGGTAGTACGTGGCTTCATTTAATGTATATGCACAGCACATATGAAACTAACGTAAATAAAGAATATTTGTATTTGTATTTTAAGTGATTGACACTGACTTAATTGAAATACTGGTTAATGATTCACCAACACATTGTTTAGTCAGCATGTAGTCCCTTTAAGTACATAACGACTGGATAATATCGACAACGATTCATTAATATAGATGAGAAAAACAGTCCAATATACATTACTGGACCGAAACGCATTGGAACTGTAATACAACTAAATTACAATAGCAAATTAAATGGTCAATAAAGAGGACAATACCTTACATAAAGATTTGCAAATACAGGGTAGGATGGTAGATATAGCCATGATATACATGATATATATAGTGCTATATACTTACACACTAGTTTTAATGTCAATCAAGTTCACTGTGACCTGATGCGTTCCGTGGCCTGGATAGAAAATACGCGGCGTCATACATTTTCTTTCACCGATGCGGATGGCGGGAGTTCTACAGTATAGGTTCTACCCAGAAAAAATTCTGCCTTTACCCAACGAAACTGATCGTCATTTATGGCCTAACATGTGCTAAAACTGACAAGTTACTTAACATTCAATTTAATTCAATTTGTACAACGAATATACCGTCTAAATTGGAGATTTCCTTTTGCACGCGTATGTTTTGGAATTGGTTTTATTGTATGCATACCTGTCCTCACATCTGTAGTATCCAAATTCAGCGTTGATACAGACACAGGTCTGTTTGCAACCATCGTTCCACTCCTCACCAGTGTTATACTGCTGTCCATTAACTTGACATCTCATTCCGGAACCTGATAAGAACAACAAGTAGTTAAGTGATTTATTAATTATGTGATCAGACTTTTTCTGCATCACTTAATTTATTTTAAATTTACTGACTTAATTGAAATACCGGTTAATGATTCACCAACACATTGTTTAGGTTATTTATTAGTCACGCAAGAAACACTATCGAATATATTACAATGGGTCTTTAACGTGCTCAAATGGTAGACTCCGATACACAGGACCGCCATTTAATTACCTCGTTTGACGGACACACTGAACCAACCCACTGGTGACAGTGAGGTTCGAATCCATGATCTCCGGAATCAGAGTCAAACGTGCTACATAGCCCTCGACTACCAACTAAATAGTGATACTGTAGTGATACTGTAGGTATAAAACACATCACATGCTACGAATGTGTCGGCACGCGTTATAAATGGACGATATTTGAAGGCCGATGATTAACGGAAAGCGTGATACAAAATTTCTCAAAATAGTATTACAGATGTGTAAAACAGTAGTTTCCATTATTCTTTGATGAGCGCATTAAACAATTCTAGTGATATACTTTTGATTTATATCGTTAAGATTCAGTCTTAATATTTGCGTCTACATACTTACTCGAACGGAGTATTATTTCGGTTTTTATGTTTGATCTGTTTGAACAGGTTGTTTAGTGACATCGCAACTGTTAGAATTAACACCACTATAACATATACTGAACACGTGATCCATTGAAACCAACACATTCAAACAAAGGAGAAAAGTAGATATAACATATTTGGTGTTATTGAGTCTGTCCATATAAGGTAAAGTTCATTGCAATACCTAACACGCCCCCTAGCATCAGTTTAATTGAATTGAATTGGGGTTTTAAGGCGCACCAACACATTACAGGTTATATGGCATCAGTTTAAGCGGAATTCTATATTTAAGCAGTTTGATCGATGTTGATTGCAGGTTAAAAGCATTTTTGGACATACTTCTTAAACTATTAAAACACTGTTTAACGAATAATATGCGACTGAATTGCATACGTGATCATTAACATATACTGAGTCAAAAAAGTAAAGTGTGCACATCTATTTTTGGAAATATGAAAAAAGTTGTAATGATAAACTTAGCAAAACAAGTTTTGAAAATTTACCAAATGTATGAATAAAAAAAAGCATAGATACCTTTTTATAAAACATTCCTTTACTAACAAAGTCAAGAAGAGCAAAAAAATTAAAATGCAATATGAATGAAGCTGAATAGTTTGTATGCAGCTGTATGATGGAAAAACAGTCTTCGCGTTAATTGTTGGTTTTCTGGAAGTTTCATGAATGTCAAACGTTTAACATCTTCTCAAACATATAGTTAGGATTTTTGAATATATTTATGACGTTAACGTTTACAGCAATGCTATACTGATAAACATAAGTTTAGCAAGTAAATAACATATAATTATTACATTTCTATTCGTGAAAGATTCGGATTTCTCAGTGCAAGAATATTCATAATCGCTAAATATTAATAATTAACTCAGAACACAATAATAACTAACGTTGCTAACTTAGAACACAATAATATCTAACGTTACGACGTTGAGTCGTGACGTCAACAAAGTGTTGCTGACGTCGACGTCATCCGCCGACAACGTTCAATAATGCGATAATTTGTTTGCATAAACGTAATTTAAAATGTAATAAATATATTATTTTACAGCTGGGATCGATTATTGGGTAATCCTTCACTTGATGGTAGACGTGCTTTGTTTTTTTCATTCACTCGCGTGCGCTCGTTCGTGAAAAGAACCACACGTCTACCACTCGTAAAGGATTTCCCTATAATCGATCCCAGCAGTTAAATAATCTCTATATCCCGTTGACCAGATTCTATGATTGTTTAGAAGCCGTCATGGGCAATATCACTTACATAAGTAAAAGGAGGTAATTACACAAATGGTAAACGTTGGTCCCCTATATCTTTATAATGGCAAGGCAATTGTCGATTGTTTTAGCGGTTTTTTATAACTTGAGACCGATAACAGTCATTTTGTAATGTTTAATCTTGCTCTCTACCTTATTTGTATTTGTAAATATGAATTGGATGTTGTTTAACGGCTCATCAACACAGTATAAGTTATTTAGAGCCGCCCCATAGAGAGGGGAAGGATACATAGGAAACTGGAACCCGTGCCCTACTCTTATTATCGAATAGATTCCTATGGTTCTGAGACGTGCTCGGAGGATAGACCGATACACAGTACCGTCCGGTTTACGTCCCCATCCGACGGATGAGGCTAAGGGAATAGTATGTTTTAACTAAATGTGGAATAATCCTGATAATTACATTGGAATACAAGAAGTAATTATAAAAGAAGATCGACCTAAGTCGGCATGACTTCACAATATAAAATAACATAATATTTATTTAAGCTACATGTGCATAAACTTTATTTTTTTAAGTATACTATTCGCAGTGATGTTGATGATGCAAATTCGATTGCACACTTTTCTTATGTGACTCCGTATATGATACATTTTCGCAGGCGAAACAAAAACCTTTACCTCCAAACGTTCCCGGTGCTCCCGATATCAAGCGGCCAAACTTGGTAACAAATACGCCACTACACATAACTTCTTGACAACATTGTTCACCAGGTGGGAGATATAAAGCGCAGTTTCCTGGTACTTTATATGTCGGGCACCTTTAAAGAAGTAATGCACGTAAAAATCTATAACAGTTAGAGATGATACGGAGTTTACAGCATTTCACTTGTAGAAGCTTCGAGTTAAAATTATGATCGTCTATAAAACTCAGTTTAAATCATTGACTACAGACAATAAATATATGACAATATTAGATATAAAAACTGAAAAGAAAATGTAGCATTCGCCTGACAATGACCTAGCTAAAAAGGTTATAAACATGTATTAGAGTTGACCGTTTCGGAAGGTATATGCAAACATGTGATTTCATAGTTGCTAAAGGAGACATAGCCAAGACGTTAAACATGCATTCATTGGAAAAAGTTAAATTTCATCAACGTCACAATGCAATTTCAAAAGGACGTCCATCAGCGCAACTGTTCAAATAAGCCGATGCCAACACTCATGAACATAAATGGCGCAATGACATTTAACCATATTTGCATTCGCTTGGACCATTTACTGACATCATGCCATGAGGAAATGTCGTCAATAATCTGTTTCCGATACAACTAGCATGTGATCAAACAAAACAATTAGTATCGTTCGAAATATAGAGTAAGGTATTAAACTGTGGGTTCATATCTTTTCAGAAATATTGAGCAGACGACACTAGTATTACCTTGACAGAAAGAGGCATACCTTGGAACACATCTGTAATAACCGTATTCACCGTCTAAACACACACACGTCAACTTGCAGCCATCATTCCATTCTTCCCCAGTGACGTACTGCTGTCCCTTATACTCACATCTAGGTCTAGAATCTGATCAGCAACAAAAACACAAAATGTACTCAAGCGTAAAATAGCTTCGGTGAAAAACAACAATATATGTTTAAAATAGAAAATGCAAACAAAAAACCCCGACTAATATGGGATTAAAACACACTGAGAACAAATGGTGTCACACAGTCTTAAATATATACCATCCAGTCAAAGTTAATTGGCTCAATCAATTATGCAATCAATTACGCGATTGGCGCAACCGACTACACCATTAATGTGTTACCATTTATGCTGTATATCAGTTGACTGCATTTATGGTAAAACACACAATTGGGTCACAGGTCACAGTTATAATAATCGTCAAGTCTCGGTTGCCAGGAAACTCTATTGGTATTGCAGCATACATACACAGTTAGCAAAAACAAATACAAGCAAGCTTATAACTAGTCATGTTTTCTATTATTCTTCTCTAATCCATTGTCTAGCAAAACATCACATGAGCACACGAAATAAAACAAAGCGTGCTCATTTATTCTATTATGTGTATTCGTTGCCCCCAATCTCCGTATCAGTATTTATTTCTATTGGTCTGCTTTGTTGTGATGTTGTTAAAAAAGTAAGATTGAGCCGTTTAGAAGTTCCGAATGCATAGCACGGGACTAGAGAAAGATAAAACAGTATTGCAAATTACAACAGATGTACACCGTTTCAAATCTACTGACGACGAGTATTTATCGTACATATTTGGAGAATAAAATCTCTATAGACACAATATAAATGCTTTTAACCAGTCAGGCCAAACACACCAGCCAGGCCAAACGCAAAAACTGGAGTGTCGAATTAAGAGTTACCAACTCATAATTCATTTTACGCATATTCAATCACGCATATTTTAAGAACCCGTGAATAAACTTATACTTTTGATCAGTACATATACATATTTTATTATATGACGTGAATCCCTGGATTGATTTTGATAAACGGTTGTGTAGTGTAATTTTTGCCGTTATTTGGCAGGTTAGTTTCTTTAATATGTGCAATCAGAATCAAAATGAAATTTTAAAATGCTAAAATTTGTTCTCAGTTTTTAATATATCTGAACAACAGATCTTGTGAAGCCAATCGTTCTAAATACAGACTATTTGATTTGATGATAGCTTAGATAATAGTCTCAAATATTATAAACTGAACTGAACTGGATTTTATAGTCTCACCAACAGCATAGGTAATATGGCGACTTTCCAGCTTCCATTGCTGGAGGAAGACCCAGGAGCCCCTCCGGGCAATTTTCGCGCACGGGCCAGCACCTGAGTAGAACCACCGACGTTTCGCAAGCCAGCTGGATAGCTTTTTCACATAAAGATTAATAGGCCCCTGAGGGATCACAAATATTATAAACATGAACAAACATAAAGACAGTCTAGGTTTACACAAACATACCTGGTTTCGTCGGTTTTGGTACGATATGCTTATCCGGAATGCTAGGTGCATGCACTACTCCCGGTGCTACAGCATCCGTTGGAACTACAGGTTTTGTTCTGTCTACATCCCAAGTCTCTGGTATCGGAACCGTTGGTTTGCCTGATAATCAAATATATTTTTAGAATAACCTATTAGAAATAATCAAAACCTAAAAGTATACAAACTTTCGTAGTGAAATAAAAATATATAATTCAGCGTAATTTGTTTCCGTCAAACAAGCTATAACTCTGCGTTCTAATGATTATGTCAAAATTCGCATCAATCTGAATGATATAATGCGGAAGATCATCAGGAGGATAAATTGTATCAGAAATTTTAAATTTACCTTATTTAACTATACATGCAGTTAAAAGCGATTTGACTTCAGATTACCTTTGTAGTTTTGTAACTGTTGCTTGTTTTAATGCGTGTTTTCGGTTGACTTTGCTCTGTGAAAGCTACATTTTATAACTACTTATTGGTAATAGTGTCAGGGTAACGTTTTTGCGTATTAATCAAAATCAAAGCCACTGATTGCCCTGTTTTAACGCATACCAGGGATATAATTATAGAAGCATATCACAGATCGAACGCATGACCGAACATATATAGTCTCATACGATGTTGGCAGCGAACACATCCGTAAATACACAACATTACACAATAGTAAAACGTAGGTATAAAACTCAACCAAAACACGGTATTCAAACAAACTGCCATTAACATTACACAAGCTGTCAATTATGTATACATTTAACCAATCAAACTAATACGATACCTCCTACACACGTGCAACTGTATTTAATTTAACATATTATCAATATACTCCGACAAAAACAATAGAGCTGAAATATCTAAGTACTGGCGTCACGTTAATTACCAGGAATATAGAAGCAAAGTATGCGACATCAAACAAATAAAAGATTACTTCATATATACATACCTGGCTTAGTCGTATCGGTTGGTGGAACGAAAGTGCCGTCTGGCTGAACTGGTTTGCCTAAACCTGTAACAGTTGAATCAGTTCACGTTAATACAGATAAAATAATAACCTATACTAGGTAGTGCCATTTTCCTATAGGTAGTGCCATTTGTCTATAGGTAGTGCCATTTGTCTATAGGTAGTGCTATTTTCCTGTATGTAGTGTCATTTTCCTATAGGTAGTGTCATTTCCAGTTCTTTAGCGTGCGATATATGCCCTGGACAAATGTAGTCATTATGTCCGTGTTTGGTTCCTTAACAGCTCTTGCATTCCTATAAGACTTGAACCAGATCATGTCAGTACAGGTACAAAAAACACGGTATCGGTAACAGGCCAGGGTGTCCGCAAAGGTTACTGTGTCTGCGGATAGGCTGATCGTAGGGAAACACTAGATCCGTCACATCACATCACATCACATCACATCACCACATCACATCACATCACATCACTATCGTATATACTAAAATTCAGCTAGCAGGCTCAGAAGGACCACATACAACTGAGATTGTAGTTACAATTGGTTAACACTAGAGAAAGTGAGGTGTCAGCTTGAGAAATATGGAACACGATACAAATAAAATCGTTTCAAAATGTTTACAAATTCCTCAGGTTTCTGAATAACTTACTTCGAACAAATGCTTTAAACTTGGGGGCGTAAGTGACAATGTAGTTTCCTGTTTGAAAACAATAACTGTTAATGCGTACATACGAAACAGAGGTCTGTTGAAATCAATGAATTTTAACAAGAGTAGAAAGTAAAGTGCACCCTAGAACCTGGTTTAAACCCCAGCGGCCCTCTTTGCAATTGACCGTTCGAAGGCGGTAGCCCTATTGTCAACCCTTTTCGTGTCTTACTTTTTAATCATCTTTAAATGTGTTTTTTTCTATGCAGGCTTTTGGTTGGCTGTGGTTCTTGCATGCTACAGTACCTGTTTGACTTTTATATCTACTTTTTCAGTTTCATTGAATCTGGTATTGAGAGGTTAGTAACACATTTTACACCCGCAAACACCCGTTTACTTTAATGCTACAGAATGGTCCCAATAATCCGGACATTCGGATGAAAAACTACCTTTATTGTACAATATATCGTGGTATTCGACTAGTGGAGTACATTTGATAAAGATTCGTATTAACGACCAGAAAGTCTTGGCTGTACGTCTTTCTTTAACGCATACTGCAAAATGTTAAGCAATTTTAACTTCCAGTTTAGCTAAACATGCCCATTACATATTATTTAGTCAGATGCAAGTTGATTTAAATAGGCGAATGTCAAAAAACCTTCGAGATAAACTTGATTGCAAACAAACATAATTACTTTCTATCAGTTTCCCTCGACTTGGTATAACCAATGGTGTAAACGATTCGCCATATTTAGTCACAAAAGTGCCAGCACACCCAATCTCTTGACAGCATTCTCCACCCATTGGAAGACGTAATGTGCAATGACTTGGTATTCTTGAGTATGTTGGGCATCTGTAAAACAAACATTGTAGGAAGCAGGTGGTATTAACTCGCTAATAGTGTGACATTTTATGTACAAATGAATTGTGTTTTATTTAAATTATGGTGTTTTACGTGACGGTCGATTTGTTGTGGTAGTGGCATACCACCCACGTTTCTTTGGTAGAACCAGTACTGTATACTATCCAGGAGAATCGACGCTTTCTCACTTGACAAGTCGAGCTCCCAGTTGGATTCGAACCCGAAACGATGAGAGGTGAGAAAAGTTTATTCGCAGAATCAATTAAAACCAGTTACAACATTACCCAACCGTGTTGACAGTGTGGCATATGTTAGTAATGAATTACTTTCTAATGAAAACTTTGAATTGTTACTTTTTTATTCAATAGAGAACTTTGAAAGAACGCATAAACGAGCGCATCCTGGAAATAAGATTGCAGACAGCAAGACCGATTAATAGACATATTAAAGATCACACTGAAAGTGTTTAACGATATTGCAAAGAGTATTTCATGAAGATCGGATGTAAAGATAATTAAAAGAAGATTTTTGGATAAATACTGAAAGGTGATCCTTCGCAGCAACAAACACAAACATGAGACAAATGTAGCAGACTCAGTTTTATTGAGTCTGTTCATGAGAGGCAAATGTAAGATGCAACACCTCTCACGCCTCCTAGCACCGGCGTATGCGATATTCTACATTACAGCAACACAGAATGGGCTTGATGATCCAAAAGGACCAGTAAATAATAATCCTATTGATGTGTAGTCGGAGCGACTTTTTACGGCCGCCACACAGACTAAACAAACGCTAGTGTGAATGTCAATGAATACCGAAAAGATGATCCTTTGGAAGCAACAAACACAAACAAGAGAGAAAAGTAGCAGACTCGGTTTTATTGAGTCTGTTCATGAGAGGTAAGATAAGATGCAACATCTCTCATGCCAATGCGATATTCTACATTAAAGCAACACAGAATGGGCTTGATGATCCAAAAGGACCAGTAAATAATAACACTATTGATTTGTAGTCGGGGCGACTTTTTACGGCCGCCACACAGCACTAAACAAACGCTAGTGTGAATGTCAATGAATACCGAAAAGGTGATCCTTTGGAAGCAACAAACACAAACAAGAGAGAAAAGTAGCAGACTCGGTTTTATTGAGTCTGTTCATGAGCGGTAAGATAAGATGCAACACCTCTCACGCCTCCTAGTACCGGCTTAAGCGATATTCTACTTTAAAACAACACGGAATGGGCTTGATGATCCCAAAGGACCGGTAAATAAGAAATGTAATGATCCTTTTGTTTTTGTGCACAAATATTGTGTATTGTTGTGTATTGTTGTAGTTATTTGGATAGCTTTACTCAATAAAGCCGAGTCAACTACTTTTCTCCCTTGTTTGTGTTTGTTGCTCCCAAGGAATCCCCTTTTCAGTATTTATTAACATTCACATTAGCGTTCATTTAGTGACATGTGGGGCACTAAACGTAAACGTACTATTATTCGGTGTAATTTTGAGTTATGTTTTAATGTTTCCTTATATGTATATCTTGTGTTTATTATTCAGTTCATGTGCAATCTTCATTCAGTTGGAGGAAATGCAGATTATACATAGATACACATATGTTCAGACTGGTAAACAATACTGTTTTATTAGCCTATTTGTAGGAAACCTAGTAAACTTATATGAATGCTGGAAATGAATTAAAGTCAGAGATATCAGCGGTAATTTTTCATGGAATGGTTTAAGTTGTTTTTAATCTCCATTCTTTAAATAAAATACAGGTATTAAATGAAGTAAATGGCATTTATTAAAACGAAAGTTTTGCATATAATGGTTTAAGTTGTTTGTTAATCGCCATTCTTTAAATTTAAATACAGATATTAAATTAAATGAAGTAAATGACATTATTAAAACGAAAATTGCTCGATGAAAACAATTGTAGGTGATATAAACTTACCTATCTTCACATCTGTAAACCCCAAATTCAGCATTTTCGCATACACAGGTCTGCTTGCAGCCAACATTCCATTGCTCGCCACTGTTATACTGCTGCCCATTAACTTCACATCTCTTTCCGGGACCTGAATACACACCACCACATGTTATACTTTGAAAGGACATACTCATAACAACTGGCAAATTCGAAGCTTTTTTTAAAATAAATAATCAACTGTTGTGTTATGTTAATTTGTTCTATCCAAGATACAACTATTGTCCATGTTTGGTTGCTCTAGTGTAAGGTCAAAGTCGCATCAACAACTGCTAGATTGAGATGTACAATCCAAGATACAACTATAGTCCATGTTTGGTTGCTCTAGTGTAAGGTCAAAGTCGCATCCACATCTGCTAGATTGAGATGTACTATCCAAGATACAACTATGGTTTGTTGGTCTGGTTTCTGACTCTGGTTGATCTAGTGAACATATTTCTGACTAGTTGGTCTAGTGAAACATATTCTCCGAGAAACTCAGTTTCACGCAAAACAATAACGTTAATAGCGTTAAAAGTCAGATTCTCTTTAATTTTACTCTTCATAAGTTAAAGACTATCGAAGGAAAAGTATTTCCCAGTCTAATTGATTACTTAAAACGATGTACAAAATTGTCCTTACAACTGATTTTGTCAAAGGCTGGGTCGTTTTTGTCATAATTTTCAGCGATACATCTTTAACTGATACAATATATTTTACGTCATGGGTATCCTGTACCAATTCTTCAGACGTTAAAGTTACAACAGTAGGACCATTTTCCTCATTTTCTCATTTTTGTTATGTAATTTAAAAGTGTATGATTTCGTCAGTGTTGATAAATATCTAATTATTTTGAAATTCGAGTATTCAAGACCTCTCACCTCCAAACATTGCCTTTTGACTTGGGGAAAGCATCGTCGACATATATATTGATCTGCCATATTTGGTAACAAATTGGCCATAGCACTGTACTTCTTGACAACATTGTTCACCAGGTGGGAGATATAAAGCGCAATGTGGGGGTACTCTATACGTCGGGCATCTATAAAGACGTAATATAGTTATGTTGTACCATGTTGTGCGAAATTACATAATTTACAAAATGTCACTATGAGACTGACTTCTACAAAACTAACTGTTAAGAATTGCTTGACCTAAGACTGTCATTATGATAATTTCGTGAAACCCCTCTGGAACATTACGTTGTCCCGCCTTAATTTCATTAAGCGATGGGAAAGTTTATATTAGCAGGATTTTATAACGGATATTTCGACAATAAAACATTTTGAAAACATTTATTACTGATAACAATGCGATAACCTGTTTGAAATTACCCATTAAGTGTTTTAATTTTACAATATGCAAATTGTTTAAGCCGACATTTAGGTTTTATTTCACAACCCCGTTTTCGATTCTTGGAGAAGAGGTTGAATGGGGGTATGAACGTTAATAC
The DNA here is from genome assembly GCA_037043455.1 of Cyrtodaria siliqua. NCBI lineage: Eukaryota > Metazoa > Mollusca > Bivalvia > Adapedonta > Hiatellidae > Cyrtodaria > Cyrtodaria siliqua. The sequence goes on along the minus strand of JAWPHD010000276.1, from coordinate 161,751 downwards.
TCAGACCACGTAACGTTTTATTTCAAAACTATTTTGTTAAAATGTACAGTTGCTGAAGTTAAAGAGGTAATGTTATGGTTACTGAAGGCATACGATTACGCAAATAGTTTTGTTTTAAAGGGAAAAGCAGTAATCTTGAGGTGTTGTTGTTAAAACTCGCGGGGTCCCTGTAGTTTTTTCTACATAACATTACGTGGTCCAAGTATTAACTTAAAATAAAGACTTCAGGTTTTGTTTAATTATATGCAAGCAGATTTTAAGTCAAATACTAATAACTATACTGGATTTAAAAATCGATGTGATCTTTTTGACGAGATCGCCGAATGTCCCACTTAAGCGTCCCTGAAAACTACTAGAAAGCTATTACATAGACATTCTATATTTTGTATAGTTTACGATAAAACTGAATGTGAGGTTAGATAATATGAGACATTTTCAGTCTTGAACAACAACAGAAAAGTGGGATCGTATTTGAATGGTAAAATGTCACTTTGACGAAAGAACTGTACCTTGAAGCACATCTATAATATCCATACTCGGCGTCTATACAGACGCATACATACTGACAACCGTCATTCCATTCTTCGCCAGTCACGTACTGTTGTCCTTTATACTCACATCTAGGTCCAAGATCTGAGCACAACATTAACAAAATTGTTCAGAGTAAAATATGACACACACAATTGTTGAAATAGCAGCAAGCCTATATAAAATTTAGGGTTTATCTTTTGAAATCTTTACTGTGTAGAATTGATAATCAAAGTATTCATAATTTTGCATTGCAGAGATGTTCAGATTTTATCTTATTTTCAGTAGGTGATAAAACTTGTGTTACTCGGTTTTTATCCTTAGGTTCTATAGTAAAATAAAAATCTTTGGCAGAGTAAAATGATGATAATGTTCTAGATTTTGTTTTTGAAAGATACATATATTGGATCAATTTGCATGAATGTGCATGAAATATGCAGGGTTTTAAACACACTGTAGATACGTTAATTTTAACAGTAAACTTGGTTGAACATCAAGGATAAAGACAGAGTTTATCACCTACCAGAATGTATTGGGTAGGTCTTATTTCTGGTCACTGATTGGTCAGTTTTTTTGATGATGCTCTATCAAAATTATGAATACTGTTCATTTATAAAAAGAAGTGGTCCTTGAAGATTGTTTACAGCTGCTTATTTTATCTTTTTATAACAGTGCAGTACCTGCGGAACAAGACCATGGTCATTTTAACCAAAAAAAGCAATTGTCAAAATATGCATTATGCTTCTTGAGGGCTTTTTCTTTACAGCTTAACATTATTTCTAATGAATTTTGGATCTCCGGGATTTAGTCATTTTTGAAAAGCTCACATTTTAGCCTTCGGCTCTGGTGAGCTTATATGAAAAATAATATAACTGATGAGTTATAGGCTTATACGACACTATAAAGAAAACCTGAATGCACACCACACGACTACCTTACAGACAAACATATACAAATGTAACTGATGCATCTATATACCTGGTTTCATATGTTTTGGCACAGTCGTACTGTCCTGAACACTAGGTTTATGAAATTCAGCAGGTACTACACTATCCTTAGGTACGGGAGTTTTTTGTCTGTCTACTTCCCAAGTGGCTGGTATCGGAACCGTTGGTGTACCTTCGAAATATCAATTAGTTTAATAAATGTTATTAAACACGCAAATGAGAACATGACTATATGTCACATTAAGAAAGAAAGAAAGAAAGAAGAAAGTTAAAAAGAAAGGAAAACAAACAGTCGTATATACAAGATGATCTCTTACATTAACACTCTATTTGAGATATTCTGTAAATACACGAATATATATCGGATCGGGACATTTCAACGGCCAAATATTCTGTATTTTCCCCCCATTTTTTTTTTAGAAAATAGACTTAATAAATGAATTACGTGTACGGGGAATAATCGCATGTTATATCAAGGTTTTGGAGAGTGTATTTCTTGAACACTGAACGACAACTAGCGATATTATACACACTAATTCACTGTAAACTATGTTCCATTTCTATCAAAGTATCATTTAAATACGAAAAGAAAATATTACGGTTATGGCGTTACGACATACAACTTCACCCAATCGGCTCATCGTCCTAGTCCACGTGTTCATATATCTATTCCAGCGGCATATCGTACATTATAACGAGGCAATTCAAACTTGACTAAATAGCATGGGTGTATTAGAACTGTTCATGCAATATCTAGAGTATGGTCTCATCGAGTTGGTTGATTTAAACATCGAGTTCACCCATATTGAATTAATTAACACTATCCTAACTTCTTCCAGAGTCATTTTATGCGATGGATTTAATGTGCGTTCTAAGCTACCTAAACTGCATCTATTTCATTTAGCTATAGCCATATTGGCTACTGACAGTTCCGAGTCGGTGACCCTGTCTTCACCACTTTTTGTGGTGTGTATTGTCTTTTCATTGTATATTTTCTTTTCTCTTAGTTTGTGGTAGGTTGACACTGCGTTTGGGGTCTGTGGTTTCTATAGTACAATTTTTCATATGTTTTTGTATACAAATCCAGATATGTTTAAATTTAAAAATTGTGTTTGTAGTATATAGTTATTATGATCACAATGTTGTTACCGTATATTTAGCTTGAGATATATAATAAGTGTATACTTTACATTAACTACCATGTGACGCGTCTAGTGTTTCTACAGTTGTAGGAGTGTAACTCAATGGTAAACAAAAAATATAAATAAATATAAGATCGAACAGGAAATGCACCATTTAAGGCCAACAATCAACACACACAAAACACGCGTCTAAACAAACAACAATTACAGACAACAATTAGAGATATAAATAAAACACATAAAACGGTGGAATATAGGGCTACCGCCTTGGAATGGTCAGTGGTAAAAATAGCCGCTTTGGGTTTAAACCAAGTTCAAGGTGCACCAAACCTCGCTCTTACCCTATTGGCACCCCAATAATACTGGACAGTATTTATTCAGTAGTGATGTTCCTGTTAAGTAAGTATAACATGACATAATAATCATGTTTTCAAATGAATATCATAAACAATGAATGAATGAATGGTGTTTTACGGCACGTCGACACATAAATAGGTCCTATTGTGCGCAAAAACTGATGAAAGATGAGGAAATGAAGGATTAATTAAAATTAATGTAAATATATAAAGATAAAACCATTTACAAATAAGGGATGATATGGTAGTAATATAAACTATATATGTAAATCAACAAATGCCCGTCAACGGGCATAAAAACAAGTAAATATATATAAGAACACATTACAATTACTTATATAGTCTGATTTATTTTAGGAAATCTAAAACAAGACTAAAATCTATAGTATCAAATAACTATTTCATAGTATTAACAGTGTAGTAGTACCTTTGACGCATAGGATCAAAGTCTACACATTCCAACAAGATGTGTTTGACCGTTAACGGTGCAAAGCAGGGTATACATTCTGGTAATTGCTCAGCTTGTAATAAATATGAATGAGTATAACGTGTATGTCCTATCCTGCAGCGGGCTAGGACAACTTTTTCTCGACGAATGGGTCTACTAGAAGAACGCCATTCTCCAAGTAACGGTTTAATTGAATGGAGTTTATTGTTAACTGACAAATCCCAAGCGGCTTGCCAAGAGTTACGAATATATGTGTTAATACAACTTTTAAAATCAGTATAAGGTAATTTGGCATTATATATATGTAAACCTAATGCTGCTTTAGTAGCACTATCAGCTCTATCATTACAACGTATTCCTACATGGCTTGGAAGCCAGCAGAAAATAATAATATTATCAACTATTAGAGTGTACTTTTCTTAAAAACAAACACCATATACGCAGCAATAAACACATTCCAGTAGTCACTCTATTTGAAGTATCGGATTTTATTGTACAAAAGACCAACAGTTCTATGGATAATATAGTTTATACCGTATTTTCTGTTAAGTGATAGAATATAAGTAAAGTTATTTAAATCAAACAAAAATAACTAGTACCTTCTCCTTGTACATCCACGTCTGATGGACCCATAGAAGAAGACCCTGGAATAACCTGTCCTTTCAAAGTTATAAACTTGCCATAACAAAATATATCTTCACAACATTCTTCTCCATCTCGACGTCTTAAAGTACAATGTGATGGTACTTTAGTATATGTCGGGCATCTGCAGAAGAGCATAACGTACATATATGTCGCGCATATAGCATACAACCATAGAGTTAACAATGATAATTGAATTGAACTGAATGTTGTTTAACGGCTCATCAGCACAGTATAGGTTATTTAGAGCCGCCCCAGAGAGAGGGAAGGATACATAGGAATCCGGAACCTTCCCTACTCTTATTATCGAATAGATTCCTATGGTTCTTTAACGTGCTCGGAGGATAGACCGATACACGGGACGGCCCGGTTTACGTCCCCATCCGACGGGCGAGGCTAAGGGAAAGTGTCTTGCCAATAGCAATGATAAACAGCAAAGACAGTTAATATTCATGACGTACCGATACAAATAGATACACACTACTTCAAATATTTGTAAACAAAGAATACATTTTTAAATTCTTGTAGATAGAATATACTAAACGACACCTACCTGGATTCACACTTATGAGCACCCTTTGCAGCGTTAACACAAACACAAGTAGCCTCGCAACCAATGTTCCATTTTTCGCCAGTGTTATATTGTTTTCCATTATACATGCAGAAACCTTATGAAAAGAGCATATACTTTAAGTTCAGTGTTTTTATATTTCAGAATAATTTTTATATTCATCTATACAACATAAGAATTCAAATACAAAGTCATGGTGTACCCTTACTGGTTTTTTCCCTTGTTGATCCGGCTTCAGCCAAGTACTTTATTTGTGGCTTTCTAGGTGCTAGTTCTTTTATATTCATAAATACATGATCATATGATCATCTCTGTGAAACATTTGTATTGCCTATAAATGCTGCCTAATGTGTTAGAGTATTTACTACATTTCTATGGGTATAAGATTGGGACTTCTCAGTGAAAGAATATTCATAATCGCTTAATTATTAATAACTAACTCCGAACATAAAAATAACTAACCGCAACGTTGAGTTATGACGTCAATAACGTGTTCGTGACGACGACGTCATCCGCCGATAACGCTAAATATAGCGAAAAATTCTGGTTGAAATCCTACATAAACTTTTTAAAAATGTAATAAATGGATTCTTTAACTGTTGAGATCGATTATCTGGAAATCCTTCACTCGATGGTAGGCATGTGTTGTTTTTTTCACTCACTCGCTTACGCTCGTTCGTGAAAAAACCACACGCATATCATCTCGTGAAGGAGTTCCCTATAATCGATCCCAGCAATTAAATAATCTCTATGTATTCTTTATTGACACTGTAAGTTTTATTGGGATAACATAGGGTAAGAGTGAGGTATGGTGTATATAACATGGTTTAAAAAAAAAAAAGCGGCCTTTTTGCCAAACCTTTGGTGGTTGTGGTGTCGCTTACTTTGCATTTCCCTTGTAATTGTATGTTTGGTTTGGTTGACTGTGTTAAGTGAATGCTACAGCTTTTGTTCGACTTGTATACCTACTTTTTTGTGTTCGATTCTTCCCATGGAACTCACATTCTGAAGCCCTTAAATGTGTCTTATTTAACATCAAAATTTGCATGTTTACAGGTCTATATCTCTCACATTTCTTGTCCTATCTCAACTAAATTTGGGAATTGGTTTCCTTATAGTATGTTGTAAAGTGTTGCGTAAGTAATTTTGTCTTCTAAAAAGTCTGGGCTCCCATGAAACCCAAAATGTGCTGGCCCATAAAATGAGCAATAAAGGCAGATCAAGGTTTGCGTGTAAGCTGTTGTATATATCTATATCTCTTAAAATATTTTTCTTATGTCACCCAAATTTTGGTTTGATATTTCTTATAGCATTATTATTATCTTATTTATACTTCACCCATATTGGCTTACATGAGTACTCATTCATTATTGAATTTATTAAACGAGTTATTTATTAAACGAGTTGGCAAAATGATATAATGCGCGGCTCTTGCCGAGCATTATATCATTTTTGCTGACGAGTTTAATAAATTCAATAATGAACGAGATCGAATGTGAGATTCTATTTATCACATAACTCACATATCGACTTGTATTGCATTTTATCTGTCGCTTTAACACGCGAAACCGACATAAACCGTGGGAATTGGATTATAGTCATTATCGATATTTTTGACAGCGCGTACAATGCTTTTTGCATGGTTATATAACTAGTGGTATATCGAAAATATAGAATGATGTTATTCCAATCTCACACCCTAAGCTATGTGATAAATACTCATATTGCACAAATACACACAAAACAAAACATTTATGGAAGGGAAGCATATATCTTGAGATCTTTTAAGGCATACAATCTTGGTTTATATCTGAAATATTCCATTAAGAGACCGTGACGAGGTATTACAACATAAAGACTTAAAATTAATATAAACAATGCGGAAAATGCATTTAAATTAATGTTGTTTCTTAATTATTGTTAAATATTGATCAAACCACAACCCCCCAGTGAAACATGACAGTGGACAAGTATGCTGGTCAAAGGTAAAGCTATGTTATAGGCAATTTTAGGGAACAGTTTGAAGTCAATACTCGTATAAGGATATACACTGATCCCAGCATTCGGGTAATACATGAATACTGAGTGGAGTGAATGGTAATATGGAAGAACGTCGGGCTCCAGATCGATAGGTCGTGTGTTCGATATGCTCCGTGGCTATAGTATTTATCATTAAGCAAGATAATTAATCCACATTGCTTAATACTGGTTCTACACAGAAGGCCATCGAGAACGATTAATAAATTAGTATCGCAATCGATCTAAAATAAATATGTTTTAAAAAAAGATATGACTGTCATCGGGATTGTTGTCAAAGATAACTACCCAACGGTTATGTCTATGTTTAGGTATCGATAAACTACTTAATACAATAGTTCGTTTGCTTGATATAGATCTATACTACCCAACTATACATCAGAGGACACACTATCGCAGGAAAATAATTGCCTCATGCATATCGCTATTGAATTGTTTAACATTAGAGAAAATAAACTATACCTGCACCCATTCCGGTTTGTCCTGATGGAATCATTGCTGAATGCGCAGAATGAATAGTACCATTGTTGGATATATACTCGCCATTACAATATATTTCTTCACAGCATTCTGTTCCGGGGGGAATCTGTAGAGTACAGCCTGATGGTATGTGTGTATATGTCGGACATCTGTGAAAACAAGGAAGTTGGATAAATCAAAGGCTTATGTAGGCGGTGCGCTACACTTAAATCCGAGAAGTTTGTTGGACTGTGATATCTTTTTTCTGTTGTATATTGTATCATTGTTGGACTCTACAATGTATGGGTTTTTTTAACTGTCTCTCGACATGTGTATCTTTTTTAAACTGGAAACAATCTGCTGATAACCACACGTTTAATAATTAGAAATTGTTAGAAATTGTTATTAAAGTAAAATGCGTTAAAACGGGATTTAACGTTCTCGCAGTTCACAGAACACAGTCAATAAAAAAACACGCATTAAAACTAACAACAGTTACCATGTTAACAAATTACCATGTTAAAAAAATACGCGGACATCGAGAATATATTGCCATCATAGCATGACGTCAGCCATCGGACTACCATAATAACCCTTTGTCATAAGCGTTACCAAATTACCGATTTAGCAAATTAAATGGAACGCCCTTTGAGAATAATTAATATTCTGTAGAAGTGTATACATAGCGTCAAAGATGTAATTGACTAAAATGTTGGGTAGAGAGATACAGAAGTACATACCTAGATCGACATTTGTACTCTCCAGTGTCTGGATTCAAACATACGCATTCGTACTCACAGCCAATGTACCAGGTACCCGTATAATACTTTCCTTTATATGGACAGCCTTTAGGCCTACCTTAAACCATGAAAATAAAACAGTTAAAGCTTATTCAAGTTATTAATAAACAAACATATAACTTGTTAATTTTCCACCATTCGCAAGATAAGTGTTTCCAGTACATGTGTAAAACGCGCACATCCTTATCTGGTATGCAGTACATAATGAAGTTATTGCGTTTATCAAATTTTATTTTGATTACTCCTTGAGCATTACTCAAAGATTTAACATACTGACGTCATTTCGATTTTTTCAAATTCATCACTGATATTCGGTAGGTGCCCTCCTGATTTTTCAGAACTTCATCCACGGTGCGGTAATTCGGTGTGCATATAATCCTAATACATTTAGGGATTCACGAACCTTTGGGGACCCTTTTAAAAATACATAGAAATATAAACCACACATCTGAGGAAAGTTTGGTGCTTTTGTCCGGCGTGTCTAGATTGGGCCTAAAACCTGGGTTTTGGTCCCTAGCTAAATATATGCACATCACCTGACCGGACTACTTTTCCCCCCATAATTCCAAGCGCCAAACATGAGAGATGATACTAGTATCGATCGAGGGCGAGAATGAAGATTTTAATTGTTTGAAATGGAAGAACTGATGTTCTCGTTTTAGTAATGTGTGTAGTACTCAGATAAAACTATTTATGTAGCCTTTATAACTGTATTAACTTTGAAAATAAATTGGAAAACATACCTCCTTTTTACATAATTTACATTGGAATAAAACAGAATAAAAATAAAATGGGTTAAAGTGACCTAAGCGCTCAAACGCGGTGACATCGTAGGTCAACATTAAAAATAAACATTATAAAACTAAATAAACTAAATGTGCAAGTTAAATAGTCAATATATTTTTTAATATAAATGGATATTAAAGATTGAAAGTAGAAAAAATTAAGTAGAAAAAGCTAACAGAAATCCGTGAGAACTCGACGACGCGAATATTCAAAACCGTTACATTAGAGAATATTATGTCAATGCCTTAAAAGTTTACTATCAAGTTTATTAGGCGAGGCTTAGAAAACGAAGAGCCTCGCCATTCTGCCGAGCCATTTTTCGTTTTCGTGCCGACCGAAATATTGATAGTAAAAGGCACTGACATAATATTCTATTTATCATGTAGATTATCCACATTTTCTGTATGAATTACTATTATTATCTATTTCCATCAAGCAATGTTCCTATGATGTGTAAGAGTTAAATTTGTTAATTGATAACACTACAAAAAGGGTGGCCATTCATCTTTAACTACTCTCTATATTACGTACTACTCGACATATCATCGGAGACGAATGATTAACTTCAAATGTATGTATGCATGTTTATATTGATATGTTACTGGTTAAATAAAAACACCATCAGTACTTGATTATTAGATATTACAGAAATGTAAAGCTATACCTGCAACCATTCCGGGTTTTCCTGATGACAGTATCGCAGCAGCACCAGGAAGAATCTTTCCATTGCTGGATATGTACTGGCCATTACAAAATATTTCGTCACAGCATTCTGTTCCGGCGGGAATCTGTAAGGTACAGCCTGCTGGTATGCTTGTATATGTCGGGCATCTGTAAAAAGTAAATTCTTATTAATTTCAGCATTGGGCTTTCGCTAGAAATGATAAAGACTCAAACATGATGTTTCTTGAACATCCAGAAAAGTAGATATAAACGTCGAACAAGATATGTAGCATTCAAGGACCATAGTCAACCAAAAACCATGCATGGTTACAAATAACAACTAGGATTAATACAAGTTATATGACATCACAAACATAAAAGTGTTGCCAAAAGGGAGACCGCTTTGGAACGATAAGTGACCAGGTTTTAGGGTGCACCAAACCTCATTCTTACCCATTTATCAAGTAAAAAAAGACATCCCCGCCATGCTGTATTCTCTAGCAAACAATGCAGCATCAATAGGTAGTATACGTTTAACATAAAAATGATCATGTATATATGAATATAAAATAACAAAAGAATAGATAGCCACGAAGTAAGTAACCAATGCCATAGCAACAAGAGCATAAACCATTAAAGGCACGAAGATTGAAGACAAACATCAATCGTTATCGTCCTCTCAGGATTAGGTAGACGTCATTATAGGGTCCATAATCTGTCCACTAATCATAACATCAGAGAAAAGAATAGTGGCGAACTGTAAATGAGTCAACCACTATACATGCAGTGTGTTGCAACATGATAGTGTCATAACTTCTTTTGATACACCAGTTAACGCGTTTATATTCGTGGTATCGCGTGCGTTGCTTGTAGATGACAAGTTATCTAAGGCATGTTGCTTGTTTTGTATCGTGTTACATGATCTTAGCGCGTTGTGTGAATGTTACATTTCCCATCTGACATTTGTGTTTAATCTTAATACTTCAGATTTGGTGCACCCTAGAACCTGGTTTAAACCCCCATGAGGCCTTTTCTGCCACTGACCGTTCCAAGGCGGTAACCCTGTTGTCAACCCTTTTGTATTTGTGATGTCTTATTTGGCCTTTTATTCATCTTTAAATGTGTTCTTTGTTTCTGTGTGTGTTTGTGGTTGACTGTCGTCCTTGAATGCTGCTTTTCCTTTCGATTTTTATATCTTTATTCAACATTCTCGTTCATGGTTCTCCCATTGGCAACCACCATGCTACGATGGCAGCCTACGGTTACCATTAGGTACCGATGTTATGATTGACAACCAATAACGCTGAACGGATATGGGTAGTATAATGGTACCAACGGCAGCGCAAGGTTACCATTGGTTACCGATACATTAGCAAAATGGCAAGGCAGGGGACACGCGTCAATTTTTATACTTCAAATCCGGACATTTCAGTCTGTAGACAGTGTACACCTTATTATTCAGTGGAAGTTTTATTTGAATTACATGTTTAGCAATACACATTTCGGTGAAGCTGTTCGTCGCCATTTTGAACTTATGTCATAACGAGGCCACAGATGCTACCCTAGGTCTAGAGTCGCGGCAAGATTGGTTACCCACATCTTACCCATCGGTTAATCGACAACTAACGACATCACCCGATGGTTAACTATGGCTGCCTGTGGCTGCCGAAGACACTTTCGGAAACCAATGGGAGACCCTGAACGTACTTCTCAATGTTATATGTTATGCCGGTAATAGTTAAAACGATATTTTAATATATTTAATAAATACTGAAAAGTGGATCAAGTGGGCGCAACAAACACACACAAGAGATAAAAGTAGCAGACTCGGTTTTATTGAGTCTGTTCATGAGTGGTAATGTATTTGCAACACCTCCCATGCCTCCTAGCACCGGCTTAAGCGATATTCTACTTTAATACCACAACGATTGGGATTGATCTAAGAATTGGAAAAGAGAGTAAATTATAATGAACTTAAAACGGACGTCTATGATTAGGTTTATAAAATGGCGTATTGTTGTTGTCGATAGTAAGAGTCAAAATACCACAAAACAGTTTATACTTAGAAGCTTAAAAGATGGCGGATGCACACGATCTGCCATAAAACGAGCTTATATCACAGCGAAGTTATGGTAATACCTTAAAAGCGTTTATTTGGTTAAACCTCTCTTTTAACAATATATTTACTAATAACATTACGGTGTCTACGTGTAGCAGTGAGCTGATTGTTGAACTTTATAGTGCTGTCACGCTGGCACAAAACTCTGTAAATACATGCCATGATACCTCAGCCAATCACATTATACTGATACCAAGTCGACCAGGCCACGTGATTAAAATATTTAATGTATTTCCTGTTGGACTTGTACACGTACTTTCAACAGCCTGTAAATTGTCATCAGTTCCTGTTTTTTTATTTAAGCACACACAATCAATAGGCCTGCACATGTTACCAGTTACTGAGAACAATATGAACACTCTCCGTTTGTCTTTAAAGTAGAGAGACAATAAATACTGATATAAAAATCGAACAAGAAAAGTAGCATTCAAGGACGACAGTCAACCAAAAACACACACAGAAACAAAGAACAACTATATATAAAAATGAATAAAAGGAAAAAATAAGTCATCACAAACAGACAAGGGTTGACAATAGGGCTACCACCTTGGAACGGTCAGTGGCAAAAAAAGTCCCTGGGAGTTAAAACCAGGTTCCAGAGTGCACCAAACCTCACACTTACCCTACTGTCACAAGCCCAAACTGTTATAACAATTCTCAGGGTAGGTATAAAAGTCAAATAAAATGTGGCATTCACAGAACATTCAACCAACAAAAAACAATAACAAGGAGAAACACAAACAAAGTATGGACAGAACAAATATACTGAACAAAAAAACGAACGTCCGCTGATGGTGATGCTGATTGTCTAGACAGCAAAACAGGATAACAATAATGATGTTTTAAGAATAATTAGACAGAACGCCAACAATAGACCAAACAAAGATGCTTTTGAAAAGTTCAGAACACAAGGGAGTTAGCCCCCTTTTTCTTAAAACATGCATTTTGGCCATAAAAACAAATTAAATCTAGAAAATTACCGAAATTTGTCCAAGACAATATTCTTTATATGTTCCTTACCAAAATCTCACAAAAAACATAACACAGATTGTGGAGATGGCAGTTTTTGATTATCAACAATCATCAAATTACCTCCCTTTAGCATTTCCATATCATCCATAAAAGATTATTGCTTGGCAAATTTTAAACTGTTTAATGGGCTATTTAGTTCTCACTTAAGTTTGCTTACAAACATCAAACATTGTTTTATTAAAAAGCTGTTTAAGCGTTTATACGCCCTCAAAAACTGGCCTTTGGAAATACCAACCAAAACTCTGACGTTTCTTTTTTTGTTCAGTATATAAACATGTGGGTAATAGGTGGGAAAACAAATCCCATACCTTGAGCGACATTTGTGTTCTCCAGTGTTTAGGTCCAAACATTCACATTCGTACTCGCATCCAATGTACCAGGTACCGGTATAATATTTGCCTTTGTATGGACAGCCTTTTCCCCTTCCTTTAAAACAGTGAAACATATAGGCTTGTATAGATATATATAGATACAACGTATTCATGATTAAAAGGTAAATTAGGTTGGTTTAAACGTCCGAATGTACAACATTTTGATCTTACACTTTTATCATCTATGTGTTATACTTATATTGTTTATTAATGATGTCTTGTTTGTTAGAGAATATAGCCTGGTGGGTTAAACCTCTGGCTTTTGTAGCTGCAGAGAAGAAGGTGTTTTTAGTTTTTCCCAAAATACATGTAAGTCTATGTTAAAAATGTGACCACTAGGGTGGGCCCAAATTTGACCCATGGGGCTACACTATATCTTAATAATTAACCAGCAATCAAAGAACAACAATGTAAAAAGCGTTAAAATATGTAGGTAATAAATCTAACAAATTAAAACTCTTTAATACCTGAAGTCATTCCGGTTTGACTTGAGGGAACCATTACTGTTGACCCTGCAATCGGTGCTCCATTGCTCGTTACGAACTTGCCATTACAGAACACTTCTTCACAGCATTCGGTTCCGGGTGGTATCCTTAATTCACAGCCTGGTGGGGTACTTGAATATATGAGGCATCTAAAAGAAACATTAGAGAAAGATACAACAGTGAGAAAAGGTATAACGTTTTGACAACAAAGAAGAATAAGATGCATTCTAGATATATTTGAATCGGGTTGTACAAATTTGTATTATATGTTTAGCGTTCTACATATATTTGTGTCGGGTGTACACATTTGCATTATATGTTTAGCGTTCTAGATATATTGTAGTGTGGTTGTACGCATTTGTTTTATATGTTTAGCGTTCTAGATATATTGTAGTCGGGTTGTAGACATTTGTTTTATATGTTTAGCGTTCTAGATATATTGTAGTCGGGTTGTACACATTTGTTTTATATGTTTAGCGCTTCATAAACTATCTGGTGCAGAATAAAAGGTTGTGTGATTTATGTTATATGAAAGGCTGAAACTAGAATAATACGTGGTTTCAATTCCTTAAAAAAGTATGGAAAATTATTGTTCAACAACGCTTTACAACTTAATACTCTAAACCGGGTTTAGCTTTTACGTCTTCATCAGAGAGTTATAAACTTAAAACATAAATCATAAACGTACAGCAATACACTCGTGGAAAAACATACTAAACATAAGCCTTTTAAATCGTCATAAAATAAGAAAAATAAATATCGATACGAAAAAGGTTTTCCAAAATACGATACACCGAATAAACGACAGAACCGTACGCATACTCAAGTGTATCGTCAGATCTACATTTGTATACTTCCCGTGTAGCCAACGTATCGAAGGGAAACCTAACTAGATCTACATTTGTATACTTCCCGTGTAGCCACCGTATCGAAGGGAAAATTGCCTAGATATACATTTGTATACTTCCCGTGTAGCCACCGTATCGAAGGGAAACCTACCCAAATCTAAATATGTGCACTCCCCGTGTAACAATCTTATCGGAGGGGAACCTAGTTAGATCTATATTTATATACTCCCCGTGTAACCACCGTATCGGAGGAAAACCTACCAAGGTCTACATTTGTATACTCCCCGTGTAACCTCCGTATCGGAGGGAAACCTACCAAGGTCTACATTTGTATACTCCCCGTGTAGCCACCGTATCGGAGGGAAACCTACCAAGGTCTACATTTGTATACTCCCCGTGTAGCCACCGTATCGGAGGGAAACCTTCAAAGGTCTACACTTGTATACTCCCCGTGTAGCCACCGTATCGGAGGGAAACCTACCAAGGTCTACATTTGTATACTCCCCGTGTAACCACCGTATCGGAGGGAAGCCTACCTAGATCTGCATTTGTATATTCCCCGTGAAGCGTCTTCACAAACACACGTGTAATGGCAGTTATCATTCCATTTATCGCCAGTGTTGTACGGCTGTCCCTTATACTCACATCTCTGTCCGGCAGCTGACCAAACAAGACATTCAATCATGAGATTTAAAGTCATCAACAGGCACATTTTACAACAAATGTATATGGTTTATAAACCTATTGACGACAATTTATATATACAACTTACATCTTTTGAGAACAAACTATATACTATTAGACACAATTAAGAGTTATAATCTCATAATTTTGTTTACGCATATACAATCACGGTATTTTAAGATTCTGTGAATAAACCTATAAGTTTAATCGACACATATACATTATTACATGACCTGAACACTTACATAGAGTGTTGATAGACAGTTGTATAGTATAATTTGTCGTTATTTGATCGGTTAGGTTCTATAAGTAAAATATATCGATACTTCGATTATAATAAATGAAATAAAAAAAATAATAATATCAATACAATGTCGACCTTATGACTAATATTATATATCGTTAGTCACGTACAACAGTATACAATCATTAACAACTATGAATAATTATTTGTAAAGATTCGAATTAGAATAGTATTGCACAGCTAAGCGTATACAAGCTATTTTATTCATGTTTATATATTGTTACGAATAAATATAACTGAAAAGGGGATACCTTGGAAGCAACACACATAAAATAAGGCAGAAAAGTAGCAGACTCGGTTTGTTTAGTTAGTTTCTCTGGATGTGGACTTTATTGTTAGAGAATTCCTTTAGATGGGATGTAGTTTTGTTTACACTGTCTTGTCTATTTGGGCGCTGAAGACATGATAATAGCGAGGATTGTGCGCATATAAAATCGATTCAAGCTAACCAGTAGGCCTTATTGCCTACTGACCGTTCCAATTCGGTAACCCTGTCTTCACCACCATTTCTGTTGTTTTTGTCTCTTTCATTGTATTATCAAGTCCTTGTTTGCAGTACAGTGCGGACCTACGATGCCATTGCGTTCGGACGCTGTGGTTTCAATAGGACCCAATATCTCATTTCATGTTGCAACACCTAATACGCCCCAGCACCGACTTAAGCGGTATTCTAATTTAAAGCCACACATATTAGGATTGATGATCTCAAAGGAACAGTAGGTAATTTCACGGATGATGTGTAGTCCGGGCGACTGTTTACAGCCACCACTCAGCACTAAACAAACGCCAGTGTGAATGTTAATAAATCCTCAAAAGGGGATCCCCTGAAAGCAACACACAAACAAGGGAGATGAGTAACAGACTCGGTTTTATTGATTCTGTTCATGAGAGGTACTATATTTCAACACCTCTCACGCCCCCTAGCACCGGCTAAATCGATATTCAACGTTTAAGCAACAACGATTGGGCTTGATGATCCTAAAGAACCATTAAGTAATAAGTCTATTAAATGATGTATAATTGGGGCGAAAATAAAGGCTAGTGTGAATGTTAGTAAATACTGAAAAGGGTAAAAGCAAAGTATGCGACACCATACGCATAAAAGGCTTGAAAAATGGGAACGGCCAGTGGCAAAACGTTTTGTTTGTTTGTTTGTTTGTTTATGTGGTGTTTTACGTCATTTTCAACACCTGTAAGATTATATATAACGGTCGATTTGTTTGTGGTGGAGACAGACCACCCACTTTTCCTGGGTAGAACCAGTACTGTACACCTTCCGCCATCCGTAAGAATCGACATTTCCTCACTTACAAGTCGAGCACCCAGTGGGATTCGAACCCGCAGCGGTGAGAGGCGAAGGTTTACAACGCAACGTCGTTAACCATTCGGCCACGGAGTGGCAAAACGGCAAGGTGTGTGTGTTAAAACCAGGTTCTATGGTCATACATCATGCTATTAAAATGCCGTCAGCAGGTCGTAATGATTATTTCAACAAGAGACCCAAGAAGACCTGTATTGCTCTACTGTCTATACAGATATGGTGGAAATCAATCGAAAAAAGAAAATTGGCGGGATGGGGGATAAGAGTCCTATATGACTATTTCAAAGTTGTCTAAGATTTTATTGATATTAACTCTGAATTCGAAACACGTTTCATAAAGTTCAGATTATTTAACATTTTGTCCTGTCAAAACTATTACAATATGAAAATAGGTATACAAGTCTAACAGGAAATATAGATTTCATAGAACGCAGTAACCCAAAAACACGCATTTAACACAAACAACAATTACAATGTAACCAAAAAAGCAAGTCATGTGACATCCCAAACACAGACGAGTTGACAAATAAATATTACCAATGCAAAATGCTTAAACATACCTTCCCTAGTTCCAGGTTTACCTGGTGAAGTCATTGTAGAAGCGACAGCAATCATTACCCCCTTGCTTGTTATGAACTTGCCAGCACAGTATATTTCTTGACAGCATTCTGTACCGGGAGGTATCCTTAACTCGCAGTTTGAAGGCACGCTTGAATACGTTGGGCATCTGAAGAAACACCGGAATATGCGACAACAGTGTAGAGTCAAATAAATGGCTTGATCATACAGTCTCTAACCCCTTTTACTGTTTACCCTACTTGTTCAACCAATCACTTGTCTCATTTTCGAATACTTGCACCATTTATTCATGAAGATTTCACTACAAGAAGGTCAAGAGTGTGACCTATATAGAGACTATCGAAAAAAAACTGTGGTAAATACTAAGCCGGATAGAGTCTATGAGGGAAACTGCGGTCGGTTCATGGTATTTGCCATTTACTACCGGGTTTAAAACCGCATAAATACAAATTCTTCAGAAATATATGACTGTGAAATTTAAACCGTATTCCAGTTGATTATACATTCAACGCAATACCACAGGGTAATTATAATGGAAGCACGTTTGTGTAGAACTATACTTTTTGACTGGTACATGACTGTATCAATTTAATACTTTATTTTTAAGAGGTTGACCAATTAGTGATTTTCATCTTTACTATCAATGTAGCCTCTTTGAATCGCGAAAAGGGAAATTTAGATACGAACAATGGTTTCCAGACGAGGAACTACTAACGCGTGGTTACCGTATTAGTAACATATCCTAAAGTATCATAATCAATACATCGTTTCGATAGTTTGTATCGGGGTGTAAAACATGGAGATAGGAAACTTTATTTATCAGAAGAAAATAGTGGAATTTTGCACTTCCCTTTGTAACTTAATTTATATGACTTGTCATTTCTAAAAATAAACCTGCAAAATTGTTTTGAAAGTTGTATTTTTATCGAAAAAGCTCTGTGTTTATGGTTTAGAGGTGTTAGCTGCGCTCCTTCCCTTAGGGTTTCTTAATAGTTAAAATTTCACTTCATAGCCTCTTACTAATACTTAATTTGCTAATAGTTTACTCCATAACATATATATTGTACAAAACATATTAAAGGATTAGAAAGCAAATTGCTGATAGAATATTTCTCCTTCTTTGGTTTTTAATTCCGACTTTGGCAGATGTATTATACTTCTGGTATTGTAGTTTTTAATAAAATGTGCATTACGTGGTCCCGCCTTAATTCAATTAAGTGATGGGAAAGCTTACATTAGCAAGATTTTATAACGGATGTTTCGACAATAAAACATGTTCAAAAACATTATTTACTGAAAAACATGCGATAACCTGTATACAATTATATATGTTTTAATGTTATAATATGCAAACTTTTTATTTCATACCCCAGCCAACCCCGTTTTCGCTTCTTGGAGAAGGGTTGGATGGGGGTAATAGTAACTGTTTATAATTTGTCATATCAGGATTCTGCAATTGGTCTCACATTAAAGAAAATTGATATTGTTATTTTAGTTTTGTTTTCAAATATTAGAGAAAATGAAGAACGAGATTCTTTTAATTTTAACATAATAATTATAGTACGAGATTATGATCAATTTGATTAAATTCCGAAACTCTGTTTATTACGTCTCGTAGCAGCGATTTCCAGGAACAATCCAGCTACCGTATCAGAAGAAAACGTACCTAGATCTACATTTGTGTAACGCTTTTGTAGCGTCTTCGCAAACACACGTGAATTTACAGCCATCATTCCATGTTTCGCCAGTGTTGTATTGCTGTCCGTTATATTGACATCTCTGACCGGCACCTTATCAAATATTCAATGAATAATAATACAAGGTCGACAATAGGGTGTAGGTAGGGCCACGGTCAGTGGCAAAAAAGGCCGGTGGGTGGGTGGGGGATAAATCAAGTGTTATGTTCAAGTAATAGTCAATCATTTGGAAGAAGGTTTGATTGTAAAAGTTACACGATTGTAAAATGTAAAATCATGAATTAACATCTACAGTAGCAATATAAATAAAAACAAATAAAAGGCCGCTGGGGGTGGGGAGGGGGTGGGGGTGGTTGGGGGTTGGTGTGTGTGTGGGGGGTGGGGTTGTTTTGTGGCTGCTGTAAATCAAGTGTTATGTTCAAGTAAACTGTCAATCATTTGGCAGAAGGTTTGATTGTAAAAGTTACATGATTGTGAAATTTAAACATTTAAAATTATGAATTAACACCTACAGTAGCAACAGAAATAAACCAACGGTGTTATGGACCAACAAGACAACTTCTTAGACAACTTCTTTGACAACTTATAAATTAATGAATTAAAGGTAATCCATCGATGGTAACCACATTTTTCACGTGTAATTATTCAACCGTAGAAATGTAAATACATAAACATACCTCCACCCATTCCCGTTTGACCTGAGCCCGATGGAATATGAGATGAAGCCCCAGGAACCGTCTGTCCAGAAGTATCTGTAAGAATTTTCCCTTTGCTTGAAATATACTGGCCATTACAATATATTTCTTCACAACATTCTGTTCCGGGGGGAATTTGTAAGGTACAACGAGCGGGCACGCCTGTATATTTCGGGCATCTGAAAAACACATTATCATTCCGTAAGTGTGAGATTATAAGAATCTTACATGGGTATCCGGTGAAGATAGGGAATTCTTGCATACCGGACAATGATATCCGCCATTTTACCGGGGCTAGATATTTCCATCTCACCCCATCTCACCTCACGCGCGCCAACATCCGGTATGCAGGAAAACATGCAAAACGTTAATAGCGTCAATGCACACCATTTCTCTGATATGCAAGAAAAAGAATCTTACATGGGTATTCGGTGAAGATAGGGAATTCCAACCCTCGGTATCAGTGTTTTAATCGGAACCTCGGCAGAGCCTCGGTTCCGATAAAAGCACGTATACCTCGGGTTGGAATTCCCTATCTTCACCGAATACCCATGTAAGATTCTTATATTCCAACCCGAGGTATACGTGTTTTTATCGGAACTGAGGCTCTGCCGAGGTTCCGATTAAAACGACCTCTCGATTCTGAGTTCGGCGCTCTACCACTGGACCATGCACTCCACAAATTTATTTTCGATAACTTAATTCATTGAAGCATGGTCAACAGGAGAAGAGGGTAGGGGTCAAATTCGTAAATTGCAAAACATTCCAAAAGAATATGTTGCTTCATTTTTCCCCAAATTTAATTGTGATTGAAAGCGCTTTTTGTCAGATTGGAACCAATCGCGCACCTTAGTGATAGCGTTTCTATCAGCCCTAGCGACAGCAGCGACGCTGTCGCCTCTCGTAATCATGACTAAAGCTTGACCCTCTGGTTTTCGGTAAGCCGTGGCATGTTGAAAATACAGAAGGAAATTCAACCAAACATGTTTGTATCTACACGGACCATTTCCACGACACTTGCAAATCATTGAAAACAACACAAACGCTTTTCCCGTGCAAAACAACTGTGTATTGACCGATTTATTGCCAGTGGCAGATAAAGATGTATATATGTATAGGTACAAGTTTGAACACTGTATTATAAATATAAAAGAAAATATTTGAATTTTAAAAGTGCACACTTTCTTTTGCAACCGAGTATATATACTCACGGTCAATGAAAACGCACCACTAAAAAAATCTATTTAGAATTTGAGGAAAGTAGGAAAAAATATGACATAATCAAAATATGAAGTAGAGCAAATCTTATCATCACGGTCTAAACGCACCATCATTTTTTCATTTTTTTTAAACTTGGAATTTGAGGAATTTTGGACAAAATATGATATAATCCATATAACGAGTCGACATTTAACAATATGTTACGAACTTATCTGGAATTAGTGCAATCCACATTGTTGTTATGAAATGCACGTGCATTTCAGGATTTCTTCATTTACATTGCACAAAAAAATCATTTTCTCGGAAACATTCATTGCATATTTACTGTCAGAAGTCAAACAATAAAAAGGTCAGTAAAACTGATTGGAATTTATTCCGAGAAAGATTAATGCAGCTTAAAATTCAGTGGAACCGTTTTATTTTTTTATTTTTTATTTTATGATTATCCATAATAAACAATGTTAAACGACCAGGTAACTGCTTGTCATAAAAGTCTACAAATAAACATGTAAGACAAGTTAGGTATCCAGATTCAATACTTAAAACATAAATAAAATGGTTCAGCATAAAAATATGGCGTTAATGGTGCGTTTTCTTTGACCGTCAGTATATTAATTATTATTTACTACATTTCTGTGGGTGAAAGATGGGGATTTACCAGTGAAAGAATATTCATAATCGCTAAATATTAATAAGTAACTGCGAACAAATAACTAACTGTGACGTTGTGTCATGACGTCAAAAAATGTTGCTGACGTCGATGTCATCAGCCGATAACGTTCAATAAAGCGAATGATTTAGATTAAAATTATGCATTATACTAATTTAAAATGTAATAAATAGATTATTTAACTCGATGGTAGTCGTGTTTTGTTTTTTTAATCACTCGCAAACGCTCGTTCGTGAAAAGAACCTAACGTCTACCATCTCGTGAAGGATTTCCCTATAATCGATCCCAGCAGTTAAATAATCTCTATAAAATACTTATTTGAATAGTTCATATTACTAATTACTACATGTAACTATCGAATTTGTTTACAGCTATATATAGAGTTCAATAGGGTGTATTATTGCATATCATTTTGAATACATAATTTTCATTGGCTGAAAGGCAGTCACGTGTAAGTCATTATGAACTATTGACTTTAGAACGTTTCCTATCCGGTTCAATCTGGTTTTTGCGGTAAATATACTTTTTTTGCAGGTCTGTAGTCTGAGAATGACGTTACGCTTTTCGAAACCAGTAAGCAAAAGGTAAGCAAACTAATGGAGTTTATACGATTGAATATAATAAAACAACTATCTATTTTCTGTTTCTGTCAATGGTTAAAACTATTCATCCTCGGTCGGGAATGATTGTTGACCCTCAGCAGTGAACTATTGACCTCGACTCGACTGCGTCTCGGTCAGTAGTTCACTGCTTCGGGTCAATAGTCATTCCCTTGGATGAATAGTTTAACCACTGACCTCAACAGAAGTAGGTAGTTGTATAGAGTTACCTTTTGAGACAGAATGTTACCCGTTAAAGTTCCCCGGCCATGTTTGTTTCATGAACATGTTTATGTTTATTTAAATCGAAATCAATACACAATAATAGATATTTACAATTCACACATTGCAATATCTGTGAAAAGTGAAAATAAGATTTTATTTGATGACGTAGAAAACTTTGAACAGGAATATTAATCCACAGGTAAATGTATTTATCAATTTTCTGGCAATAGTTGTGCAGCTTTACAAGTCAGATTTACCTCATTTCCCCGTGCAGTCACGCAGTGGTAAAAGTAATATCTACGTCATGCAAATAATTCTTATTTTTATATACAACTTAGTAACATTTTTCAATATATTTTTCTCTCCGAGACAATCAAGAAATGTGCATATGATGTTTAAGAGTTAAATTTGTTAATTGATGCTACTACAAAACGGGTGGCCATTCATCTTTAAATGCTCACACAACTGTTAAATGGCAATATGATAGTGGAACACTATTCGAAGGCAAATCAAACATGGATTGCATCAAAATCAGAATTAGTGTTTAATCTAAAGCCTGTTAAACGTGCAAAAGTATATATACATTATTATTATATAACCTATAAATAGACGCGTTTTCATTGGCTAAAAAGTAATTTTTTAGAAAAAATATCTAGCGATATTGACCTGTTTTTTTGATATTGACCTGTTTTATATAATTGTTTTTTTGATATTGACCTGTTTTATATAATTGTAAATTGAGGGTTATATAATAAAACAGTTATGGACTTTTCAGCTGTTATACATGATGTTGATATGCACCAAAAAATCATTATTGACCTCGGCTATCGCCTCGGTCAATAATGATTTTTTTGGTGCATATCACATCATGTATAACAGCTGAAAAGTCCAGAATTGTATAATATGTCGCACATTTTAATGCTCAGCCAGTCAGAACGCAAACATTCCTAAAGGGCGTTAGCATAACATATTTTAAAAGAAACAATATCTAGGGTGTACTTGAATTATAAAAAGCTTTATTTGTTTGGTTTAAACATATTTTATTTCAAAGATAACGCATTATACAATTGTTACATATAATAGGTAAATGGACTGGAACGAAAGCAAAATGCTTATAGAGATCCTCTTTTATTTGTTTGATTTCTCCCCGTATTTAAAATGGTTGGATACGAAATAGCATACCTAGAACGGCACTTGTATTCTCCAGTGTTTTCATTCACGCATACACATTCGTACTTGCATCCAACGAACCAGGTACCAGTATAATATTTTCCTTCGTACGGACAGCCTTTACCCATGCCTTTAATATATACAACAATAGAAACATGTTAAGGTTAAATATACACAAATATAACAATAGAAACATGTTAAGGTTGAATATACACAAATATAACAATAGAAACATTTTAAGGGTAATACACACAAATATAACAATAGAAACATGTTAATGTTAAATATACACAAATATAAGAGACACATAAGACTTTTCTTGGAAAATGAAGAAAATCGATGATCTAGTGCATGACACATACTCTTCGAAAGAGTTTGTTGCAGTATAGATAGATAGGTAAGTAGGGAGGCAGGCAGGCAGACAGACAGACAGACAGACAGACAGACAGACAGACAGACAGACAGACAGACAGACAGACAGACAGACAGACAGATAGATAGATAGATAGATAGATAGATAGATAGATAGATAGATAGATAGATAGATAGATAGATAGATAGATAGATAGATTTTAATTCACCCTAGATTTTGATTGAAATCGGGCTTAAAATGTTTAAATTAACCCTGGGGAGTAACCTTATCTGAGTAGGAAAACGCACATTAAAGTAAAGAATGAATTTCCTTGTACCCAGGGAGTCATTGTGAGGCTACTTGTACCCAGGGAGTCATTGTGAGGCTACTTGTACCCAGGGAGTCATTGTGAGGCTACTTGTACCCAGGGAGTCATTGTGAGGCTACTTGTACCCAGGGAGTCATTGTGAGGCTACTTGTACCCAGGGAGTCATTGTGAGACTAATTTATTACGATTAGGCACTATATAATAGAAAATATCAGTATTTGTCAATTTTAGGTTGGACCCTAGACCCATTCGAAAGGCTTGGTGTTAGAAACAAACAAAAACTGATAAAAAAATGCATCTGTTTTCATACCACCTGCAAAGAAACTCGAGTTGTTGCAATTATAGAATAAAATCTAAAAGGAAAACAGAAAACAACAACAACAAAAAAAGAGAATACAAGTCTGAGCAAAACGAACGCTCAAATCATTCAATGCGTTAATATTAAGAGTGCTATGCTGAAAAAGGTTATATGGCAAAGTTGAATAGCTTTAAGTATAAATTAAGGATGTTGCCTGGGCCCGTAAGTATAAAGCAACTTAAGTGGAAAATATTACTTAAGTCCAAATTTAAGATTTTTACATAATTTTTAAAGATATTCTTATTAACCTCTCAGGGACACTACAAGCCATCTATTTTAAGATAAATAGTTAGCTCTAGGTCTTATTTATTCATAACCTTATTAAACATATTAAGAAAACGTCTTAAATCGACACAGTATATTTTTTTTTATAAAAATGATAAAATTTGACTTAAGATAAGATATTGCTAAGAATCTTTATAAATACGGACCCTGGGCAAGGCTTGACATTGTCAAGTCTAAGAATGTTATTTGTTTATCTTTTATAGAAAATATTTTTTATTTAGATGCAAATGATTGCTTTCAAAAAATTTAGTGGTGCTAAAACTTTAAACGTTGGTTTAAATGACGTCATATCCTTTTCTAATGCATCGTTAAAGCGTGAAGTAGCGTAACAAATAAGAACGAATCCACACCAGCCCTTCCCGTTATAACTTTTATAAAACGTTACAAAATATCACTAAAGTAATTAAGGGAAAATTCATGGACCTTATTAACAATTGATGGAAGATTCTTCTCTATTGTTTTAACATCGTTTCAGTTCCTGCTAAACAATAGATACTCCCAATGGTACAGCTCCGCAGGATGTGCAAGGATAAATAGTATGGACATCCAAACTATTCACAAAAAGGGCGGCCAACGCATTGGCGAAGATTTACTTCTAACTGTTGCCGATGATCAGGACCACTGTTTCCCAGGGACATGATTACATGAAATTTGTGAATTACAAATTATGCTTGACTGTGTTAAATTTGATTGGCGAATTTTACTAGTAATTATAAATTTTGCTCGAATGTGGTGGATTTGATTGGTGAACTTGATTTGTGATCATAAAGTGTGCTTTTGACTGCTGCAAGGAATGCCCGAAAAGGTATTTCGTGTCACCGTTATCTCGCTCAATGGGTAATAGGGAGCCGTGCCCAAAAAACTGCCATACTAGGTACAGATAATAGAATATATATTTTAAAATTTTACTAATCTGATTTGTTGTATAACCAGGTAACAAACTCAGTAAAAGACGTTCTTTAGTTTGTGTTTTTATTTTGTTTTGCCATCACTGATAATGTAACTACTAAAGAAATGATCGGCATACAATGCATACAAATCTAATAAAGCTAACAATGATAACATACCTCCACCTATTCCCGGTTGGCCAGGTGAAACCACTGGTGACTTTCCTGAAATAAGTATACATTGTTTTTTGTTGAATATTTTGTAAAATCACCGGCATCAAATATTTCTAGACCAGTTGGAAATCTTTAAAAATAACATCCAGGTGTTTGGTCAAATGGCAAAATAATAAAAGAGCTTGGTATTACGTGGTCCCGCCTTAATTCCGTTAAGCGATGGAAAAGCTTATATAAGCAGGATTTTATAAGGGATATTTCGACAATAAAACACGTTTAAAAACATTTTTACTGAAAAGATGCAATAACCTGTTTATAATTATATATTAAATGTTTTAATTTTACAATATGCCAACTGTTTAAGCCGAAATTAAGATTTTATTTCATACCCCAGCCAACCCCGTTTTTGCTTCTTGGAGAAGGAGTTGGCTGGGATATGAAAGTTAATACTCAGACCACGTAATGGATGGACAGAAGGCACATTGCACACGAAGCGCCAAATCAGTGAAAAGCGTTTATTTCTATAATCGTAGTAATGATTAACATACAAGTCACTCATCAATGAGATCATTAACCCTTTCGCCGCCAAATTGTCGTCTGCCAAAAAGTGAATTTAAACATTCCGGTAAAAAATTATATAAGGAGAGGATGTTTGTTGGTTTGGAGTGATTATAGGATTTACTTTCATGTCGAAGTGAGAAAACATGTATTTTCACAACTGCATGAATAAAAATATACGAGTTTTTTCACTACGAGATGAAAAAAAATCCTATATTCACGACAAACCAACAAATATTCTATTTATTATATACTCTCAACCTTGCAACTTATGCAGAAAAAAACATAATGCGCCAAAACAATGACGTCAATAACGTCAACAATGTCATTGCGTCATTTTCGGTATTTCATATGTGAAATATAAACAATGAAAATATACGAGTTTTATTTTAATCATGAAATCTACTATTTCACTGGAAAGTATAAAATAAAAAGTGTTGTGGTATACATTCTTACTGAGTGGCAGAACCGTGTAAAACACAATAAGCCTGCACACTGGCAATAAAATCAATAATTTCGACTTTGGTAGCAAGAGACGCTTAAACGTGATCGCATTACATAATGCTTTACTAAACTATTATATGCTACTCTAGGTACTCTTTCAAGGAACGACAAAAAAAAAGTGAAAGATGGATAATAACAAGTGCGCGTCTATATAAATATCCTATCAACTACTTAGAAATGATTGGTATACAACTATTAAATCTGACTCTAACAATAATAAACATACCTCCACCCATTCCCGTTTGACCCGATGGAATCACAGAAGGACCTCCTGAAATAAGTAAACATGGTAAGATATAGAATGAACATCAGTTTGTAGTAAACATGGATGTTACGTGCTTGCAGTGTGAATGTATGCGATCTGTACAATAAAAACTGGAAAGGGGATCTTTTTGAACAATAGGAACGCTATGGTTTTATAGAAACCATAGCACTCAAGCCTAACGTCACAGTAGATCTGCACTGTACCACCAACTATTAACAAATTAAATATATAATGAAAACGACAATATTTGACTCAGTTGTAGTGTCTTCAAAAACGCTCATAGACCGGATACATCGTTTAAGCGCACCACGCGGATGTTAACAAATTTTTCAAGACCAGACCTATTTTACTGAAAAAACCCAATCAGCCTGCATATAGAGACACTGGTCATAAAATCAATGTTTTCGATTGTGGTAGCAAGAGAGTTAATGAGGCATTAGTTCGTGTAAACGCTTAAACGTGATCGCAATACATAATGCTTTCCTAGACTATGCTACTCTAGCTTGCTAGGTACACTTTCAAGGAACAACAAAAACAACGTGAACGGTGGTTAATAACAATTGCGCGTATATATAAATATCCTTATCAACTACTTAGAAATGATTGGTATACAACTATTAAATCTGACTCTAACAATAATAAACATACCTCCACCCATTCCCGTTTGGCCCGATGGAATCATAGAAGGACCTCCTGAAATAAGTAAACATTGCAAGATATCAAATGAACATCAGTTTGTAGTAAATGCTTACAGTGTGAATGTATGCGATCTGTACAATACAAACTGGAAAGTATAAAATAAAAAGGGTTATGGTATGCATTCTTACTAAGTGGCGAACCGTGTAAAACACAATAAGCCTGCACATAGAGACACTGGTAATAAAATCAATATTTTCGACTTTGGTAGCAAGAGAGTTAATGAGGCATTAGGTCGTGTAAACGCTTAAACGTGATCGAAATACATAATGCTTTACTAAACTATGCTACTCTAGGTACTGTACACTTTCAAGGAACGACAAAAAACCCCGTGAAAGATGGATAATAACAAGTACGCGTATATATAAATATCCTTATCATCTTAGAAATGATTGGTATAGAACTATTAAATCTGACTCTAACAATGATAAACATACCTCCACCCATTCCCGTTTGGCCCGATGGAATCACAGAAGGACCTCCTGAAATAAGTAAACATTGTTAGATATAAAATGAACATCAGTTTGTAGTAAATATGGATGTTACGTGCTCTCAGTGTGAATGTATGCGATCTGTACAATAAAAACTGGAAAGGGGATCTTTTTGAACAATAGGAAAACCATGGTTCTATAGAAACCATAGCACTCAAGCGTAACGTCACAGTAGATCTGCACTGTACCACCAAATATTAACAAATTAAATATATAATGAAAACGACAATATTTAACTCAGTTGTAGTGTCTTCAAAAACGTGCTTTTTTGGCGAAAACGGTTAACCATTTTAGCCATATGCTATCGCTCATAGACCGGATACATCGTTTTAGCGCACCACGCGGATGTTAACATATTTTTCAAGACCAGACCTATTTTATTGAAAAAAAACCAATCAGCCTGCATATAGAGACACTGGTCATAAAATCAATGTTTTCGATTGTGGTAGCAAGAGGGTTAAAGCAGAACTTGCTCCTAAATCAACAAATCCGCTTTTGATATGTTTTTAAGTATTAAATATCATTATAAATACGATTATTACTATGCCATTGATGTATGTTCAGTAAAAATATGTTTTTAAAGATAAAAATCGAACAGGCGAACAGGCATTGCTAAAATATCGTAAAACTCTAAGGGGAAAAACTCTTGCGCGAATTACCGGAAGTGACGTCATTGGGAACAAACTATTTTTTGTTTACATTGAGACTGAACGCAAAACAGTATACCTTGTGTGAAAATGCGAGAATTAAGCAATCATGATACCGAGTCAGAGGAAATGCCCGTGATAAGACGGTTACACAATGTGTAACCTTACGATTTTGAGCCAGAATACGTGCCTGAGGACGAAAATGCATCGGATTCATCAACTGATGATAAAGTCGAACGCGGTGCAAATGGAGAGCTTGTAAAGACTGTCGTGTCATGTCATTCGTTACGTTCAGCGGTTCATTACACTATTCACTAATATAACAAAATAGTGTCTTTATACACTGACAGTAACAACAAACAAAAAACAACGTAAACATTGTTTTCATTGAAATCTGACAGTAAGTCACCCGCAACACTGCAATATCTTGGTACATACACAATAACCGCGAAATGTAGTATATTCCGAATAAATGGACCTGGTCTAAATACGAGCGTCAGATTTGTTTTGTCAATAAGTAGACATGGAACAAATATATTTATTAGATATTATCCATAATTGATAAAAAATTAATAAAAACAATAATAAATGAAACAGCATATAATTTCTATAGTATTATATATTTGCCATAAGTCGCCATTAACACCAAACACTCTAGGAGCGGTGTTTGTAATATGACACGCTCTCTAGTCTCCACTGCCCCCAAATATCAATACTGACTAATCAAATATTGCGGTGCACTATTGAAGTACAGCATTATTAGGGTACATACGTCGGTATATCACAAAAGCACGCACCATTTACGCACGAAACCTAGTTTTATGATATGTTTCCTGTTTATTGCAATTACTTGAGCGGTGTAATACCGCCGAGGGCAGACGCGTATTGCACAAGGCGGATATATCACATGATATGCGAGCTCTAATTGTCGCGCACAAAGACAGAAAAATACTATGATTTAAATCATATAGCCAAATGTATTATGATCACGATATAGACAGTTAGTAAGTATACTTACGCATGTATACTTACTCCTGATATACAGATCGAAAACAGACCAAACATATGAAATTACCATAATATAAAGTATATTATTCTATTATACTTGTTTTACTTATTGCACGAGCTTAGAGGCGTTATTGTTGTTGCTTTGCCATAAAACATTACTGAATTAATATAAAAGCTAGTAATATTATTAATTTTCTGCCTTGTAATAGATATCCATGAAACTTTTTTTTTTTCAAATCCATAGACCTATATATGTTGATAATATATATTTATAACACTATTGGCAGAAGGGGTTTATAATTTAAAATTATTAAAATAAAAATTTGGGAACAAAGACACAGTGTTTATTTCACCGGATTCATTTACATTTATATGCTGAACGTTCTTAGCAATATTTTAAAAAATGACGGCTACATATTATTAGCGCCGTCAAGTCTTCATTGATTCACGTAAAGACGCATGCTTCTAATTCAACAGCTAAACATTCACGGTGTATATAAAGATCTAAGACTATACACCTTTCTTCAAATTATCATACGTATACCCGATGAGGTGCTAAGATAATTGAACATAAATTTCAATCTTACTTCATGTATGAATTTCCTCCTCAACGCCGGTCGAATAGGCGAATACAACTTGCTTGGAGACGGCGGGGTAATGCACTTTTCATTTTTATAGTCAAATATCGTTGGTACCGCTGTTGATTTTAATATGCATGGCCTTTTGTTCTCCAAATTCAAAGATAATGAAACCAAAGGATGGACTTCCCACGAAGTCAACTCAAAATGTTTGCTATAAACTCGCGCGTCTTTCGTAGGTTCCCACTTGCTCGACGAGTGGGGCGATTTTCTTCGGTAACGGTCTAACCACACTTCAGATCTTAATATATCATTATCTCGATTAGGGAAACGAAAGAAACTTAGGTTATTATCTTGTCCTTCTTTATGCAAACGTTTTCACCCAGCAACAGCACACGGCATTTTTAACAAGTACCATAAAATGTAATCCTACATAGACACTACTATACAACTCAATGCGACACGGCTTATCGTTTGGTACCAATGACGTCACAGGATCACGTGCCACTTACCAGGGCGAAACTCGAAGCGTGTGCGCTATGAGATAAAATTGGCTACTGTGAGAAAACGGGACAACCAATAAGTGTAAGATTTGAACAGACAGTATATTATATATATATATTTCCGAATATATACTCAAAAGACACGCCATATTTCACATGAGGCATTAGTTCGTGTAAACGCTTAAACGTGATCGCAATACATAATGCTTTACTAGACTATGCTACTCTAGCTTACTAGGTACACTTTCAAGGAACGACAAAAACAACGTGAACGGTGGATAATAACAAGTGCGCGTATATATAAATATCCTTATCATCTTAGAAATGATTGGTATAGAACTATTAAATCTGACTCTAACAATGAAAACATACCTCCACCAATTCGCGTGTGGCCCGATGGAATCATAGAAGGACCTGTTGAAATAAGTAAACATTGTTAGATATCAAATGAACATCAGTTTGTAGTAAATGCTTACAGTGTGAATGTATGCGATCTGTACAATAAAAACTGGAAAGTATAAAATAAAAAGTGTTATGGTATGCATTCTTACTGAGTGGCGACCCGTGTAAAACACAATCAGCCTGCACATAGAGACATTGGTAATAAAACCAATATTTTCGACTTTGGTAGCAAGATGGTTAATGAGGCATTAGGTATTTGGTTCAAGTAGACATATCATCACATCACACTACATCACACAGATAAAAAGTCCAGACATTGTGCCTATAATCGTCGGGTAGGACGCCTGTCGTAGGTGGAGGGACTATAATCCTTAGAAATACACACACACGAACTCCACAAATCGTTTTTCAACCCGGATACACGCATTATTCAAACAAGACGCATTTCACAAGCAATTCGATGAAAGATATTTCATAGAAAAAAGTACAGGCTTTCATTTCCTGTATCAACTTACCCCTTGTGACAACTGAGCCACTTCCACAGGATCTCTCACATGCCTCTTGTGTTTGGAAGTTGTTTTGGTTGGCACCACATCCTCCGTATATGAACCTCTCGCACTGGCTTGTCGCCGAGTTGAAGTAGAAACTTGGAATGTAGGCCCGGCAACGACCAGTCAATTTGGGCTGGGCACAAACTTCTGCGGGAGTCAAACCGCCTGCAAGATAAAACTATGTAGACTTAAATCCTAAACCAGAGCGCCACCGTCGTATATATGTGACGTGGCACTATTATTATCATCAGCAGCAGCAGGGTCTTAAATAATGTGATAGACTCTAAAACAGATAACAATATTGGCGTATAAAAGCAAGTTAATATATTACACTGACAACAAGATTGACGTGTATTCGGCAGAACAATAAATCTGGCACAAGGAAATGCGCTTCCTGTGCAATTTGGCGCCAACATAGTTAATCATGTTTAATTCTAAATGCGAAACAAGCCTCTTCGAACTTGGTTTACGCATCTGAGTATTGGTATAGTATTGACCAGCAGTCACGATCGGAGCCGCACGTTCGCATCCACGGCAGAACTGCACAGTTTCAAGGAACGACAAAAAAACCCGTGAAAGATGGATAATAACAAGTACGCGTATATATAAATATGCTTATGAACTACTTAGAAATGATTGGTATACAACTATTAAATCTGACTCTAACAATGACAAACATACCTCCACCCATTCCCGTTTGGCCCGATGGAATCACAGAAGGACCTCCTGAAATAAGTAAACAATGTTAGATATAAAATGAACATCAGTTTGTAGTAAATATAGATGTTACGTGCTTGCAGTGTGAATGTATGCGATCTGTACAATAAAAACTGGAAAGTATAAAATAAAAAGTGTTATGCATTCTTACTGAGTGGCGAACCGTGTAAAACACAATCAGCCTGCACATAGAGACACTGGTAATAAAATCAATCTTTTCCACTTTGGTAGCAAGATGGTTAATGAGGCATTAGGTCGTGTAAACGCTTAAACGTGATCGCAATACATAATGCTTTACTAAACTATGCTACTCTAGGTACACTTTCAAGGAACGATAAAAACAACGTGAAAGATGGATAATAACAAATACGCGTATATATAAATATCCTTATCAACTACTTAGAAATGATTGGTATACAACTATTAAATCTGACTCTAACAATGATAAACATACCTCCACCCATTCCCGTTTGGCCCGATGGAATCATAGAAGGACCTCCTGAAATAAGTTAACATTGTAAGATATAAAATGAACATCAGTTTGTAGTAAATGCTTACAGTGTGAATGTATGCGATCTGTACAATAAAAACTGGAAAGTATCAAATAAAAAGTGTTATGGTATGCATTCTTACTGAGTGGCGAACCGAAAACACAATCAGCCTGCACATATAGACACTGGTCATAAAATCAATATTTTCGACTTTGGTAGCAAGATGGTTAATGAGGCATTAGGTCGTGTAAACGCTTAAACGTGATCGAAATACATAATGCTTTACTAAACTATGCTACTCTAGGTCGTATAAACGCTTAAACGTGATCGAAATACATAATGCTTTACTAGACTATGCTACTCTAGGTCGTATAAACGCTTAAACGTGATCGAAATACATAATGCTTTCTAAACTATGTTACTCTAAGTCGTGTAAACGCTTAAACGTGATCGAAATACATAATGCTTTACTAAACTATGCTACTCTAGGTCGTATAAACGGTTAAACGTGATCGAAATACATAATGCTTTACTAAACTTTGTTACTCTAGGTCGTGTAAACGCTTAAACGTGATAGCAATACATAAGGCTTTACTGAACTATGCTACTCTAGGTCGTATAAACGCTTAAACGTGATCGAAATACATAATGCTTTACTAAACTATGTTACTCTAGGTCGTGTAAACGCTTAAACGTGATCGCAATACATAATGCTTTACTAAACTATGCTGCTCTAGGTACGAGGCATTAGGTCGTGTAAACACTTAAACGTGATGGCAATACATAATGCCTTACTAAACTATGCTACTCTAGGCACACTTTCAAGGAACGACAAAAAAACCGTGAAAGATGGATAATAACAAGTACGCATATATATAAATATTTTTATCAACTACTTAGAAATGACTGGTATACAACTATTAAATCTGACTCTAACAATGATAAACATACCTCCACCCATTCCCGTGTTGCCCGATGGAATCATAGAAGGACCTCCTGAAATAAGTTAACATTGTTAGATATAAAATGAACATCAGTTTGTAGTAAATATAGATGTTACGTGCTTGCAGTGTGAATGTATGCGATCTGTACAATAAAAACTGGAAAGTATCAAATAAAAAGTGTTATGGTATGCATTCTTACTGAGTGGCGAACCGTGTAAAACACAACCAGCCTGCACATAGAGACACTGGTAATAACATCAATCTTTTCGACTTTGGTAGCAAGATGGTTAATGAGGCATTAGGTCGTGTAAACGCTTAAACGTGATCGCAATACATAATGCTTTACTAAACTATGCTACTCTAGGTACACTTTCAAGGAACGACAAAAAAAACGTGAAAGATGGATAATAACAAGTACGCGTATATATAAATATCCTTATCAACTACTTAGAAATTATTGGTATACAACTATTAAATCTGACTCTAACAATGATAAACATACCTCCACCCATTCCCGTGTGGCCCGATGGAATCATAGAAGGACCTCCTGAAATAAGTAAACATTGTTAGATATAAAATGAACATCAGTTTGTAGTAAATATGGATGTTACGTGCTTGCAGTGTGAATGCATGCGATCCGTACAATAAAAACTGGAAAGGGGATCTTTGGAACAATAGGAGAATCCATGGTCCTATAGAAACCATAGCCCAACGTAACGTCACAGTAGATCTGCACTGTACCACCAACTATTAACAAATTTGGGCATCCCAAAAGTAGTGAGATTTTTGCTCTTATTCAAAGGTCGTTGGGAATACAACATTAAAAAACCCAAGAAATAAAGTTTCATCTTTTGTGAACCAGATTACCAAGAATCATGATAATTGTACATACAATGTTGAAAATATTCACATCTGTGCAAGGAGTACGATGCTGAAGCGGGGACGGTCATAGCGACGTCACGACGTCGTGAACTGCAAAAATGACGTCAAACACGTTCAAATCTTTTCATCATCTTGTAACGATGCACGTCCTTCACTAAAACGCTTGTGCCACCTGAACACGAGTGCACGAGATACAGTTGACTTCATAGACGATCGGTTAATTATTTTCAATGTTTGGGTAGGTGTCTGCCCAAGTTCACAACACAATTTGATTACTGCGCGACTTTCATGCGGATCTGTTGACGTCATTTTCTTCGGATCTTTAAGTTTGCTGCTACTCATTGTTTACCGACTGTTTACTAACGGAAACGGGTATGACGTCAAAATTTACTGAGCGTGTGCGTGTGACGTCGTCTAACACACAAACTAAAGTGCGTCAAATTTGACTATTTCTTAAGCAACTCAAGAGACCGTTTAGACCCTCCCCGTATCAGCACTATATGGTTGCTATAACGACGACAAAAGTTGTGTTTCGTGCCATCAGTAATACTGTCACTTTCGGAAATAGAAGATACTATATGAAACTGCATTGGCGCCAAATATTTTTTTAAATGAATAGATAATAAAAATGTTATAGCAAAAGTCTCAATATTTCTGGGATGCCCCTCGTATATAATGAAAACGACAATATTTAACTCAGTTGTAGTGTCTTCAAAACCCGTTTTCAGCCATAGACCGGATACATCGTTTTAGCGCACCACGCGGATGTTAACATATTTTTCAAGACCAGACCTATTTTACTGAACGTAGTATCTCAGTCCGACGATTTGTCTAGATTTTTGCGACGCTTGTAGTGTTTGTATTTGAAACAAAGCAGATGATCAAGACTATTGCTCAGTAGGAAATCACCATGACCACCCTAAGAACATGAAGACATATCAAAGCAAGCTGCCTTTGCTTAGAGATCTATAACATATAACAATAATTATTTTGCCAATAACAATCATAAAACAATCATACAATATGTATAGAAACTGCTCAAAACCATTTGCTTACTAACGTTTTCGCCATTCAGTACGCAGTACTTTGATTAAGTAGTAATAGTAAAATAATAAACTCGTCAATTTACCTCCACCCATTCCCATTGATGAAGCGCCTGCAAGCATTACCCCCTTGCTTGTTATGAACTTGCCGTTACAATATATTTCTTGACAACATTCTGTACCGGGAGGTATCCTTAACTCACACTGTGCAGGTACGCTTGAATATGTCGGGCATCTGTGAAAACATGGCAGTAAGAGGCAACATAGAGAGGAGAAGTGTAAGTTGTTCCTTGATAGCACAGTTAAATTTAAGGACATTTATGTAATAATATAATTTAAACAAGATGTAAAATATATAAGCTTTCTGATAAAAGCTTAATGTTAGATTAAGTTTGTCATGAACAAATGGAAATGCTGTAACAATAAGTTAGTTTAAATAAAATGGGTAAAACAATAATGAAAGTAGATATAAACGTCGAACAGGGAATGCAGCATTCTAGGACCAACAACCAAACAAAAACACGCATAGAAACGAACAATAATTACAAAAATGAATAAAAGGCAAGATATGACATTACAAACATAAAATGGATAACAATATGGCTACCGCCTTGGAACGTTCAGTGTCAAAAAAACGCCCCTGGGGATTTAAACCAGGTTAATTTGTTTATTCATAATGTTAGATTTAAGGACATGTATGCCATACTATATACTTCAAACAAAATGAAAAACATATAAGCTGAATTGAATTCTAAGAAAAAATAAATGCTAGTATAAATTTGTCATTAACTGATGGCCATACTGTAACAATAAGTTAGTTTTAAAAGGTATGGTAAAACCATAGTAAGCATGAATAAATAACTGTTTAGGTGTTTAGTGTAGTAAAAATCACGTATCTATATATTATAAACAGACAATAATAAACCAATCTATTATAGGTTAAAACAAATTACAATTAGGAGCGTTTTTTTATATTGAAAACATGTATATGTTGATTGAAGTCTGAAACAAATTGCTTTCTTTCAATAATAATGCGTCAGTTACATATTTAGGTTAAGAAGCTGGGCATTCTATATCTGTTTAGTTAAATGCATGTGTATGCGATAAGTATGTTTTTGTTTAGCTAAATGTTACCTAAGTAAACTCTAAACAAAAGGAAACATTACATATTAATGTTTTATTTGTTACTGTATGTTGGCGAGATTTAGATAAACTATTTATCTTCACACGAGATTGTAACCTGTCCTCTTAAAATAAAGACCTTTATTACAAATACGTAAAGTGAAACAGTTATACAATACAAACTTCATGCAGTATTACAGTTGAAGCCAATGCGATTGTAGAACACGTTTTCCGTGCGCGAAAAACGTTGTAAGAGAATAAAACCTACCTAGACTCGCATCTCTGTAACCCGGTTGTCGCGTCCTCACATACGCATGTATACTTGCATCCATCATTCCATTTCTCGCCAGTGTTGTGCTGTACGCCCTTATACACACAACCTGGTCAAAATATAAGCTCTCTGTTTATTTATGTTACATATTTATATTACTTGAAAGTACTAACCATTATTCGAAATTGCTGGAGTTTTGAATTAAACCGAACAAAATGAAATAGAATTATTTATTTACTATTTATTCTTAAATACCAAACCTATAAATGTGATTTCTCGTATAAAATACTTTGGCTATAATTCAAAACTTTATACGAGAAATCACATTGTCTTCACCGTTGTGAATTTGATCCCAGGACAATAAGGATTATGAATATTTTTTTCACGGAGAAATATCTTAATATTTCACCGATGAAAATGTAATAAAATCTAATAATAGTAATAATTACTTGCATATTTGTAAATCATTATTATTAATTATTAAAATAGTTCAAAGGAAATCGTTTGTGTATATAACTAACTGAGGATTATATTGTTTGGTTTTATTGAAACATGTGTTAGAACAACGAAGACAAATTAAGAAAATCAAAATTAAATATTTTTATATGGCTTTTTTGTTGTTACATTCAAGCAGGTTTTAAAGTCAAAATAATACAGAATTTATTTAATAAATCGAGGTGCTATTTAATTACGAATAATGCTTGATAAAAACTTCAAAACTTCAAAATTGGCGTCTGCCCCTCTAATCAAATGCTGAGGAAACCGGTGGTAAACAATTAAATTTGATTAACAGTAACAAGCATACCTCCGCCCATTCCCGTTTGGCCGCCTGACGAACCCATTGATGAACCTCCTGAAGTAAGTATACAGTGGTCATAATCAAATATTTCTAGACTTATTCTTCACCGGATGGAAAATTAAATCATATCCTAGTGTTTGTATACAATTATGATGTAATATGTATGACATTATGTACATATACGTATCTATATTAAATATACGCTGGCGGCTTCTCCTCAAATGTCCTCAGATATCCGTCAATTCCAATATATCGCGATGCGTTTCCGACTAGCGATACTCAGTTTTATCTTATATACTTTGGCGGTTTCTAGTCATATACGTAATAAGTTGCAATATAATGCTATATGGCTTTTACTGGTTCTGATGGTGACAGTTCTACCAAATATATCGATTTTTTTTTCATATTTGACATGTGTGATGTTAATTTTATTGCTAGGATACACATATTTGTATAGCGTACACATAGCAATTTAAATTACAAATTCTGATAAATTCCTAACAGACTCAAACACAGCCATTGAAGCTAGCTAACAACTCTTACAACTGATGGTGAACAACCGTAAAAACATGGAAAGCCAACCCAGTATATCAATTTCAAGTTAATCGATGATCAATTATATAAAAAATAAGCATTAAAATAATCAAATTCTAAACGATACCTCCTCCACCCCCGCCCCGGTGGCTTGTTGGACCTGTTGCTGGGACTCCTCCTGAAATATTTATAAAATTCATGTATCATATAAAATGGCTTGCAACCATTACAAGAACAATAAAAAGCAAGTGACTTTTGATTAAATACGGTGTACACATATCTTGGTTATATGAGTAAAACAAAGCTCATTTTATTATTCTCAAACTATATATATATAGTTTAGACCTATTTTCTGGTTCAATTCTGGAGGTAAGCCTCTCAATTCATTCGACATTCATGACTTACAAAACATTCTTCTCAAAGGGAGAATAACATATCCAAAACCCCAGAAGAGCAAAAACAATAACACACATTTTAAAATGACAATGACAACAAATAAAAGCATCGGAACGAAAACATAAGGCTTGTTTGGTTCCATTCCTTTCAAAGCTTATATAAACATATATCCATTTGCGCGAGAATAACGTTCCTATTCCATTAATTGTTAAATAGTAATTTCAATGTTTGGTGTAAACTGTGAATACTTTTTACAAGACCAAACTCAAAATCTACCACAGTCTCATCAAAGAACTCATTGAAGTTTGACACGTCAAAATTAGCCACAAGACAAAAATTATCACAGTTGTATCAGTATATACACGACAGGGAAAAGACGGTTTGTAATACATATTAAATTAGTCAATCTTGAACATACCTCCACTCATTCCCATTGATGAAGCGCCTGCATTCATTACCCCCTTTCTTGTTATGAACTTGCCATTACAATATATTTCTTGACAACATTCTGTACCGGGAGGTATCCTTAACTCGCACTGTGCAGGTATGCTTGAATATGTCGGGCACCTGTGGAAACATGGCAGTAAGAGGCAACATAGAGAGGAGAAGTGTAAGTTGTTCAGTTCATTGATAGCACAGTTAAATTTAAGGACATTTATGTAATACTATAATTTAAACAAGATGCAAAATATATAAGCTTTCTGATAAAAGCTTAATGTTAGATTAAGTGTGTCATGAATAAATGGAAATGCTGTAACAATAAGTTAGTTTAAATAAAATGTGCAAAACCATAATGAAAGTAGATATAAACGTCGAACAGGAAATGCAGCATTCAAGGACCACAACCAAACAAAAACACGCATAGAAACGAACAATAATTACAAAAATAAATAAAAGGCAAGATATGAACAGAACAGAACAGAACAGATATTTTATTAAGATGTGTACATAGTACATCATCATACAAACATTACATACAAATACATTAAACATATAGTCACGTAATAGATATAAAAGATTTTCTTTTACAAACAAATGTTGAATTATATTACTTTAGTTCACATTTGTAATACAATATTCCTTAAAGATTATGAAATTTAATAGAATGAGAATGAACAACATGCTTAAACATTTAAAATTGATTTTCTTATTTCTAAGGCTTCCTTGGTATATTTTGAAATTTTATATAATACAGTTTTATTATGAGAGCTAATCAAATCTAAAAACTTGAACATTGATGGTCTTTGGTAATAATACTTTTTCAAATACTGCTTACGCAAATCTACAAAACATGGACATATACATATAAAGTGAAACTCATCTTCTATATCGCCTGAATACAACAAAGGCAATATCTTTCATTTTTTGGTATTCTATTTCTATCATAACGCCCAGTTTGAATTCTAAGAGGATGAACAGAAAGTCTTAGTCTAGTATAAAACAATCTCAAATTACAAGGTAATATATCAAGATAGTTTTCATAGTCAAGTTGCATTTTTACTAAGCTATAGTTTTCAAGAACTGTACTATTTTCTATAGAACTAAACCATTCCTGAATAAAATTATCAATAACTTTTTGCTTAAAAATATTTGGAAATACTTTGGGGTTTACAAAATGATTGTTCTCAAATATATCGGTAAATCCGTAATTATTTAACATGGTTTTAACGTTTGATACCCAGTTCTTACATCCTTTATTACAATCATTTAGCCCTTGTTCGTATACTTTTTTTATTATTATATTATCAGTATTAATAATTGTACACCAATAACTTATTATCCTTGCATATCGTGATATATATAAGGGATATCTACCCAGCTCTCCGTAAACACCCACAGTACATGTATTCATTTTAACATTCAATAAACGTTTACAGAATTTTAAATGTATTCGCTCTATAACTTTCGACCTTGTATACCCCCAGATTTCGCTTGCATAATTTAAAATAGAACCAACGAACGCATCAAACAACTGACATAGTAGTTTTGGCTTTAAACGAATTTTTTTACAGTTAAATAATAGAGTGTTTAATGCCTTAAGCGCCTTGCCGACTAAGTGTTCTTGGTTTAAGTTGAAATTACCAGTATAATTAAAAATATTTCCAAGATAGTTAAAATCATTAACAACTTCTATAATTTGATCGTTATAAGTCCATGATTCATTAAGCAACAATCCACCACGTTTTCTAAACACCATTATTTTAGTTTTCGCAATATTTACGCTTAAGCCCCATTTATAACAATATGTATACAATCGATTAAGATTATCTTGTAATTCAGCAGGAGATTTGCCCAAAATAGCCATATCATCAGCAAAAAGTAAGATTATTAGTACTATGTCATCTATATTTAAACCTGTCTCAACATTACTTTGCAAATAAAGTTCAAGATCTTCCACAAACATGGAAAACAGTATAGGCGAAATTACCTCCCCTTGTCTCAAACCAACAG
The DNA here is from genome assembly GCA_037043455.1 of Cyrtodaria siliqua. Taxonomy (NCBI): domain Eukaryota; kingdom Metazoa; phylum Mollusca; class Bivalvia; order Adapedonta; family Hiatellidae; genus Cyrtodaria; species Cyrtodaria siliqua. The sequence continues at coordinate 120,115 of JAWPHD010000276.1, read as the reverse complement.
CATATTCAAAGTAGTCTGAATAGCTATTACAACTTTTTACACACGATTTAACCTTTTGATACATGTCCCTTATAATGCGTAAAAGTTTTCCACGTATTCCTAGCTTATATAATTTAAGCCAAAGTGCATTTCTATAAATGCTGTCAAAACATTTCATCATGTCGACAAAGGCAACATATAATCGTTTATTATTACATAAATAATTTTGAATAATTGACATTAATACAAATATCGCGTCAACTGTTGACCGTCCCTTTCGGAACCCAAACTGCGCATCCGAAATTATATCATTTTCGTTACAAAAAGTCTCAATTCTTTTATTGAGTAAAGTGGTGAACAATTTAGACATACAACTAACTAATGTTATGCCCCGGTAATTACCTGGATCATCGACGCTGCCTTTTTTATGTATAGGGATAATGACCCCCTCAGTCCACTTATCAGGAAAATACAAACAAAAAATGGATAACAATATGGCTACCGCCTTGGAACGTTCAGTGGCAAAAAAAAACGCCCCTGGGGATTTAAACCAGGTTAATTTGTTTATTCATAATGTTAGATTTAAGGACATTATGCCATACTATATACTTCAAACAAAATGCAAAACATGTAAGCTGAATTGAATTCTAAGAAAAAATGAATGTTAGTATAAATTTGTCATTAACTGATGGCCATACTGTAACAATAAGTTAGTTTTAAAAGGTATGGTAAAACCATAGTAAGCATGAATAAATAATTGTTTAGGTGTTTAGTGTAGTAAAAATCACGTATCTATATATTATAAACAGACAATAATAAACCAATCTATTATAGGTTAAAACAAATTACAATTAGGAGCGTTTTTTTTATATTGAAAACATGTATATGTTGATTGAAGTCTGAAACAAATTGCTTTCTTTCAATAATAATGCGTCAGTTACATATTTATGTTAAGAAGCTGGGCATTCTATATCTGTTTAGTTAAATGCATGTGTATGCGATAAGTATGTTTTTGTTTAGCTAAATGATACCTAAGTAAACTCTAAACAAAAGGAAACATTACCTATTAATGTATTATTTGTTACTGTATGTTGGCGAGATTTAGATAAACTATTTATCTTCACACGAGATTGTAACCTGTCCTCTTAAAATAAAGACCTTTATTACAAATACGTAAAGTGAAACAGTTATACAATACAACCTTCATGCAGTATTACAGTTGAAGCCAATACGATTGTAGAACACGTTTTCCGTGCGCGAAAAACGTTGTAAGAAAATAAAACCTACCTAGATTCGCATCTCTGTAACCCGGTTGTCGCGTCCTCACATACGCATGTATACTTGCATCCATCATTCCATTTCTCGCCAGTGTTGTGCTGTACGCCCTTATACACACAACCTGGTCAAAATATAAGCTCTCTGTTTATTTATGTTACATATTTATATTACTTGAAAGTACTAACCATTATTCGAAATTGCTGGAGTTTTGAATTAAACCGAACAAAATGAAATAGAATTATTTATTCACTATTTATTCTTAAATACCAAACCTATAAATGTGATTTCTCGTATAAAATTTTGAAATATTTAATTTATAGCCAAAGTATTTTATACGAGAAATTTCTCGTATAAAATTTTGAAATATTTAATTTATAGCCAAAGTATTTTATACGAGAAATCACTCGTATAAAATTTTGAAATATTTAATTTATAGCCAAAGTATTTTATACGAGAAATCACATTGTCTTCACCGTTGTGAATTTGATCCCAGGACAATAAGGATTATGAATATTTTTTTCACGGAGAAATCTTAATATTTCACCGATGAAAATGTAATAAAATCTAATAATAGTAATAATTACTTGCATATTTGTAAATCATTATTATTAATTATTAAAATAGTTCAAAGGAAATCGTTTGTGTATATAACTAACTGAGGATTATATTGTTTGGTTTTATTGAAACATGTGTTAGAACAACGAAGACAAATTAAGAAAATCAAAATTAAATATTTTATTATGGCTTTTTTGTTGTTACATTCAAGCAGGTTTTAAAGTCAAAATAATACAGAATTTATTTAATAAATCGAGGTGCTATTTAATTACGAATAATGCTTGATAAAAACTTCAAAACTTCAAAATTGGCGTCTGCCCCTCTAATCAAATGCTGAGGAAACGGGTGGCAAACAATTAAATTTGATTAACAGTAACAAGCATACCTCCGCCCATTCCCGTTTGGCCTGACGAACCCATCGATGAACCTCCTGAAGTAAGTATACAGTGGTCATAATCAAATATTTCTAGACTTATTCTTCACCGGATGGAAAATTAAATCATATCCTAGTGTTTGTATACAATTTTCGTTGAATTTTATCCCAGGACGATAAGACTATTTCTTAAAACAAGATGAAAAATGGGTTTATGGTTCATTACACATATTAGATATCTTGTATTCGTGTACAAATTTAATCTAATAATATAGAGATTATTTAACTGCTGGAATCGATTATACGTAAATCCTTCACGAGATGGTAGACCTGTGGAAAAAACAAAACACGCCTACCATCGAGTGAAGGATTTCCCTATAATCGAAGCCAGCAGTTAAATAATATATTTATTACATCAGTCAGTTTATTTATGATTTCAACCGAAAGTATTCGCTTTATTGAACGTTATTGGCGGATGACGTCGACGTCAACAACCCTGTAATGACGTCATGACTCAACGCCACAGTTAGTTATTTTTGTGTTTGGAATTAGATAATAATATTTAGCGATTATGAATATTCTTTCATTGAGAAATCCCAATATTTCACCGATGAAAATGTAATAAAATCTAATAATAGTAATAATTACTTGCATATTTGTAAATCATTATTATTAATTATAAAAACAGTTCAAAGTAAATCGTTTGTGTATATTACTAACTGATGAGTATATTACATATTACACAGGTTTTATTGAAACATGTGTTAGAACAACGAAGACAAATTAAGAAAATCAAAATTAATATTATATGGCTTGTTATGTTAATACATTCAAGCAAGTTTTAAGTCAAAAGAATACAGAATTTATTTAATAAACCGAGTTGCTAATTTAATTACTAGTAATACTTGATAAAAACTTAAAAACTTCAAAATTGGCGTCTGCCCCTCTAATCAAATGCTGAGGAAACGTGTGGCAAACAATCTAATTTGATTAACAATAACAAGCATACCTCCGCCCATTCCCGTTTGGCCTGACGAACCCATTGATGAAGCTCCTGAAGTAAGTATACATTGTTTGATATACAGTGGTTATAATCAAATATTTCTAGACTTATTCTTCACCGGATGGAAAATTAAATCATATCCTAGTGTTTGTATACAATTATGATGTAATATGTATAACATTATATGCATACACGTATATTTTAAATATACGCTGGCGGCTTCTCCTCAAATGTCCTCAGATATCCGTCAATTCCAATATATCGCGATACGTTTCCTACTAGTGATACTCAGTTTTATTTTATATAGCTTGGCGGTTTCTAGTCATATACGTAGTACGTTGCAATATATTGCTATATGGCTCTTACTGGTTCTGATGTTGACAGTTCTACCAAATATATCGATTTCTTTTCATATTTGAAATGTATGGCGTTAGTTTTATTGCTGAGATACACATATTCGTATAGCGTACACATAGCAATTTAAATTACAATTTCTGATAAATCCTAACAGACTCAAACACAGCCATTTAAGCTAGTTAACAACTCTTACAACTGATGGCGAACAACCGTAAAAAAAATGGACAGCCAACCTAGTATATCAATTTCAAGTTAATCGATGATCAATTATATAAAAAATCACATTAAAATAATCAAATTCCAAACCATACCTCCTCCACCCATGCCCCGATGTCTTGCTGGACCTGTTGCTGAGCTACCTGAAACAATAGAACAATTCATGTAACATTTAAAAGCGCAGACCTTCATAGCTGTGTTAATGTTCTAAAACAAATTAAGCAACATTTGCTCCTTTTACTATTCCCGACATCTATGTAACGTAACGAAGAGTATGAGAGTGGAACTTTGGAAACGGCCGAACACGATACAAACGAAATATTGCAGTCTCCGTTTGATTGAGACTGTTCATGAACGGTAATGAAATATGCTTAAACGCTCTTTGATGTCGGATATTGGTTATAACAATGTATTTTTATTTTTGTCACGTATAACTTATTTTCAAAATGTATGTTTGATCTAGTGTTTTGATTTTCTGGTTCAACGCTGTAGACAAGCCTCTTAAAGTCATATAGAACTTGCAATTTCTGAAAAATTCTCGAAAAGAGAAAATCACATATACTACAAGAACATCAAAAATCAACAACAAATAATTGAAAATTAGTAAATTGTTGTTATACATACCTTCGTCATAACATAAATTTTGATAAACATTTTAATCAGAGGAGCTATTATTTGTATCTACAAGTCAATAACATACTGAATTTTGTTTCGACAATATGCCGTTTTATTCCACTAATTGTTTCAATGTTTGGTGTAAACTGTAAATATATTTATAGCTGTTATTTTATTGTTAATGTGTACTTATACAGAAGAATAAACTAAAAAAATATGGCATCTGTTTCTAACATTTGGCACATTGAAACGACAAAGATTCTGTCAATGTATACACAACACAAGTAAAAAATGTCGGTTCAACTAGGTAATAAATATTAAAATAGTAAAACTCTTAACTATACCTCCACTCATTCCCATTGATGAGGCCCCAGCAATCATAACCCCGTTATGTGATATGAACTTGCCAGCACAATATATTTCTTGACAGCATTCTGTATCCGGAGGTATCCTTAACTCACAGTGCCCGGGAACGCTTGTATATGTCGGGCACCTGGGGAAACATGGCAGCATAAAGCAACAGTGAGAAAAAGCATAAGTTGTTTATTGATATAAAAGTAACTTACAGTATTAAAATAATAATATACGTGTGCTCAAAACAGGATGAACAAGTAATATGTATATGTTTAGTTCTACAAAGACATTTAACGGTTATTCCAGTATAATATGAGATGGTGATTTATGACTACTCAAATGTAATAGAAGGGCTGCTGATTTGGTATTCCATTGCTGTATGTGACGACTTGCTATTTCACTGTATTATGATGTGTTAATGTTATGTAATACGCTGATGTGCAACTCCAGTGTTATATGAGGTGCTGATTGTTACTTCTGAGTTATATGATATGCTGATGTGCAACGCCAGTGCTATATGAGGTGCTGATTGTTACTTCTGAGTTATATGATATGCTGATGTGCAACGCCAGTGCTATATGAGGTGCTGATTGTTACTTCTGAGTTATATGATATGCTGATGTGCAACTCCAGGGCTATATGAGGTGCTGATTGTTACTTCTGAGTTATATGGTACGCTGATGTGCAATTCCAGTGCTATATGAGGTGCTGATTGTTAATTCTGAGTTATATGATACGCTGATGTGCAACTCCAGTGCTGTATGAGGTGCTGATTGTTACTTCTGTGTTATATGATTTGCAAATAAACAAAAAAGCAAGTCATTTGCGCAAATGAAACGTACTGTCTTATTCGAACAGACAAGAAAGAATGTGTAGCAGTTATTGCGAGGTTCAAATAACCAGCTGTAAGAGAATCAAACCTACCTAGATTCGCATCTCTGTAACCCGGTCTTCGCGTCCTCACATACGCATGTATACTTGCAGCCATCATTCCATTTCTCGCCAGTATTGTACTTTACGCCGTTATAAGTACATCCTAATCGGAACATCAAGAAAAGCATTGTAATATTTAATAATTATGTTAAAACTTTTTTAAGCAAAACAGAAGTAACGTTTCAGTTTTAAATCCATGGATATTATCAAAGATCGACCTATCAAATACAATGTGAAAGAGTTAACCACCACAGAAAATGTTTCCATCCAGAAATTGGAACAAACTTATGTAATGAGGATAAACGTTAATAATATACATGTGTATATCTTAAAAATAAATATAAAAGTCGAACAGGAAACGCAGCTTTCACAGTAAACACACGCAAAACGACAACCATGAATGGAATGTTAATATATGACGTAACAAACACGAAAAAGGTTGACAATAGTGCTACCGCCTTTGAACGGTCAGTGGCAAAAAAGGCCGCTAGAGGTTTAAACCAGGTTCTAGGGCGCACCAAACCTCATACTTACCCTACTGTCATCCCAATAAAATGGGACAGTGTAAATAAAGAAATTATTTTCTAACTAACTAGGCAGAATCAATAGGCAATATAAGTAAACACAAATATGCTCGTGTATATATAAATACAAAAAAACAATAGCCGAGAAAGCCACGAAGAAGGTAGTCAATAACTTGGCAGAAGCCAGAGCAGCAAGAGAATAAACCATTGAGGGCCCGACAAGACAAGATTGACAAACATCAAAGATCACCGTCCTTTGGGCTTTAGGTAGACGTCATCATAGGGACCACAGCCTGTCCGGTCATCGCACAATTAAAGACGAAAACATAGTGGCGAACTGTAAATGGGTCCACCACCAAGCATGCAGTGCGTTGCAAAATGATAGGGTCATAACCTCTTTTCATAAACCTTTTAACAAGTTTAACAAAGATAGTATAAACGTGATCATCACCAAGGATCTTACGAAGTTTTTAAATCACGTCACCATAGAAGTCAGGTTGTGATAGCCCGTGTTGAAGAATAGTTCTTAAACTACTTTTATATTTGGAAAGAATATCAGCGCTACGATACTAAAATTTTGAAAAGGTCTTACGAAGTTTATGGTAACGGTAGCCCTGATGGAGTAGCTTTTTAGTTATACAAAGATTACGAATATCAAAGTCCTCAACTCGAGTACAAGCTCCAGAAAAACGAATAAGTTTAGACACATAGACCCCATAAGACATTGCTCGGGGAACATCCCCATCTAAATGGGGATAATTAACAATATCAAAATTAAAATCATCTCTCTTGTCATAGATTTTGCTGATTATTTCACCAAAAGAAGCGGTAGTATTAATATTCGTAACATGGATTAACTAAAAGCAACTCCATCAAGGATACCGTTATATTGCACTAGATATTAAATCTCGTGTACAGCGTCAATACAACATTTTTTTTTGTCTCTTGTTTGCTTTTGCTTCGTGCCAGATACTCACAACTTTTTGGATGATATAGTGAATATTGACAACGTTTTAGGTTCTACTAAAGTTACTGAATACTTTGGATACTGTCGCTTCTTTTCTCGATTTGCATCTCTCAATTGAATGTTATCAAAATAATAAGCAAATTTATGTTAAAAGAGAGATGACTTCAATTTCGGCATTATTAATTATCCCCACTTAGCCGGGAATGTTTCTCTAGCATCTTCTTATGGGGTATATGTTTCCCAATTAATTTGTCTTTTCTAAAGCTTTTAGCCGTATTGAGGAGCTACTCCATCAGCCCTAACGTTAACATTAACTTCATTTTTTCTCTTTTTTAAATATTGGTATCATAATCCTGATCTAATTTTAAAATATAAAAGTAATTTACGAACTCTGCTGACTGCTATCGTGACGTCATTTACAAACTTTATCAGATGCGGGGTCATTATCTCTTGCATACAATCTTTATCAAACTTGTTACACAGTAACCCTTAAAGCCCTGTCATTTTAACACGCATTGTATGTTTATTGGTTGACTCCTTCACATTACACCTCTATGATGATTTACTCATTAGGTCACACCTTGTTTAGGTTTAGAAGTGCTAACAAATGCAAAAGGCATCAAATGTTAATATTGTTGTTGATTTTATAGTATGGTATTCATTGATTATAATGAGATTTAATATACAACAAACTTGATAAGCATGATGGTCACATAAATGTTCTACATCTCACAATATATCGTCGGGCCTCGTATTTTTCTCAAACGTACTTTCATTTTTTCTCATGCCAACCACAGACATATTAACAATTATTAGGTCTGTGTGCCAACCAAACTTTTCACGGTTATTCTTATACAAACGTTTACAAATATGGGTGGAATGTTTCAGAAGGCTTGGTGGAATGTCTTCAGTCAACGAAAGAGTAAGCAATCTGCATACAGTTAGTATTCGCCTTTTCAATAAGAATCAACAGTCAAAAAGTAACATACCTGCAATCATACCTCCAGTCATTCCATGTTGTCCCCCTGACCTCCCTGAAATATTCAACGGCCATTAACAACTATTTTATTTATAACTACTGTACGAACAACAAGGTATATTCGGAATATATACCGCATCTCCGATTCCACGGACTCCATGTTGCTTACAGTTGCACAACTAAGCCGTCGTATATGTTTACGACAATACATACATTAATTGTTAAGGTTATATATTGAAGTAGTTATTTAAACCTACCAAGTTTTAATTCGTTTATCACAAATAGACCAATATATGCAACTTTTTTTGTACCATATTTTTGGATCTCGTGGAAGTGTAGATTTTAGTATACGTTCACGAAAAGCAAGTAGGGGTCTGCGACAAACCACTTTATGAATGACAATGTTCTGAATATTTATATTTATTTATATATATAGTCTTTTTTTCAGGTGGAATACTTTGTCAAGGTCACACATTAAAAAAGCAACATCAAATGGTTGAAGAAATGAAATAATGTAACGAAAATGCATGTCTCAATGTATCTAAAACTAGATCATTACGTGTCCGGGTATTAACTTTCATACCACATTCAATCCCTTCTCCAAGAAGCGAATACGGGGTTGACTGAGGTATGAAATATAACCTTAATTTCGGCTTAAAAAGTTTACATATTGTAAAATAGAAATATTTAATAGGTAATGTAAAACAGGTTATCGCATTTTTTTCCCAGTAAAAATTCTTTTAAACATGTTTAATTGTCTACATATCCGTTATACAATCCTGCAAATATAAGCTGTCCCATGGCTTAATGGAATTAAGGCGGGACCACGTAATGGTACTTGTCGAACAGGAAATGTAGCATTTAAGGGCCACAGTCAACCAAAAGCACGCATAGGAACAAACAACAATTATTACAAAGATGTAAAAGATATGACATCACAAAATATGGCTACCGCTTTGGAACGTTCAGTGGCAAAAAGGGCCGCTGGGGGTTTAACCCAGGTTCTAGGGTGGGAGTTTAACCCAGGTTCTAGGGTGGGGTTTAACACAGGTTCTAGGGTGGGAGTTTAACCCAGGTTCTAGGGTTGGAGTTAACCCAGGTTCTAGGGTACACCAAACCTCATCAGATTACGACTTAGTTATCAAGCTAGCCCACGAATAAAATTTGAATAAAGAGAGTTATATCAATAACTTAAATGATTGTGCTTTATAATTTGATAGAAACAAACTGGTTTTGACATTCTTGTGTAATGTGTATGTTCTAAACATATGAATGCTCATGGGTGGCATTATCTTTTAAAGTTTTTCGGCGATGTTTTGTTTCATGAACATGTTTATGTTTATTTAAATCGAAATAAATACACAACAATAGATATTTACAATTCACATATTGCAATATCTGTGACAAGGGAGAATAAGATTTTATTTGATGACGTAGAAAACTTTGAACAGGTAAATTATCCACAGGTAATTGTATTTAACAATTATCTGGCAATAGTTGTGCAGCTATGCAATTCAGATTTACCTAGTGGAGTGCGTGGTCAAGTGGTAGAGCGCCGAACTCCAGATCGAGAGGTCGTGGGTTCGATCCTCGCCGCGGCCACGCTATTTATCCTTGAGCAAGATAATTAATCCACATTGCTTAGTACTGGTTCTACCCAGGAAGCCATCGAGATGGATTAATCTAAGTTGCAATAACTTGTTTCGCAATCGATGTAAAATAAATATGTTTAAACTAAACTAAGATTTATCTCATTTCCCCGTGCACTCACGCAGTGTTAAAAGTAGTATCTACGTCATGCAAATAATACTTATTTTTACATACAACTTAGTAGCGGTTTTAAATATATGTTTCTCTCCGAGACTATCAAGAAGTGTTCATATGATGTTTAAGTGTTAAATTTGTTAATTTATAATACTACAAAAAGGGTGGCCATTCAGCTTTAATGATAACTGTCTATGGATAATTTTATTATGTCCTTATTTACACTGTCGCATTTAATTAAGATGACAATACAATGAGAGTGAGATGAGTTGCACCTATCCCATGGTTTCAAAGCATGACTGTCTTTTGCCCACTGTCCGTTCTAATACCTGAGACTGAATATGCATAAAATTAATTATGAGTTGGTCTGAATTCGACGCTCCAGTTTTGGGGTTTGGCCTGGCTGGTTAAAGCCGTTTATATTGTGTCTATAGAGTTTCTATTCTCAAAATATGTAAGTTGTATATATACCTCGCTGTCAGTAGGTTTAGAAATGGTGTACAGGTTGTAAAAGTTGACTGTTGTTGGCGGGATTGCTACTTTAAAGTCATTTCACCCAGCCTTCTTAAACACTCCAACCACTAATTATAATATATTATTAATGCTTGGTATATAATTGAATATTCCAGTATCTGTGGTGTTATATTGCTGAGATTATGCATTGGCGTGTGCACAATATTCTATAAAATGTAACGTTTCTCTTGTTATTTAAAATAGAGCAATTTAGACGTCTGAATGTAGAAGTCTGGCATTTAAAAACTGGTAAATCCAGTGTGAGTGAAGCGCGGTGACGACGTGACTCGGATGTTAATGACATAGATATGGGTCCACATTACATCATTTTATTTTGTTGTAAGCTTTAAGCATATTTATTAAAACCTGAACTGTGTCTATTTTTAAATAGAAAAATGAGAAAAAATGGTCCATTAAAATCCGTTAGACAATGTGTCGCGTTATTAATTTGTTAACAGCCTATGGGGAAAGGTTAAAGGTCTTACGGCTTGATAATATGCACTTTGCATGTGGTTTATTTAATGAAAACCACACTTACGCATTGTCTTACCTTTAAACACATGCTAATGCTGTCATATGAGAGCATCGTAAATTACACAAATGACTATCTGTAATTCACGTATTCATTGACGTATTCATTTATCAAAGGTTGCAAGCCCCATTGTAACTTCAGTTGTTTTAATTGACTATTAGCGGTTCGGATGCTCCCGTCTGATTAATGGGTTAATCGTTTTAAAGAAACTAACCCGCCAAATAACGGCAAAATTACACTACAAAACCGTTCATCAAAATGCTATCCAGGTGTTCAGGCCATGCTGTTATGTTTATTTGCGGATTAAAAGTAAAGATTTATTCACGAGTTCTAAAAACACCCGTGTTTGAATATGCGTAAAATAATTATGAGATGGTAATTATTAATTCGTCTCTGCAGTTTTGGGGCATTGTCTGGCTCGTTAAAGCTTATATTGTGTCTACAGAGTTGGGATTCTCAAAATATGTAAGTTATATATATACATGTACCTCGCTGTCAGTTGGTTTAGAAATGGTGTACATAGGTTGTAAAAAGTAGCTGTTGTTGGCGGGATTGCTACTTTAAAGTCATTTCACCAAGCCTTCTTGAACACTCCAACCACTAATTATAATATGTTATAAAAAACATACCGTGATCAGCTTGGTTCGAATGAAAAACAACAACAGAAAACTACTTTTAGAAAAAAGGATGATGCTCGATGATTTATTGTGTGATGTTAATTGGTTTAAGGCTGTGATTGGTTAACGGTTTAATGATCATGTCCCTTTACGTGTAATCCCGTTGAGATTGCATTTGAAAAAAACAAAAAAAAACTAAAATAATCTTGAATAGTTTTAAATGAAACTTCCAGTTTGATATGTTTACACATTTATCTAGGCAGTGCTACCATTGCAATATAAGTACATACTTGATAAATATGTGAATTATTCAATACAGGCATGACCTTTCTATAGATAGAAGTGTAAACATATTAAACTGTAAGTTATATGTAAAAATAGTCAGGTTTATTTGAGTTGTATTTATTTGTTCATTTGTTAATACGCTTTCAATGCGATTCCACGGAAGGGACATAATCTTTAATTGATATCATCATGATATTTGCCATCTAATGATACCATTTTCCTACACGTAAACAGACATTATGTTTTAAGAGCTTTAAATAATACATTATATGCGTCTAAACAAAAAGTTGACTTTATAATATACATTTATGTTTCAGTATTGTTCATTAGTTCACTTGTGTTATTACATACTGGTGGTTTTGGATCATCGAGGCTTTGAAATAGAATATCACTTACGCCGGTGGTAGGGGCGTGAGGTTTTGCACTTTACATTACCTCTCATAAACAGACTTAATTAAACAGAGTCTGCTACTTGTGTTGCTTTCAAGGGATCCCCTTTGCAGTATTTTTTGAAACTCCTCTGATATTTCACAGTAAAAAATCAAGAAATAGGTCCTATGTAGGTATCTTTCTCTGTTTTTGTCCATGCCCAAGATTGCAGTTATGGAAGGCATTTAATCATAGACCTAATAACAAATAGTTTGGACACTGTGAAATGTATCTCCATTTCACGTGGCACAGTTCGGAAATTTCACGTGACACAGTGCGGAAATTTCACAAAATATTTCCTGACTTTAAACCCACATATCATGGAGAGTTTCATGCATACTCGTTTCGTTTATATGACAACCCATCTCAAGTTATTTCTCTTTCTAATGATGGTATTTTTTTTACACGTTAAGCAAACTAAAACAGTTAGGCGGAAAGTTCCATTATGTAAATCATTTAATTGTTAAGGGAAAAGGCAATAATTATGAAATAATTAACTTTAAACAGCTGTTTATACAATTTCTTATTTTGAAAATAAAGTATTATCATCACATTCTGCTATTCATTATGAATATTTTGAATGTATTATCATCAAAAGCAAACAATATTTAAAAGAGGAGTTAAGTTAAGTTGCCGCATGATATTTTGGCTACTTCATTGGTTCAGGTAGGACATTTGCTGTTTACTATTATGTCTGTGTTTTAATTTAATAATTGTATACAAGTACTCTATTGCATTCACCAGTAGGATTAAAGAGCTACGTCACAATATAACGTCATAAATGTCATTTAAATAGCGGATGTCGTGGTGGTGTAATGGTGAGCATACTTGCCAGGAAACCATAAAAGTCCGTGGTTCGATTCCAGGCTGCGGCAGTCTCGCACGCCGATTTTTGAAATGACAATTGTTCAACTGTTAACTCTCATAACATGATCCCCATTTACATATAGAATATAATCAATAATTTCAGTTCTCAGATTTTGAAGACATTGTACTTTATCGACAACACAAAGGTGTCGCGATAGATTGAAAATTACGGCGCCTAATAAGAATTAACGTGCAATCCTCCGTTTGAATCAAGATAAAATATGGAGAATGGAGCTAGAACCTTCTAACCTGCAGAACTGCAGAGTTGCTTCACATTCTGTAGAAGTCACTTCATTTACGATGGAGCCACGCTTCCACGTTTTCATACGCGGTGTCATGATGAAGACCTTAACTGAGCATGATAAACAATGACAAAGCGAACATGAAATGTGGTGGGGATGGGTGGGTGGTACTAGCCTCTCTGCCTCATAAGGGATTTGCAGTGGTTGTATTTTACCACGGCAACTACAAGGGGATCGCGATACATTGAATGTAAACTGAAAAGACACGCCAATGGTTAACAATCCTCGTATGACTGTTTACAAGTTACCAAGTGAGTTTACAAGTTACCAAGTGAGTTTAATGCAAATCTTTTGTTTACACTGGCACAACTTACATTATGTGTTGCTTTAAAGTAGAATATCGCCTAAGCCGGTGCTAGTAGGCGTGAGAGGTGTTGCTTCTTATAATCTTCTCTCATGAACAGACTCAATAAAACCGAGTCTGCTACTTTTCTCTATTGTTTGTGATTTTTTCTTCCAAGGGATCACCTTTTCAGTATTTATTTACAGGAAATATGCTTATAATCAGAACAGAACAGAACATATAGATCATTTAACTTGTACATACGTACATCGTTATATATACATACATACATTTTCATGCATAATAAGTCAAGCTATTTTAGACAAAAGTACATTTTCTATGAGCAATATTAACATCAAATAACAGATACACGAGGATGAAAATACAAAATATCTGAACATTGTTTAACTAATCAAGATTAAATTGCTGTACTTACATATAATTCCATAAAAAGCAAGTCAAATGTTCAAGTAGCTTTTATTTGTTTAATTTATAATCCTGAATCGTCTATTTATTAAAGCTGTAGAGTCTATACTGTAACCTCATTATTTGCTTGATAGATATAACTGCACCATAACAGTGCACATGGTGCCTATACACAGGTAGTACTATAATGTTCAAGGAAAAAGTCTGCTTCTCTCGGGATTCGAACTGATGTGATTTACCTTTACGTGCAGTATGTCTTCATGGAATGTCACATATTAATGTATATATATATGATTAAAGTCACCAGTCTATTGGGACCCGCTATATACACACTATATCATATGTAACACAAATATAAGGACATAAGACATGTTGTTGGGTCAGACCCATTTAACATGTTTAACCTGCATCAGGATAATACGTCCATTTACAAGAACAGTTTGTGCCTCATCTACATGACCATGACCTAATATGCAGATTTTGACCCAATAGATGTGCTTAAGAATAATGTGAGACCCATCATCCTTGAGGCTTTAAAAGAATATATATATATCCTTATTTTAGCAATATAAATAAGAAAAGTAAAACATACTTGCGGTTCCTGGTATGGCATCTACAAAACTAATGACGCTGGAGACTGTCAGGAGAAACGTAGCTAATCCTGAAGTCAGCATTCTAAATGACACGAAAAGATAAATATCAGTATAAGTAAACTATCACAGATTATAGAAGGAGTGCACTAGCTTAGAGATCAGTATAAGTTAACTATCACAGATTATAGAAGGAGTGCACAAGCTTAGAGATCAGTATAAGTTAACTATCACAGATTATAGAAGGAGTGCACAAGCTTAGAGATCAGTATAAGTAAACTATCACAGATTATAGAAGGAGTGCACTAGCTTAGAGATCAGTATAAGTTAACTATCACAGATTATAGAAGGAGTGCACAAGCTTAGAGATCAGTATAAGTTAACTATCACAGATTATAGAAGGAGTGCACAAGCTTAGAGATCAGTATAAGTTAACTATCACAGATTATAGAAGGAGTGCACAAGCTTAGAGATCAGTATAAGTTAACTATCACAGATTATAGAAGGAGTGCACTAGCTTAGAGATCAGTATAAGTTAACTATCACAGATTATAGAAGGAGTGCACAAGCTTAGAGATCAGTATAAGTTAACTATCACAGATTATAGAAGGAGCGCACTAGCTTAGAGGAGAACACGAAAAGATAAATATCAGTATGTCAACTATCACAGATTATAGAAGGAGCGCACTAGCTTAGAGGAGAACACGAAAAGATAAATATCTGTATGTCAACTATCACAGATTATAGAAGGAGCGCACTAGCTTAGAGGAGAACACGAAAAGATAAATATCTGTATGTCAACTATCACAGATTATAGAAGGAGCGCACTAGCTTAGAGGAGAACACGAAAAGATAAATATCAGTATGTCAACTATCACAGATTATAGAAGGAGCGCACTAGCTTAGAGGAGAACACGTTTGACTTTGAATCCGGATATCTCGGATTCAAGCCTCACAGGCGCTATTTGGTTACTTCGGTATATCCTGAGCCATTTCCCCTATCCTCGTCCATCAGATGGGGCCGGGAACAGGGCGGTACCTTGTATATCCTCGTCCATCAGATGGGGCCGGGAACAGGGCGGTACCTTGTATATCCTCGTCCATCAGATGGGGCCGGGAACAGGGCGGTACCTTGTATCGGAGTATTTACTTCAAGCACGTTAAAGAACCATAAAAAACTGTTCGATATTAACAGAAGAAGTGCACTGTGTAGTGTTACCAGGTGAAAGAATTATCAAGGAAGACAAAATAAGGAACATATGATCATTTGAATGTTCTTTGGAACTGATATGGAAGCCGCCATTTTGAGATCTATGACATCACAGTTCTAAATACCCATATATGGAATATTTATTAATATGTTAATTAACTGATTTATACTATATCTACTATGTGCATGTTGTCGACGAATATCAGGGATACAAGTACAATTGCTACATTTGCCAGCAAGAGTAAGCCGGTTGCTATGTATTTGTTCGTGGTTTACCACCACTAATTACATGTAAACCTCCGAGGTGTATCGAATGTAGTTCCTATAATAAAAAGTAATCCCTCCTTTTTTGATGGAAGTGGGCATTATAAGTAGGGGAAAACGGTCCATTTCTGTTCGATTTTGTGGTTGTATGTATAAGAAGCGTGTTAATAGGTTTTACTGGATCACTGATGAACATTTTCGAAATCTCGACTCTATGCTTACACTTTGTGAGCAACCATAACTGAAAACAGCTGTACCCTTGACCTGTCTAGTAAACAAACACAAACTTGTGACCCCACCTTTTCTGGTGATTTTTCAAGTGGAAAATGAGTTTTCTCTATGGAAATTACATTGCTGCATTATCCATATTTGAGTTGAAGTTGCAATAGATCATTATTATGTGGCACTTTATCATTGGTGTCTATGTGGAAAATAATTAGTGGTTTCACACCTCATTATAAGTATATTGTTACGCATTTGGGAGAAAATCAAGAGTGTAAAACCCTACAATGCCAAACAAGTGTTGAAACAATGTCATGTCGAGTACACGCGTGTGGGAGATTTATATGGTGTTATCTGTTATGTCGAAATAATATTATACAATTATGGACTTTTCAGCTGTTATACATGATGTGATATGCACCAAAAAAATCATTATTGACCGAGGCGATAGCCGAGGTCAATAATGATTTTTTGGTACATATCAACATCATGTATAACAGCTGAAAAGTCCATAACTGTTTTATTATATAACCCTCAATTTACAATTATATAAAACAGGTCAATATCAAAAATACAATTATATAAAACAGGTCAATATCAAAAAAACAGGTCAATATCAAAAAAACAGGTCAATATCACTAGATATTTTTTCTAAAAAATTACTTTTTAGCCAATGAAAACGCGTCTATTTATAGGTTATATAATAATAACTGTTATCTTTTATTGGTTAATTTAATGTTATGTGTTGGCGAAATTTATTTATTGTCATCTGTTAATGAGAATATGTATTTACTGTTATCTGTTATCCACAATATGTATCGAGAAAAAATGTCCCCTCCCCTTGGAAATATGTATGTTAGGAGACCCGCTTTTCCCCCCACCCCACCCCCATCCGCCTCGTAGACTGGTTGGCTTGACATAATTTAATAAAGCTAGCAATGATGTTTTAAATTTAACGTGTTAAATAAAAACATTAATTAGAAAGGAGGCATGTAGGGTCAAGTTTTCGATGGTCAGGTTAAGATAAGATACGTTGTAACGATGTTAAGGACTTCAATGATCGACATCAAGTTTTTACAAAACAAACTTCTTTATAAATGCTTTCGTTTTCACAGATTACGCGTATTTTTCTCAAAGTTCTATCGCCCCAACGAAAACCTTCTGGAGAAGAATTGCAGTACAATTCTGCATACATCCTAAGGTGACTTTATTGTTAGAGATTTGGATGCGACGCATTGTTAATTACACTCTCTTGTTAATTTGAGCTCGAGGGGCGTCCGTGGCCGAGTGGTTAACGTATCTGACTTGAAATCACTTGCCCCTCACCGCTGTAGGTTCAATCCCTCAGGGGCCTTGGAATCTTTATGTGAGGAAGCTATCCAGCTGGCTTACGGAAAGTCGGTTGTTCTTCCCAGGTGCCCGCCCGTGCACGAAAATTGCCCGGAGGGGCACCTGGGGTCTTCCGCCACCAGTGGAAGCTGGAAAGTCGCCACATGACCTTAGCTGTTGGTGCGACTATAAAATCTAATTTAATAATCTGAGCGCTGAATACAATAGCGAGTTTTTTTGTGTTTTTTTACATATAAAATCGAGAAATGCTAACCAGTAGGCCGTATGTTCCAAGTCAGTAACTACTGATCGTTCCAAATCAGTAACCCTGTTTTCACCACTACGCGTTGTGCATTGTCCTGTTCATTGACTAGACTATTTAATTTCTCTGTTTATTTAGTTTGTGAATCAGTACGAACCTAAGATGCCTTTGGGTTTGAGTGCTGTGGTTTCCAACATGTCTAAAGGACCATTTCCATTTTTCGCATTAGTTTTATTTTGAGACGACAAGACATAAAGCACTAAAACATTAATTTAAGCCAACTAGGTTACTTGGTTTAGAATTTAGACTCAACCCATTTTAACAATTGTATGTTGATATATCTCAAATGTATCTTATGGAATTTATTCATAAACAACATCAATGTAACGGATCCAGGCTAAGATTTAAATTTATCATACCTCGCATACAACGCCCGTACTAAATCCTCATAGACAATAATGTGTAATTTGTTACTATCGGACGCTAGGGTGATATTGCAGGGTGATAATAAATCACAGAGTGATAGTAAAGAAATTATCGCATGCTTGGTGTGCGTACTGTTTCGGCGACGCCATCGGCTCAGTAGGCCTATGAAAGGGTAAAATTGCTATTATTTAACTCATTCTAACTTCAAAAATACTTTACTGATTTGAATAAACTACCACTGATTTTCATAGTTAAGTTATTTTCAATCCAACGTTATAACTTTCATAGAAACATTTTGAGAAGAAAAAGTTTTTTCAAACTAAAATCAGGCAAAGTGAAATCTGTACTGAAAATTAGCCTGAGGAGATTTCGGTATAATAAAATAAATATCACATTCATGAGAGGGTAATAGGAAGAGGTATAACCTTTCGGATACTGAGTATCACACTCGGCTTCGACAAGGGCGATAATCATATCCTCATATCGGCGTTACCTTGGTTGTAAAGGTGAATAAATATATAATTAACATATAGACGCAGATTACCAGAGCGTGGTATTTCGCGATGACTGCTATAGGTAAACAGCTTATTTTTAACGCTGCAATTCGAAATTTACATTCTCGTAAGTTTGATATGGTTGTCACGTTTTTGGACGTCTTCGTCAAACGTACTGCATAGCTGCAGTATTGTACTGGTGTTTTAAATTATAAATGATATATCGTTTAATATTATGAAAAGCATATTATTTATTAACAGTATTATATTTCCATCAATCATAGTTTACCATGGTATATACTGGTATAAGTGATTTAAGACAATGATTGAGAAGAATTGTGCATAATATTTGTATTCTATCACAGATGTTTCATGCTTGTGTTATTTTACTGATCCTTTGGAGACATCGGGTCCATTATAGGCGGCAACCGCTATCTGCAGGTGAGTTTACAAGGTGTTGCTTCTTACATTAACTATCGTGAACATATTCAATAACACGGTCTGCTAATCAATTCTCTTTGTTGTTTCCACAGAATCTCCCTTTCAGAAATATGCATATAAAAAGGTCTGGATACGAATGGCAAGGTTATCATGAGAAAAAAACTCGTTTGACTTACCGCCTGAAACCCCTTTATAAAATTGGACAGACATACCCAGGATTTTCAGACTTATTCCAGCTTTCAAATGTAGAAGGTAAAACACACTTTAAAGTTCATATCCGACCATAAACAGGCACATTTTACAACAGATGTACACCGTTTCTAAACCTACTGGCGACGATATATATACAGGTATATAACTTACATATTTTGAGAATCCAAACAAGGATACATAATATAAACGGCTTTAATCAGCCAGACCAATCCACACAACTGGATCGTCGAATTATGAGTTAACAACTCGTAATATATATTTTACGCATTTTCAATCAGGAGTATTTTAATAACCCGTGAATAAACCTATACTTTTAATTGGCACTTATACATTATTATATGACCTATACATGGATAGAGTTTTGATAAAAGGGTTTATAGAACAATTGTGGCGTTATTTGACGTGTTAGTTTCTTTAACCAAACAAATAAAATATTACTGGACATGTGCTTCCGGTCAAATTGTTTCCTACGCAAAGGACAACACTTTGTATTTAGCGTCAAATACGATCACGACTTGCCCATTACGTTAACTACTATGGGTTCGGATCTGCATTATATGTTCGTTTAGCTTTAGTGTATATGTATTATGAGCCGGAGGTCTTATATTACGATATAATTGCGTTTGTAAGAGGTAAAACATAAAGGATTCCCCACATTCAGGCAGTATAACTGGTGTGTGTCTTACCCGCCAAACCTCAAGGCTAACCTTGAAATAAAAGACGATGAAAAACGGATCGTTGCTAAGTCCGCGTGTTCTTTATCACAAACATGATATAATATATGAAAGTGAAACAGAAAAAACGCAGCTTGGTGATTTTTTTTGTAGTTTATTTAAAGTGACACATGGCAATCTTGAAGTTTTTATCGAGCGTTGAAATTAACGCCTCGAATTATTTATCCGGTATCATTTTCACTGTAAACCTGCTTGCATATAATTAAGTAAAACTTTGAGTTTTTATTTGTTTATATTATTCTAACATAGGTTTAAGTATATTACCGGTGCAATATAAGCAACAGTTAATAACAGGCAAAAACAATTTGCTTTATACTATTCTTATAAGTAATATTAAAGAAACTAACCCGCCAAACAATGGCAAAAGCTGTTAAGGACAAATCATAATGTGTATATGCCTATTATAGGTATAGGTTTATTCATGGGTTCTTATAGCAGTGATATATATAGAATACCAGTGATCGAATATGCGTAAAATCAATTATGAGTTGGTATCTCTTAATTCAACGCTGCATTTTTGGGGTTTAGCCTGACTGGTTAAAGCCGTTTGATATTGTGTCAATAGATGTGTATTTTTAAAATATGTAAGTTATACATATTCCTCGTCGTCAGTAGGTTTAGAAACAGTGTCTACTATATGTTGTAAAATGTGTCTGTTGTTGGCGGGATAGCTACTTTAAAAACATGTGTCGCACTCGGAACTGCAAATGACATGTTGACGGCTCGTAGCCTGTCATTAATTTAGCTGCGAATAATTAGCGTGAGCTTTTTCTTCTGAGATCGTCTAGCACAGCGTACACCATTCATTTGCAAAGAAAATATAAAAGCCTGCGTTCCCGTTATAGAACAATATACGAACTTCATTCATTCATTAAACAACCCAACATGTCCATCATTTGCATGAACATAATGATACTAATTACTTGTATCACCAGATTCGCTGTACAAACACAATGAGGACCTGTAATGTTTTAGGACAGTTTTGGTTTCCTGAATATTCCACACTAGACCAGTGTTCTTAACAAATGTAGATATAGTTATTGCATATACATGATTGTGTTACTGATCATATTTAGGGTTGTATTTTACATTAAAATATTATGTCGTCTCGACATAAATCTATGTTTAAAGTAATATTCAATTTTTTAAAAAAAAAGCGTTGTAAATTACAATATTAACAGCATTGTTAAACGGACATGATTTGTTTTAAACAAATCTGCTTTACCAATAACGCTTATACATGTCGGCCTTTGACTTTGCATAGTCGGTCAAAGGAAATATGTAGACTAACGCTGTTTAAGTATAATACCGCTTAAGCCCGTGCTGTGGTAGCGTGAGCCGTGCTATGGTAGCGTGAGCCGTGCTATGGTAGCGTGAGCCGTGCTATGGTAGCGTGAGCCGTGCTATGGTAGCGTGAGAGGTGTTGCACTTTTAAACTACCTCTCATGAACAGACTCAGTAAAACCGAGTCTGCTACTGTTTATGTTCGTTGCTCCCCTTTCAGTATTTATTTATTGGATTGTAGTGATAATCAGGTATACGGCTTAATTTAACTGCGTTTTAGTTAATACCGAACATATTCGTGTAATACAGATGCTCTGCATAAAAATGCACATGCGCGTGTGAATTATAGTACTTTCTTAGATTAAACTGTTTTGTCGCAGTTTTGATTTCATTTTGGATAGTCATTACTTGTGATTATGTTTTGTTGTGTGGCGCACTTGAAGAATAAACAATTAGTTATACATATTCTACACCACTGTAAGCCAATGACAGTTAGACTGGTAATCATTCCGTCTTAGTTAGTATGCTTGTTTTATTGTTAAAAGTTACGTTTTATTATTTAGGCCAAGAATTCATCCTCTATATATATATGACACTAAATAGCAAGGTACTAATTATTTCAAATGGTAATATAAATATTGAAACACAAGCATGAGAGAAAGTTATCCGACTCCGTTTTATTGAGTCTGCTCATGAACATTTTTATAACATGCAAATCGGCGTAAGCGTATTTTACTAATAGTCACACATATTGGCGTCTCTTTTCATTTAAGGTAATGTTTCTCAATTTCCCATCTGCCCATTAAACCAACAAATATAAATTTATAATTCTACAGAAACATGAGTTTTCAAAGATTATATTCTATCAAACTGCATATGTAGTTGTAATTTCAAATAATGTTTGCATGTATGTCATAATTATGTTATTTTGTTCATGACTGTGACAGATTTACTATCATTTTCAAGCGGTGTTTTGTTTAAATGATTTTATTATAAATGCAAGATATTTTGAAGATTATCATGTTTATATATCTTAGCACAAATCAAGATATGCATAGTATTTTACCATATCATACAGTTTCTACAAGTGTTTGATAACTATTAAAATTAATTATTTTCTAGTTGCACGAAAATCCATTTCTATTTTAGAATTATTATTGACAATAATTAAACATACTTAATGTAATTATCGGAAAACGTACCTCTTATGTTGCAAGTAAGTCCGTGGCATGTGAGACCAACACGTATCTCCATATAACGTTAAACTTGTTGATAGATCATGGCATTTAAATGTCTTCTTGTTTTAACACACCGCTAAACACGATTTTATTTTAATTACTTAATTAATCATCAATGATGGCAGTTAGATTTAACTGCCTAAACAATGCATCAATTCATCAAAGGTAATAGATAACAGGGAGCATGTGTGAATGGTTAATAGTTAATGAATATTCGTGTTTTGTTTGTTTAGTTAATTCATTACGAGAAAAAAATGTCTCTTTGCAAGTTTTATTTGTCGATTTGGGCGTGGTTTTTAAGATTAAACAAAAAAAATCAAGTGCGATTGCCCTCGAAATGGTATTACGTCGTAATGTCTCCTCCACAAATGTGTTGTATTGCAAATTTCGACCACAATAATCAACAATATTTTTTATTTGCCGCCCTAATAGTCGTCATAAAACTGATTTATATAGACTTTGATTATGATTATAAAAAATACATTTGAATTATAATTCTTGATATCCTGAGAGCAGACAAAACTGTGTGATAAGCATTGGGAAAACCATGTATACATCAGACATAAGTTTTCAGTTATGAGTTTAAAACTGGTAATATACATGTTTTATCACTGAATATACTATAGTACGGTATATAACGATAGTCTTAAAGTCACGAAGATGTAAAATAGTAACATTCATAAGATCCTTAGTTATAATCCCTTTCAAACAATATTTATTAAAGGTATTAAACGTTTTGTCAAAATAGGTTATGACCCTATAATTTTGCAGTGCAATTCATGTTTAATGGTTGACCCGTTCTCAGTTCACCACATTGCTTTTTTCTTTGATTGTGCGATGACCGGACAGATTGCGGACCCTATGTTAACGTCTACCTAAATTCTGAAAGTTTGGTGTTTGTATTTAATCTTGTTTTGTTATGCCTTTACTAGTTATGCTGTTTTTTTTTCTAGCTTCTATCAACTCATTGAATCCTTGCTTTATGGCTTTCTAGGCATCTTTTTTATATTAAAGTAACTAGTCCGCCAACAACAGCCAACTTTTACAACATAATCACACCATTTCTAAACTTACTGACGACGAGGTATATATATATGTATGTGTATATAACGTACATATTTTGAGAATCAAACCTCTATAGACACAATATAAATGCTTTTAACCAGCCAGACCAAACACAAAAACTGGAGCGTCGAAATAAGAGTTACCAGCTCATAATTAATTTTACGCATATTCAATCATTAGTATTTTAAGAACCCATAAACCTTTACTTTTAATCGGCACATATACATTATAATATTACCTAAACACCTGGCCTGGAATTCACCAACCATTCTTGAGAATATTCTTAGACTTAAGCCCAAATATGCAAATTTCAATCACACATATTTCTATAAATTTAAAGGATAAACGTTCATAAGAAGCAGCTATGTATAAATATGATAAATTCTAATGAATAACAACTTCATACAAGTGTTTATCTATAAAGGTCATGGGAATATTTGTGAATGAAATTTGAGTACTTGAGCTCAAGTCTAAGAATAGTTTGAAGAATGGTAATGGTTATTTTGCCGTTATTTGGAGGTTAGTCCCTTTAATAAACCTTTACTCCTAATCGGCACATATACATTATAAAATGACATGAACACCTGGATGGAGTTTTGATAACGTGTGTTGTAGTCTTATTTTGCCGTTATTTGACGGGTTATTTCTTTTAATATATACATCTTTGTGTTATATTGCCTATTAATGCCACCAGATTTGCCTGCCGGGATTTCTTCTTTTTACTCTGTCCCGCTTAACTGGGATGTTGGGATGACAAAAGGGTAAGTGTGAGAATTGTTGCATCATAGAAACTGGTTTAATCGTCGCTTCCCCATCACTACCCCCACCCCCACCCCACCCCAACAACCTCACCAGGTTTTTTGCCACTGACATTTTCGAGACAGTACCCCTACTGTCAACCTTTTTAGGTTTGTGGTGTCGCATACGTTGATTCTATTTTTCCTTGTAATCGATATTTTGATATAGTTTTTCATTGTAATTGATCTTTTCTTATAATTGTTCTTATCTTTTTATATAATTTGTCATTGTAATTGATCTTTTCATATCATTTTCTCTTGTAATTTATCTTTTCATATAATTTCCTTGTAATTGATCTTTTCATATACGGGTTTTGGTTGGCCGTGTTCCATGAATGCTGCATTTCCTGTTCGATTTTTATACCTATTTTAATGGGGAAATTATATGTGTTAAACATCCTATTATTTGTTCAATGCTATCGTGTCAATCCTTTATCAGTGTTTTATGACAATCAAATAAACCAGGAACTCAATAAATGTTCATCGCTCGTAAGTAAACTTAGCTTACGGTGATTGAGGGTGATTTGAAACGGACGGCGTCGTTCTGGTGAATAGAACACTGCACAGCTGATGTGTCTTATCATGTTGTTTTGCAGAACGACGCTTGGTGGTTCTAAATTAACATTTAATGATTATTGAGAGACAGTTTAAATGTTACTTATTAATGGTATAAGTTCTCATTCATTTGTACCACACTGTATCTATATGAAGGCAATTCGCCTCCTTATAGATGTAATGTTGTACAAAAAAATGTAGTGTACAACAGATCGCTATAAAATATCTTATCAAATGTATTTGTAATTTACAACAATACATACTGTTGTTATTATAAAAATACTACTGACATTATCTGGATATGGATTTATGATACTCTGATCTTATTTTTAACAAGTGGAGCTCGACTGGCTATTTGCCTATGGTGCGGATAATCTGAGGACAGGTGTATTAATCTTACTCTAAAGGTCTCACTAAACAGTTATTTCCCTTGCCAGTCACGGTAGGAACTTTCTGGAGCTTAAAAAAAGATCTGTTTATTCGGTTCTTGCTTATTTCTTAAAATGTGCAAATATTTTCTCTTTTTTTGTTGCAGGTGACAAGAATGGGACAAGTTCATGATTTCATACAGGTTAGGATATGCCTGAATGTTTCTGAGCCCAGATCTGAGAATCTAATACTGGGTAGTAATACATTTGAAAACGTCAGTGAAATGGACAAATTCAAGAGGGTCTCTTCAAACTATTGATATTAAAAAAAAGCAAATTGGTCAACCCCGTGTTTTTTGTTGGATATTTCATGCAACAGACATCAAGTTTCACAATGAAAATATTTTTAAGAAAATTCATTAAGTTCTACAGTGGTCCAGAGGGGTCCTGCTACATATGCAGAGCTATGCAAAATTAACTGTGTTGTGAGACGTAAAGCATGTTTTGAACCAAATACATTTTTGGTGCAAAACTTGTTTCAATGTTTAAAAATAAACTCCTCAAAATAACTTAAATAGAACAGTAATAATTACTTAATATGTAATATTGTGGATTTCATATTCATATAAAAAGTTAAATTATGTGTGTAATGTAACAATTTTAAAAGAATACAACTAAACTTAAACATTAAAAAAACAATTCAATTACAACACTTTAAAAAAATGATCCAAATCTAAACATGATCCTTATATTATTTTGAGGAGTATATGAAGTGTTATGGAAAACTTTCTCACTGAGTGGCTACCAGTGTAAACCCCGATCAGCATGCAAGCCTGCACATGATGCCATGTTGATCTAGGCATACACTGGCGGGAGAATCAATGTTTTTGACTGTGGCAGCGAATGGGTTAAAGAAAAACAACTACATTTTTGAGTGCAAACGTGTTTTCAGTGTTTAAAAATATATACAGAAGTGTTGCTAGTCTTGATCATCTTCGACGCTTGATTGTAAATACAAACGTCTTGACAATGTGCAGAAACACATTTGAAACCGGAAGCACGTGACCGTATTTATTTGTTTTTTAATCAAAGTATTTCTGACCATCCGCATTTAGTTCGTCGATATAACGATGAAGTTTCCCTCTTTGTTTATATTTTTTCTGTCTGCCTTTCGGTATATCTTGGATAGCAGTTGTTTCTGTCTCAGACATGCAGAAACTATATACCAGCATCTCGGCAAAAGTCAACCCTTTTTTAGAAGCACTGTTCTAGATGTTTGTCTTGAAAACAAGCAAGCGTCGCAGATGATCTAGACTAAAGTGTTACCGGAAGTAAAGCATTCACAGAATGCAGCCAACGAAAGAAAAAACGCATCTTAAACA
Source organism: Cyrtodaria siliqua (assembly GCA_037043455.1). Taxonomy (NCBI): domain Eukaryota; kingdom Metazoa; phylum Mollusca; class Bivalvia; order Adapedonta; family Hiatellidae; genus Cyrtodaria; species Cyrtodaria siliqua. Next base: position 93,090 of record JAWPHD010000276.1, on the reverse strand, counting down.
TCAAAGACATTGTCATATATATATACTGCAGGAAAAAAGAAAAGCAACTCGGGAATTCCCGCTATATATTGTTTGCTGCTGTAAATCGAATGGTACATGGCTATATTAGACCTTTCCTTTCGGGGAAAAGACTAAAACAACACGTACCATTCCAGAAGTTATCCTTTCAAGGTTTTATTATTGATAGAATACGCGTTTGGTTCAAGCAGGTGAGACAACTTAAGATGGATAATTTTGCAATCTCTTTACATTAAATTCAGTACTGAAAAGGCTCAAATTTTCAAAGCGAAACTTCAACATTTAAGAATTTCGTGTTACAAAGTGTACGGTGATTAAAAAGCCAACTACAGCTGCAACCGTTTTCTTACAAAATATCTTGTGATTTAATTCTCTGGAATATTACATGGAATCGAGCGTGCAGTATATAAATTGTATAGCGAAAATTCCCGAGTTGCGTTTCTTTTTTCCTTTAGTATAGTTGTGTCAGCCAGTACCAGCTCTACACAACAAATAAACATGCGTCAATCTTCTGGAGGTCAGTGACCTGGGCCCGGTGTTATGAAACTGACGACAATTTTGATAGTAAATTAATTTTTTTAATTCTTTACTGTGATTTTACAGTTCACAAATGAACGCGATTTCATTTCATTTTCTTATACATTTAATATTTCTGATAATTTTCTACATTGAATGCTAAGGTGCAAATGTGAACGATTTTAAAATTTGAGATTTATCGTAAGATGTTTAATAAAACGTGGCCCAGCATCTCATTTATTTCTAACCTCTATAATCTTGATAGAGTATGCAAGGACTCGTCAATGATGAGCATAGGCTAAATTGTTTAACATTCTGGGTATCTCGTATCAATGGAAACAACACACATTTGAAATGGTACTATACAAACGTCAGTATGTCAGTTTCAAAGATATATTGCAGCCAATGGATTTCAGAGAAGAAGGGTTGAAATTAAATTAAATTGTTTCCCGATGCGATAGCGTCTAACATGGTCCTGTTTGCTATCAATTTTAATAAGAATGGTATATTACGATTCGGATAAATAAATACTCTAGCAAACGTCATTTCAAACTTTTTATGAAAACGAACATAGTGAAATAAATTGTACAAACTTCGTTAGGGTCTATACAAGGAACGTACACATGAACTATAAAGTTGACCTCCTATTTTGAGAGATGGTTTTAACTATTATTAAGCTCATACAATTTTAATAACATGTGATATAGTATGATGCATTAGCGACATACATACTGTAAAGCATTACATTCAATTATCATTGATCTCAATTTCTTTTCTTATACGTATCAAAAAGGACTATATCGGTTAATATGAACGTTAAACCAGAGGTTCTATTTAATAACACGTTTGTAATCTTGTTTTTCGTTTCGTCAAGACATGTGGTATTATTTTAATTATTCATTATCTGAGTCTACACTGGTCATAAAATAGATGTTTTCGACTGTGGCAGCAAAAGGATTAAACTGCAAAAAAAAACGAGTGTAAATCGTCTGCTCTGATTGCATGAACATATTTTAAAGCTTTCAAGTCGATGTGTTTTCATAGAAAGTTATAACACTTTTACAACTTGGTATATAGGATTTTGTTAAGTACTTCAAATTTGAACAGCTTTCGATGTTCCTGATTCTAAAATATGCCAGCTAAAATTATGCTGACATCATGTTTTCGAAATATTTAATGTTAATGTTGAATTACTGTCATTTGAATTTCAAACGATATTCAATTAAAAGGGAGGTAATTTAGGATTATTCATTTTTCATTGTCTTATAGACGGAGAATTTTAAATAAATGTGTCAACCTTTTATGTATTTCTTTTTTATATTATTCCAAACCAATTTTCGATTCATGTTATGTGTTTTACCTGCACATTTCATATAAAGGGAGGGTAACTCTCAAAAGATGTAACAGTTTCGACAAAAAAACAAATGTTACAAACTATGGGTTAAAACAAAATACTTATCACACAACTGTTCTAAAATATATTTAAGACAAGAAAATCACTTAAGATACAAAAGTAAGTAATTAGGAATTTTGTGCAGCGTACATACAAAACCCACACATCACATACATATACATCACATTTCATCCTTAATTGACCAATTAATTGTAAGTGTTTGTTAATAGTTTATCATCTGTCTTACTGGCAAAACTTAAAATAAAAACATGACAAATGAATGTTAAGGACGCAACTCCCATCTTCCCGATAGTTTTTTTATATAACCTTCATTCATGTACTTGTATAGTGTGATTAATTACTTATTTGAATTGTTCGAAACAAATGTTATTTTGCATGTTACTTATTTTTGATTATACTGCACCAATAAAATTATAAAAGTTTAAACCTATGATAGAATAATGAAGAAAAACTAAAAATCAAAATAACATTATATTTTATTTAATTATATGAATGCAGATGCAAAGTAAACATCTACATAAATAACGAAAAGAAAAGTAACGTTTGTTGTTTTGTCTTCAATCTGGGTCCGTATTCACAAAGCAACTTAGCAGTATCTTAAGTCAAAATTTATCAAGATTTTAAACACATTTTTCTACCGTTTTGAAACATCTTCTTTATGCGTTTAATAATGCTATGGATTAATAAAACCCACTGCTAAATATTTATCTGAAAATAGATGGATTATAGTGTCCCTGAGAGGTTAATAAGGATATTTAAAAATATGTAAAATTCTTAAATTTTGACTTAAGTAATATGTCCCACTTAAGTTGCATTACGAATACGGGTCCTGCCAGGGCCCGGTTTTATGAAACAACTTACGACAATTTTGATCGTAAGTTAATTTCTTAAATTCTTTACTTTGATTTAAAATTCATAAATGAACGTGATTTCATTTCGTTTTCTTATGCATTTGATATTTCTGCACATAATGGACTCAAATTGTCTACATTGAATGCTTAGGTGCAAACATGTGAACAGTTTTAAAATTTGAGACTTATCGTAAGCTGTTTAATAAAACGTGACCCAGGTCTTTTCGTGCCTTTAACGGTTTATTCTTATTTTCCTCCGGCTTCTGGCAAGTAATGAATACCTACTTGGTGGTTTTCTATTCTTTTGTATGCATATATATATTGATATTTGCGTTGTGTATATAGCCTATTGCAGCTGCCGAATCTGTTACACGATATAGCCTGGAAGGAATTGTCGCATGCTTTGATTCTGTTTATCCATTTACTTAAAAAATAATAAATACGTACCTGTATTCTATTGGTGAATAAAATACAGTTAGGAGTTCGGATGCGTAGTAAATTAAATCACGAGTGCGTATTTATTATTTCGATTCTAACACGACAATAACCCCATTGTTTACGCTATTGTGGGGGCTCTATATTAACTAATCAGGCTACTTTGTTTACAGGCTGTTCCATTGGGCGCCCCCGTATGTAAAGTTATGCGCGGTACAGTATGTTTAAATACACTTGTAGTCACGTGACAAACAATTAAGTCATTGCTTACGTCATATAGCGTGCTCTGTATGACGTCCAACGTTCTCAGCGTGGTAATGTTATGTGTATTGCTGCATATGATGGGTTAATATCGGGGGGTGGGGGGGGGGGGAGGGGGGTTGGGGTTGGGTGGGTGCAAGGTTTGGGAGCATGGCAAGTTTGATGTAATTAAAATATCATTAAAATTAGTTTGTCTTCGTGACGTATATTTACCAAAATGTTTATTTACTTTCGTTTTGTGACGTTAACAGTTTAAAAAGTGACGTCATGTAGCATGGCGCTTCCAACGGATGAAACATACGCGGGGAATTAATGGAACAGCCGTATTTTACCGTAAAATAACATACAGGTGTCTCTGTTCTTTGTGTATATGAAAGACTGCGCAGGTCGTGTTTGAATTGTGTTTACAATACATATTTTTGGATGGACGAGTTCAGTGCATGCTGCATTTTTTGTTCGACTTTTGTATCTACATACTGAGGCTTTAGTACGTATGGACATTCACACTTAAAGATGAATGGCCACCCTTTTTGTAGTATATCAGTTAACAAATTTGAGGTAAATCTGAATTGTATAGCTGCACAACTATTGCCAGATAATTGTTAAATACATTTACTTGTGGAATAATTTACCCATTCAAAGTTTTCTACGTCATAAACTTGGTTTTCACAGACATTGCAATGCGTGAATTATAAATATCTATTGTTGTGTATTGATTTCGATTTAAATAAACATAAACATGTTCATGAAACAAAACATGGCCGGAGAGTTTTAAGTTTGTTTAGTGATGTGCAGCTAAAAAGTCGCCTCGACTACAATAGGTAGTGTTGTTACTAACTGGTTCTTTAGGTTCATCAAGCCCATTCTTTGTGGCTCTTTCTTTTGTATATTGTCTTGTTCGTTATTTTTATATTTATATTCATATTTCATATTGCATAATTATTTTCATAATTAATTTGTTCTTTGTTTGTTGTACAGCGCGAATCTAAGGTGCCATTGCGTTTGGGTGCTGTGATTTCTAGTGGACCCCTTTTCTCATTTTTAACCTATAATACCGCTTAATGTGGTACTAAGGGCGTGAACGGTTTGCCCTTTTTATTATGTCTGATGAACAGAATCATAAATACATTTTTAATAACACTGTATGCGAAATAGTTATAGTTTTAAACTTTACTTTTGATTATGATTTGCATGTCCTGTCTGGGATATATTTAAGAGAGAGTCAGTGTGAACTTTGATTTTGGACAATGAACACCTAAAATTAAACATAAATTAAGAATTTTGAGTTTGAAGATTGTTTTATTCCCCAAATTTCAACATGGTCTGACTCTAAACTGAGTCTGTTACTTAACTCTCTGCTTTGTGTTTGTTGTTACTAAGGGATTCCATTTTCATTCTTTGAACATGAATGGTAAACAGGCGTGATCACGATTTGAACATGTGGTATATGTTTGTGAACATTGGTTTAAATTGTATTTTCTACTATATCTTTTACAAATACAATATAGGACAAGAACGGAAGAATGGACTTCTTCCGAGTGTTGCTTTGTTTAATAGGATAAATTGCATGGTTTAGAGTGAGGTTTGTTGCTCTCTAGGACCTTGTTTAAACGCAGAGCGGCTTTTTTGCTATCGACCGTTCCAAGGCGGTAGCCCTATTGTCAATCCGTTTGTGTTTGTGACGTCATATGCTTGGCTTCTTATTAACTTTGTAAGTGTTGTTTGTTTTAATGCCTAGTTTTGGTTGACTGTGTTATTTGAGTATTCTGTTAATGCTACATTTCCTGTTCGACCTTTTACCTACGTTTAGAGCAGTAAATATAGAATATTATGTCAGTACCTTTTACTATCAAGTTTATTAGGCGAGGCTTAGAAAACGAAGAATGGCGAGGCTCTGCCGAGCCATTCTTCGTTTTCGTGCCGAGCCTAATAAACTTGATAGTAAAAGGCACTGACATAATATTCTATTTATCATGTAGATTATCCATATTTTCTGTATGAATTACTATTATTATTTCTCAGAATGGTACGCTTATCGAGGACGTCGCCATGTTTTTGTTTTTTGTTTGTTTTATGACGTCAGGCAACGTTACGTGCATGACGTCAGATAACGTTACGTACAATAAACGCCGAGGGATTCCGCATTGATTTGCTTTATTGGCCAGTGCCTAATTAAAGCAAAATTTAATAGGTCACCCCTTTATTAGGCAGAAAAGTGCATATCTGCATGATAAAAGCCTTTAATTACATAGTCATTGAAACAAAAAATACAAAAAAAACTATGATACAAAGTATCACATAGCGGCGATAAAATAATTTATATGATAGACTATGTTATGGAATTGGGAATAATGAAGTAACAAGACGTTTTGATGTGTATAACAACACTTTTAATGAACAAATGTGTATGTATGAAGCACGGTTTAAGAAATATGAGAAAATGGAAATGTTATGTACCTTTCCGGAAAAAAATGATGGTCCTTTAGTCTATATACAGAAAATGTAAACACCTGTTGATGAACAACGTGATCCCTATATGCCTGCTATGCTACCACGCAACACAAAATGCAATCTATTTGTGTTTAACGACATTTATGCAACTAGAAATCCTGTCAGTGTCTCCAAATCAAAAACACCTGCATGTGCCGATTGAATATTAATAGCCTTACTCCTTGAAAGGCCTTATAGTGCCAAATGATGCATTGGTTTAAAAACTGTATTTTGAAGTTTTGCAGTTTGGCTTTATTACAAAAGAAATATAATACAATTGCACTTATTGCTTAGATATAAATGCGCTCTGCACATTATTTCATACTTATGGAGATTAATTCTCTGATTCTGGTAATTACAAAGAAAAAATATAGCTTTGTGGGCAAACACAAAGCCAAATATAACATAATTTGTCAAAAGTACAAAAAGAGACTACCTCAGCAGAAATTCATCAACCAGACACTTTTTGTGATATGCCAGAAGTAAAAAAAAATTAAACAACAACTGAGCCTCTGTTAGTTGTTTTTTTCAACATGCATTATAAACCTATTAATGTTTTCATATACTATATAGCCAAACTATTATTTTCCAAATGCCATATGATTTTTGTTTTAATTTTCATCATATTTTTATTTTTTAACGTGTTTTTATCGATATAGATTTTTTTCATATGCCATATGAGAAAATGTTTTCCATATGGGACTCCCTAAATGGGCCTCAAAACTGAAGGGAACACGTCAAATTGTTCAGTTCAAATTCAAACAATCAAGTGGCTTGTCAGCTCTTACTTTGCACTGTCTAGGGAACAGCCAGTCTCTGTTACAGTATTTTACATTATGAAGTGTGTTTAGTGTTTTGTATATAGTGATATAACCATGCAATGCCATAAAACATGTTTTTAATTTGAAAACTAAAACAGAATATAAGAACTGTAAAAAAGAGAAAAGATTTCAGTACCAAACTTTTACCTGAACCACACTTTTATTTTATTTTGGCCTAAACTCCATTTTCAATTAAAATGTGTCATCGTGTAAAAAATTATAAGAAACATTAAATTATAAAATAAATTCGATCTGTTTTATTCAATTAAATTGATCATGAATAATAATAACAAGTATCATGAAGAAGAAAAAACTTTAAATAAGACACTATTCTTAAAAACATTATTCTTACGTAAATTGCTGCAAGATTTCTAGGTCGTACCAGGGCCCTGTATCCAGGCCTAATATTCCTGAAACGTTTGAGCACAAGAATCGTTTTTTTTTAAAAAAAAACAAACATTTTACAAGCAAATTACTACATCTACCTACAGAAACAAGTACTTTTAAAGGTAATTTAACAGAAATTGTCTGAAAATCATAATACTTACCCACACTTTTGTGTTGATAGGGTTTTCAAAAAAATTAGATTTTGAGTCTGAGTCAGATTCTTGTGCTCATACATTTGATGAATTTAGGCCGGTCGGACATATGTTTTAATACATACACTGTGGTTCCGTACTATATAGCCCATTTCACCGGTACTTCGGAAATCTCCGTACAATGTTCGGAATGTCAGTCACATGGCGCAAAGTCACATGACTTCAAGAACTTATCAGATGCTGGTAGTCAAATAAGTATCAACAAGCACACAGTAAACAGTTTCAATGTTTATATACCGAGTTAAAAAGTATGCGTATTCGTTCGCTAAAACACCGCAGTCGTTAGTACTATTCTATACAGAAACCATCTCGACTCATTCCTTGGAAACTAGATCGGATTTCAAGGCTACAAGAACACATGTTGAATTGTTTACATTGGAGCATGTACGCGTTAAGTTAGAACCGGTGTTAAAATGGAAATTGTTCATTGTGTTTTTGAATTGTGTCAACAAGCATGCTTTATTTTTTGTTTTTCTACAGTTCGAAACACAGTAATAACATATATATGTCATGCGTTCAAGTTATAGTCTGACATTTAATAACAGTTTTGTATTGTTTTTGATTCACATTGGGCACCGTTACAATGAATATTTAATGTGCCTACCAGCATTTGATTGCTCGACCTATTTGGCTACTCGGAGATAGCTCGTTATTATCCGTGATCGTTCGGCAAATGTCGGGGTGAAATGGGCTTATATAGGAGTCGGCTATTTATAGCTCAGATTGTATTGGCGAGTGTAGATTAAAGTGGACTGCTCTACCAAAATTCACCAGCTCGATCGCGGGTGAAATGGTCGCTTTGCATTAAACATATACTTTACACCAGTCCAGTAATTTTTGACTGGGTCGGTATTTATTTCTATAAAACTAACAGGTATCAACTGCTACATGAAACACAGTCAAAATCCATACCAATTTACAAACCCCATACCATTTCCAATAAACCGTCTGAAATAGAGGCGGCTATCTTTAGATCGCCGCCAATAATACCATAATAGTACTAGTTTTAAATGCGGGGGCATATGTTGAAAGTTATGTATGATAGTTTGAATTAGATGATGTCATTGTTCATAGTTTTACAGTAATTGTATACCCTAAAAAATAGATATAAAAATCGAACAGGAAATGTAGCTTTTACAGAACACACCAAAAACAAGCATTAAAACAAAAAAGCCATTACTAGGTTATTAAGAAGGAAGGCAGGTGACATCATAAACACAAACAGTTAACAACCTCGCTATTATCCTATTGCCACTCCAATACAACAGGACATGGTAAACAACCCCACGCCAGGCTATATTCTTTAACAAATTAGGAATTAAAAGGCAATGTAAGTATAACACAAAGATGATCATGTATATATGAATATAAAAAGCTTAGAAACCCAGAAAAGCAAGTACTCAATGACTTGGCAGAAGCCAGTGCAACACGAAAATAAACCATTAAGGGTATAACAATATAAACAATGGCATGTTATAATGTTTAAGGCAAAAGTAAAAGAAAGAAAAGCAAAACAACAACAATGTTAAGGGCGATAGAAGGTGGTTGGTGGGTGCCTGGTATCATGTACGTACTTATGAAAGACTAGACCATACTTTTTCTCACGTAAGTTCATTATCACCAAAGACAAGAAGTGTTAGATCTGTGTTTGTAGATTTATTGAGTGGATTGAATGAATTAAAAAGAAAAAAAATCACGTTCATAGTTTTCACATTTACACATCGCCGAATCGATCATGTCTTTCGAATATGTCATTTTATTACATTTCTATGCGTGAAAGATCGGGATTTCTCAGTGCAAGAATATTCATACTCGCTAAATATTAATAACTAACTCAGAACACAATAATAACTAACGTTGCTAACTTAGATGATTTTAATTTTGATATTGTTAATTATCCCCATTTGGTTGGGGATGTTCCCCGAGCAACTTCGTATGGGGTGTATGTATCTCAACTTATTCGTTTTTCAAGAGCTTGTACTCGAGTTGAGGACTTTAATATTCGTAATCTTTGTATAACTAAAAAGCTAATCAATCAGGGTTACCGTTACCATAAACTTCGTAAAACCTTTGCAAAATGTTATTATCGTAACCCTGATCTTCTTTCCAAATATAAAAGCAATTTAAGGACTCTTCTGCGACAAGGATGATCACAACCTGACTTCTATGGTGATGTGATTTATAAACTTCGAAATATTCTTGGTCATGATCACTTTCATTCTATCTTTGTTAAACTTGTTAAAAAGTTTATCAAAAGGGGTTATGACCCTATCATTTTGCAACGTACTGCATGCTTTGTGGTGGACCCTTTTACAGTTCGCCACTATGCTTTCCTCTTTAATTGTACGATGACCGGACAGGCTGTGGACCCTATGATGACGCCTACCTAAAGCCCATTGGGACGGTGGCGTTTGATGTGTGTCTATGATCTTTTTTGTCGTGCCCTTGGTGGTTTATTCTCTTGTTGCTCTGGCTTCTGCCAAGTCATTGAGTACCTTCATTGTGGCTTTCTAGGCTATTATACTATTATATTTACACGAGCATATTTGTGTTTTACTTATATTGCCTATTGATGCTGCCTTGTTGGTTAGAGATTAGATCATGGCGGGGATTTCTTTATTTACACTGTCCTGTTTTATTGGGATGACAGTAGAGTAAGTGTGAGGTTTGGTGCACCCTAGAACCGGTTTAAACCCCCATTGGCCTACTTTGCCACTGACCGTTCCAAGGCGATAGCCCTATTGTCAACCCTTTTTGTGTTTGTGATGTCGTTTGCATTTATTATTACTTTTGCTTTCTTGTTTGTCTGTTTGCGTGTTTGTTTCTGTGTTTTGTGGTTGACTGTCCTCCTTGAATGCTACTTTCCCTGTCCGATCTTTTTATATTTCTTAGAACACAATAATAACTAACGTTGCGACGTTGAGTCTTGACGTCAACAAAGTGTTGCTGACGTCGATGTCATCCGCCGATAACGTTCAATAAAGCGCATATTTGTTTGCAAAAACGTAATTTAAAATGTAATAAATAGATTATTTAACTGCTGGGATCGATTATTGGGTAATCCTTCACTTGGTGGTAGACGTGCTTTGCTTTTTCACTCATTCGCGTGCGCTCGTTCGTGAAAAGAACCACAAGTCTACCACTCGTGAAGGATTTCCCTATAATCGATCCCAGCAGTTAAATAATCTCTTAATTAAGGACCTACACATGGTGCGCAGTCTGGTGTGTATATTCTGCAGGATTACCTTTGCTATTCCAGTAATTCTTAGAGTGTTTGAAGCAGTAGAGCCTTTATAAACAATATAAGTCTCGAATTGTTTAATGCTGTCATGAACCACCGACAGGGAATGAAGGAATTGGCAGCGATTGATACAGTCGGTAGTGTCCAGAACGCAATATATAAAAACGTATGAAATGAGAAATTTGGAAATCGTCAAACACAATAAATACAAAAAATATTGCAGTTTTGGTTTGATAGTTCAAGAACAGTAGTGAAACGTGCTTGCCACCGTTCACGCCCTCTAGCCCCGGGTTGAGAGAACTCAATATTTAAAATGCCAATAGTACATAAATATGAACCTTCCCGAAGTTATATGACTAAAGTAAGTATTTAAGTAGTTTGCCCCTTTGTGAGGAGTATTGTTTAAAAGAACTACATAGGCTTAATGTGCACTAATTTTAGAATATGCATGCCATATTTGGTGAAATATGAAGGTATAGTGTTTGAAATAGGCTGACTGACGGATAAGTTGTTTGTGCAAAAAATTGCTTTTTGACAGTAACAAACAAAATGCTCGTACACATTTGAAAATTAAGCTCATTTGGGCTTACAGTCATAAAAAACAATAATCCTAGCAGACACAGTCAAAACTTCAGCGCGCTAAATGCATTTGTTAAAGACTAGTGAAATTTTAAACGAGACAAGGGTAAGAAAATATGCAGCGAAATGCAGCAGTTATAAAATATTTTGGCAGCGACTTGAAGCAAGTGATCATGATTTTTTCGCCATCAAATGAAATTGCGATTTTGAAGCTTATATTTATCCCAAATTGTTTATGAATGCTTACCCAAGAACGAACAGCTTTTAAACGAGACAAGATTTTAGTTAAAGAACCAACATATCGTGATGGTAATGTTTAATATGTGTCATTAATCTGGTATTTTCGTGCCCTTCTGTCTTGTCGTGCCCTTAGCAGTTTATTCTCTTGTACTTCGACTTCTGCCAAATCAGTGAGTACTTTGTAGCTTTCTAGGCCTTTTCTATGCCTATACGCATGGTCACCTTTGTGTTTTATCTATATTGCTTATTAATATTGCCCAGGTGCCCGCCCAGGCACGAAAATTGCCCGAAGGGGCACCTGGGGTCTTCCTCCACCAATGGAAGCTGGAAAGTCGCCATATGACCTTAGCTGTTGGTGCGACTATAAAATCCAATTCAATTTAATTCAATTATTAATATTGCCTAGTTCGTCAGAGAATATAGACTGTCGGAGTTTTATTTACACAGTCCTGTGTTATTGGGTTGACAATAAGTTAAGAGTGAGTTTTGGTGACCAAACAACCTTGCTTAACCCACCCGCTGCTTTTATGTCACTGATCGTTCCAAGGCGGTTACAGCCCGGTTATTAAACTCTTTTATCGTTGTGTTGTCTAATCACTTAACGACGGCTGGTGACTAAAATAAGTGTTAAAAAAGCTTAGCATTGGCCTTGCTATATTCCTCATGAAAACATAATCGTCACTGTAAAGGAGGCATTCAATGACACAGAAGTGTCCTTGTCTTGTTTTGATTCGTAATACGAACATTATATAATAAAAAAAATGTAATCATGATTAAATATCTATAAACAAATAAATAGCTCATAAATAATGTACGTTTAGACTAATGCATCTTAATAACATGTTTTACATGCACAAGGTCAAATAAACAAGTATACACATTAAACAAAATAACATCATAATGACATAATCAGAATTGTTTATGTAAGATGGTAATTTATATATCAAATACATTAACTGAAACAATTTGAATGTTGTTTAACGGCTCATCAACACAGTATAGGATATTTAGAGCCGCCCCAGAGAGAGGGGAAGGATACATAGGAATCCGGGAAGCGTGCCCTACTCTTATTATCGAATAGATTCCTATGGTTCTTTAACGTGCTCGGAGGATAGACCGATACACCGGACCGCCCGGTTTACGTCCGACGGACGAGGCTAAGGGAAAGCCCAAGAACACACCGACGAAACTCAGTGACACCACGGAGGATTGAACCCGGGGCCTCCAGTTACAAATCCGCCGCGCTATCGACTGCGCCACGCCGGCCCTCCTTAACTGAAACAAGAAATAGCACATATATCTAACAGTTGCATACGGGAGGTATACTACACTAAGCATCTTTACAAAAACAAAAACCATGAAATAAATATCAGATCTTTCTAGCATAATAAATATATGCAAATCAAGCCCAAATCAGTGTTCGTTTGTTTTTTAGTTCAGTTCAGTAGAAAATCGGAACTGCATTGCCGATTTGCATTCACCATACTACAATGATATATTCTGAAGTAAAACAAAATCCATAATCACAGATTCGCCTATGATACATTATAAAAGTACACACTAAATTCCACGTAACAATCCAGAGATATCCCAACGGTTTTTTGTGTATAGAAGGTTTACTATTTTAGTTAAACTTATTAAAAGGTTTATCAGAAGAGGTTATGACCCTATCATTTTGCAAAGCACTGCATGCTTGGTGGTGGACCAATTTACAGATCGCCATAAATGGCGGGTAGGCCTAGAATATTTATTCTTGTTGGCGCCTTATAGCCTTGTTGTGTATGTGCGCCCTAAAACTCAACTCAGTTCAACTCAAAGCTCTTTCTTTCTGTTGGAATGTGAGATTTCTTTAAACCGATGAATAAAATATCTTTAATACGACTCAGACAGTATATTTGGAATTGGTTCACTTGTTAGAGCATACAATCCCCGTTTTTGATTTGTTTGTGTTGCTTGATTTACATGCCTTGCTTCAATAAGAGACATGCACCTTTACAAATATAAAATGATTATATATTGTGTCTATGCTTAAACAACTGGAATAGATGAACTGACATGTGTGAGTGTGCGTGGTGGAGAGGGGTGGGGGTGACTTTGTTGATATGTTAAGCTGCAAACAGTCATTCCCTACGGAAATAAATCCTGCATTTGTTCTTCCAACTATGTAGGCTATACTGTTTCTGACTGTACGATTTGAAAGGGCTCATTCCACAGGAGCTAAATTGTATCTGACGTGAGTACTATGCCTATTATTAGCTCCATAAATATTAGTTTTAGATATTTTTTAACAATTCTGGATATTATTCTCCGTTGCAGGTGAATTGCAGACATCTATAATGATTGGACAACGAAATATGACACCTTTGGGGGGTATTAAGGGTATTGAAGACAAAATATAAATGTACATATTCTGGAGTGATATACAAACAGTTTTTTGCTTGACACCACGAACATTAAAAAATACCAGGTTTTCAGCATTCCTATGATCGCAAGTAACTGTATTTCATCAAATCATATGTTTAGCCAGGAAATATCTCATTGTAAACGTAAGCAGACTCAATAAAACCGAGTCTGCTATTTTCTCTCGTGTTTGTGTTTGTTGTTTCCAAAGAATTCCTTTTTCTTTCGGTATATAGTGAGATTCACAGTAGCGTTTGCTTAGTGCTGTTTGGCGGCTGTAAAAAGTCGCCCTGACTACAAATCAGTAGTGTTATTACTTACTGCTCCTTTGTCTTCATCAATCCCAAGCTTTAGTGGCTTTTAACTAGAATACCGAGTTAGCCAGTGTTAGTGGGCGTGAGAGGTGTTGCAAATTATATTACATCTCATGAACAGACTCAATAAAACCAATTCTGCTACCTTTCTCTCTTGTTTGTGTTTGTTGCTTCCAAGGGATCTTCTTTTCAATATGTATTTATTTAAAATAGCCAGCAGGATAAAATGTGCAATAAAACCTGAAACTTTTCATCGGAACCAAGGCACCAAGGTTCACTGGAGTATTTTTTCACGGTTTCGTTTACGGTTAAACTCTAATACAGCGTTTAATTAAAATGAAGTTTTTTTTTAGCCAAAGCTATATGGCCATTCATTGGCCAACCGTTACCTCAAGCTATTACGCCATATCAAGAGACCGCAAGATATTTTCTATATCAATGAAATAAGTATGATAATGTATTGCTCGCGAAGTATATTGCACTTGGTAATTTACAACTGCGGTATACCTGTTGTCAGTCATTCTGTCTGTGGTACTGCGTATTGTTCTTTTTCGTTTTGTATTGATTCGTGTTTTGAGTTGGCTGCGTTTTGTGAATATTCGACTTCTTATCTATACTGAAGCGAAAAAGATACGCAACTTGGAAACTTCCGCTATATATTGTATATACTGCACACTTAATCCCAAGATGTTTTTTGTAAAAAGATGAGCTGCAGTTAGTTAGAAAAAGGACACAACTGTGATGTTGTAGACGTTTTAATCACAGTACACCTTGTAACAAGAAATTCATGAATGTTGAAGTTCTTCTTTAAAAAATTGAGCCATTTCAGTAACTGTATTTAACGTAAAGAGTTTGCAAAATGTTGCATCCTAAGTTTGCTCACATGCTTGTGTGTACTCTGTCAATAATGAAACTTTTAAGGAATACTATTTGTTGTGTTGTGTGTTGTTTTCGTCTCCCTTTTTTTATACAGGAAATATCTTACGCAGCCATGTACCATTCGATTAACAGCAGCATAGTGTACATACAATATATAGCGGAAATTCTCGAGCGTTTCTTTTTCGTTTCAGTTTAATATATTTCAAGTCGAGTCCTTGATGTATCACAATTTGTGTTTCCCATTTGATAAAAAACCGTCTATTTATATGTAATCATGTGGGGTCGTATTACAAGCTTGGTACATTTAATAACAATGTCCGGACTATGTTTCAGTTATAAACTGTTGTTAGGTTAAGTACAATGGCGAGGCCGTGGTGTTAACTAGTCTCGGCCAGCTAGACAGTATCATGCATATGTCTTACTTGCTGATATCGGTCTGGGCAGATTAGACCAATTAAAGCGCCCACTGGCGATTAGCACAATTTATTCGCGCGTTTTATTCACGCGCATAAAGTCGATGTTTGCGTGACGTCATGTTGTAAATAGACGTACAACGTCGATTGATGATGCATCAGTTAAACTTTTTAACGTCACTTGCTGCTTCTCATAAGTTAAAAATAAGAAATTATTATTAAATTTTAACTTAAAAATATGTATTTTGAAAGTCTCGTTAAATCTCTCAAAATCTCTCCAAAATCGCCCAAAACGAGAGGGCGATTTTAAACGTCCTATTTACCCCAGGCCCTGGTTTTGGATCCGTGAAGCATAGCGTAACGAAGAAATCAGAAGCTGGCCGGGTGACCGAGGCTAGGTGTTAACATTTATATGGTTTCTAAGACGCTTAATCATCACTTCTAAGACGGTTAATCATCACTTCTAAGACGCTTAATCATCACTTCTAAGACGGTTAATCATCACACACATTTAATGATCCTGGTTGGGCTGTGGCTAGGGCCTAAATTCATCAAATTTTTGAGCACAAGAATCAGACTCAGACTCAAAATCTCATTTTTTGCAAGCCCAATCAACACAAAGTATGGGTAAAAATTGTGATTTTCAGACATTTTCTGTTAAATTACCTTTAAAATTACTCATTTCTGTAAGTAAATATAGTAATTTGCTTAAAAAATTGTTTGTATTTGGAGTTAAAAAAAAAGAAGATTTTGAGAAGAGTCTGATTCTTGTGCTAAAAAGTTTGACGAATATTAGGCCTGTTGTCTTTGCTAAAGAAACTGGTCTCAACGACGTTTTACTTAGACAGCAGATCGAGTTGTCGATGCAAGACTGTTGTAACTAAAAACTGATAGAGAAGCAATCTCTACCCAGTGTACACTCGTTTCTCATTTGACTCTGTCAATGTCAAAGGAAGTAGGGCGAACGGTTAGGTCACGTGATTATTCAAAAAAGTTATGACAATGTTTATAATAAATCCTTTTGCGTGATCTGCAAAGATAAAATATAGATCTATATTAAATAATTTCAATTTTGATTTCTGTGAGTTAATTTTTTTTAGTAATGTTCTGCTATCGAGCTTCGGTTTGAAATGTTTACATATGCGTTTCGATTGAGGAGACCTAAGTACGTATTATTTTTGTAGTAAAATAGTCCCGATTAAAACTAAATTGTTTTCATGCATTATTTCAAATCTTGCAACATCTAATTTGCAGATATTCTGAAAATTACATTTACACAAGAAATAAATAAGTTTCAGGCAAACATATTCCAATTTAACAGATTTTACCAAAATCTTGTAATTTAGTAGTTAGCAGAGATATATGTGAGTGCAAGGAACGATAACTATGCGTGGAGATTGATAGAGAAGATGAAACAACAATGTTGCAATGAACTCTCGAGATATTAGACAAACTGTGCTGTGTTCTTAGGGATAAAACAAAGGACAAAGGAATATCGAAGCTATGTAACAAACAACTAACACACACCGTGTGACGCGGAATATACAGCCTTTACAAAAGCATAAAGTGTGTCTCCAGTCGTGTCTTCTCGTGTCTTCTCGTGTCCTTAATGAGTTTCCTCTTGTTGCTTTGGCTTTTTCCAAGTCCCTGTGTACTTGCTTTGTGGCTTTCTAGGCGTTTCTTTTTTATATGTATATATACATGCTCATCGTTGTGTTATATTTATATTACATATGAATGCTGCACAGTTTGTTAATGGATGTACTCTGGTGGATGTTTCTTATCATATACTTCCCTATAAATATGTTGTTTTGTTTTTGAATATACGATACGACATAGACCTAGCTAGTCATATCAATCAGGATTTCGTTGCCGGGCAATAAAGCTTGAAATATAGGGTGAAAAACAGAGAATAATAAATGGGTATTTTCATAGCACACCCTATATCAGGCCTGAAATAGGGTGTGGTATAAGAATACCCCTTTATTATTCTCTATTTTCCACATACTTCAGCAATGACTTGGTTAAGGCAAATTCAACTAAATTACTACGCTTTTTTCCAGGGAGAATACAATAATATTATTAATAGATGTAATCCCATTTTGATGTGTTTATGCACGTCTGTCCCATAAACTTGTGTAGATCTAAACAACATTTTTTTCCGAAATTTGATTTAAAATGAATGCCATTAACTTTGAAATTGTCTAATTCAGAAAATGAATAGTCACAAGTGGTTATTTTATCCACGGATGGTTCTATATAATTGAGTTTATTATAAAGTTGTTAAACTATCTTTATGGTCCGTGTATTATGCCTTATTTATTTCTTTATTTTCCTTTATCTATCTATCATCTATTTTATTTCATCTTCTTTGCATTACTAGTCGAGTCATTTCCGTAGAGTTATGGTCAAAGATGACAGCTCAACGTACACATGTAGATGTATCGCCAATAAGCTGGCGCGAAAACAGACAAACAGACGACAAACGATATGAGTATACAATCGTAACTAATCGGTAATTTCCGTATTACTCCGCTGAAAGGATCATAAAGAACATTCGGTTACTTCAGTCATATGACATTTTTAAACCCTTTGTTTCATGGCTTTATTGCCCGGCTTTATTGCCCGGTAACGAAATCCTAATGGTTATGACTAGCTAGGTCTATGTCGTATCGTATATTCAAAAACGACGTTTATATAGGGAAGTATCAATCGGAACTGCCTCGTCGGATTCCGTCACTCGGGATTCCGAGTACGGAAATTGGCGAAGAGTTCCGATTGAGGGAAGTATGTGATAATGATAAAATGTCATATTACGTAAATAACCGAATGTTCATCTCGATCCTTTTACCGGAGTGATACGGAAATAACCGATTAGTTCCGATTTTATACGCTTTGTCGGTCGTCTGCGTTTCATTAGTTACTTCCATCCTTGTTTTCGCGGCAAATTATTGGCTATAGAATCATTATCTGTGGATGAAATAACCACATAACAATTCATCTTGTTTAGAAAATTTCAAATTCAATGGAATTCATTTCCAATAAGGTTTCGGAAAAAAATAAATGTTTAGTACATCTTACGCGACATGAGAACATCAGAATGGACTAGATCTATTAAAAAAAACTCTCAGCGTAGTGAGTGAGCTGAAGTTGACATTATGACAAAGCTGAAGTATATGATAAACAGAATAAAAAATGTGTATTTTCATATCGCACCCTATATTCGGCCCTCGATCCATATCAGACCTCGAGCTAAAGCTCTCGGGCTGATATGGCCTCTCAGGCCTGTTATAGGGTGTGATATGAAAATACACGTTTATTATTCTCTATTTATTTACACTTTCCCGTTTTATTGGTATGACAATAGGATAAGAGTGAGGTTTGGTGCATCCGAGAGCCTGGTCTAAACTACAGCGGCTTTTTGCCACCGACCGCTACAATACGATATCCCTATTGTCAGCTATTTTATGTCTGTGATGTCACATACCTTATAAGTATCATTTGTTTCAATACATGTTTTGGTTAACTGTAGTCCTTGAATGCTGCATTTACTGTTCGACATTTATATCTACTTCTAGGGTGTATTTGATTGCACCTAGTGGACCTAGGTTTGAAGTCTGATTCAAATGACTGGACAAGTTGGTCTACTTTAATGTATCTAGGTATTATATCCATATTCGGTATGGCTGGGATCGTTCTAACGCTCCCTGAATTACTAAGCCGTTGTTTAACATCAGTGAATTAATAAGAGAGTGAATGGTGACCCCTAATGGAGATATAGCGCAGCTTACTGAAATCTCGTATGGCTTCGAGAAGTGGAAGGAACCTCGTTTTAGCGGTAAACTTTTCTATATCCGCCATTTTGTTTCCATCGGTGAAGTGCTCCGCTTTGTGAAATTGTAAGATATTTGACAGTTTTGCATTAACAAGTCATCATACTTCGCAGTATTACGCAGAACATGTTTGTTGTTATATTACTAATAGTTGATGTTGATATTTTGGGTATTTTTACGTTACTTTACAGTGAATTGATTGATATAAAATGAAATTCACATACTGTTGGTCGGCCATTTTCGTTGAATCATTGTTAATCAGAGATGTCGAGATGGTTATTCTTAGTTCACTGTTAACATGTAACCGTGACAATAATGTGAACGCGCCACCGTTGTTAATGATCTGAATATACGGAGAATACTATTGCCGTTTACTATCAAGTGTATTAGGCGAGGCGTATACAAAAAGGAATGGCGAGTCTCTTCCGATCCATTCTGCGTTTTTGCGCCGAACTTAATTTTTCTAGACGAAAACTATTGTGTATATAGTATATTAGTGACCCAATGATCAGTACATGATAAATGCTTATTAATAAATTCAGACAATTCTCAAGTTTTTGCGTCTGTGTGATCAAGATCGATTCAGGACGTTTCGGCACCAAACCATTTCGACTCCTAGACGAATCGGCACCTAGACGTTTCGGCATCAAACCATTTCGGCATCTATTTTAATTTTTACCCTAGACGTACCATTTATATTTGAGTATTATAATGAAGTAAAGAAGTAAAGAAATTAATTATTTTCTATAAGATCACTTGTAATCCATTCGGTTTTGAGCCTGAATACAACTAAAACATGAACATTAATAAAAAAACATATGATACTCACTTATAAAAGTTAAGTAAATATGACTTTTATATTATATTGTTGCATGGTCGCTGAAATTCCCTTAGTAATAGAAATAATTGAAAATACTTGAATATGTTTCCTTTAACATGTATGATAATAATGTATACCTAAGGCCAAATAAAAACGTATATGTATTCATACAGTATCTTTTCATTCTTCACTTTACCTTCCTGTCATCTCCATATCGACGACTACAGGTATATGACTTGAACAAAGCCGCCACAAACTAACCCATTATTAAAAATCGTCTACATATAACGCATGCGTTATACGTTTCTTGTTTCTGTATGGTTTACCACTTGTATCCATTAAACAAAAGCTCGTCGTAAACACAGATGTTTTTTTTTCTTCATGGCGTCAGATAACGTTACCGCCCGCGTTTCATTTAAAAGCCATTAATCAAAACGTATAAGGCGGTTAAGAACATACCTAAAATGTCATTATAATATTTCTATTGTATATATGTGGATATTATTCTGTCTGTAAAATATTGGCAATAAAATATGTTTAAATCAAATATCTACAAGATAAATTTATTCACGGTTAAAGCAAGAGCAGACGGATTGCGTTTATTTATTCATACGCATAACCATGAAATACTGCACGTCGAATAAGTCAATCTGTTAATGTTTGATTATGTATATGAGGTCATTCACATTCTAACAAGATAAGAAACGTCAAATTTAATGAAAAAAATATGTTTGATTGATTGCAGAATATTGCTGTATTGCGTTGTTAAGAGGGAATTGATTTTCATTGCAACAGGTGTACATCATAGTTCACAGGTTCATAGCCAAGACATAAGCATATGGAGAAGTATACCTATAATGATGATAATATGTGTCGGGGGGAAAAAAAGGTTTCGTGCCTGGGTGCATCTATTGCGTTAATCAATTATATCTGTTTTCGTAGTGTCGAAATTAATTGTTCCTGGCTTAATTGTCAATCCTTTTGTGGTGTGTTTGCGATGTTTATTCATCTTTATATACAGTTATTTGTTTTGTTTCTTTGTGTGTTTGTTATTGACTGTCGTCCTTGAATGCTACTTTTCATGTTCGATTTTTATATCTACTTGTGCTTGTGAAAGGCAGAGGTTATTTTAAACGCCCCAAATGATAATTAAAACGCCCCTAATGATAATTATAACGTGAATCTGTGTTAATTGTTAATGCTATTGGCGGAAGGCCAGCAGAGCTAAAGGCATGGCGAGTCGTTCCGTCGTCCGTCCATTAACGTTTGCTTCAAACAACATCTCCTCTAAAACTGATGGGTAAAATTTGACGAAAATTCACAGGAAGCATCCATTACGTGATCCCGCCTTAAATCTATTAAACGATGGGAAAGCATATATTAGCAGGATTTTATAACGGATATTTCGACAATAAAACATCTGTAAAAACATATTTTACTGAAAAAATATTTATACAGATCTTCCTGATCCGTCAACCAATACTAGCCATGTTGGACTAGAAACAGCAGAGTCATGGCCTTTGAATTAGTAGAAAAATGTGAGAGTTTGTTACGATTATTACAAATAAAAGTCCTCAGAAAAGTATTCGTTAACACAAAGTACGTAGATCTTCCTTAAAGTTCTATCGCCGCAACGAAAACATTCTGAAGAAGTACAACGCCAACTTTAAAACATTCTTCGACAAGGAATATCTTTATTTGATGGACATGTGATGTACAAACGATTTTGACGGATTTCCTAACCACGTAATAAAATAATCAGGAAGTTCGTCAGGAAATGATCGATCCTTTCGTATCGCAAGGCACTTCATGCTTAGTGATTGACCCCTTGCAGTCAGTCACAACGCTTCAATTTTCTTCTGTGCGATGACGACAATCTAATGGAATTACATTGTTACACTTCCTAAAACCCTGAAAAGGAGGTAGAACTGTCGTCCTTCAGGTTTTTGGTTGTAGTCCCTCATTTTTTTTCTCTTTGGCTGAAATTGATGTGATTGTATGTTGACCAAATAATTGGCAAATACTGATATACATACAGAGTCTTACATGTGTGCCTGTTTAAAGTATTTATTAATCAGGTTGCACAATAAATACTGAAAATGGAATCCCTTAATTTGTACATGTTGTAGCAAAAACACAAACAAGAGAGGGTAATTGCAGACTCGGTTTTAATTGAGTCTGTTCGTGAGAGGTCATTATACCTCTCATGCCCTCTAGCACCGGCTTAAGCGGTAGTCTACTTTAAAGCCACAAAGATTGGACTTGTTGATCATAAATGACAGTAATACTGATTTGTAGTCGGGACGACGTTTCAAACGCCCCACACAGCACTAAACAAACGCTAGTGTTAATGTCAGTTAATACTGAAACGGTGATCCAGTCTACTTAGAGCATAGAGATGTCCGTCTATAATCACTGAAAACCTACTTCATTGTGCGTTACTTGGAGGTATATATTAATCTTCCTCATGTATTACGCAATTCATGTTGTCAACTGTCGGTGAAACAAAACCAAACCATAATATAACGGTTCACTTTTTGTTCTTTCCTATCATTTGTGTAGCCCTATGAGTTTTTATATATGAAAAGCGAAATTGATTTTTTTTCACTCTCGGTCCGTCTGTCTGTTCGTCCTAAGTAGGTAAGGGTTGCCGAAATAGTAATTTTTGGAAGATCGTAATTAATAGCAAAGTTCGAATAAATATCTTTACGTAGATATTGTTTATTATGTAGTGCTATCCTATTAATAAATGCATAGACAGAGGCATTGTTCAAGTGTTCGTCCGTCTGTCTGTACAAAACCGTTTGTGTACTTGTATAAGCATTCATTTTGGCTATATCAAAGTCTATTTTAGGCCTACCAGCAACATTTTTATTTCTAAAGAAAATGTATAGAGTTACCCATGTCGCGTGTATGTGTGCTCGCGCGTGCGTGCGTGCGCGTGTGTTAGTTTAAAGTCTATTTTAGGCCTACTAGCAACATTACTATTTCTAAAGAAAATGTATAGTGTATCCCTTGTCCGTATGTGCGTGCGTGCGTGTGTACGCGCGTTCACATTTTCGTTTCCACACAATAACTTGAAAGACTACATGAATTTAATTGGTGTATAATAATATAAAATAATATAAAATACGTAAGTTCGATGTTGGACATTTTTTTGAGTTATTGAGTTATTTTTAGATTTAATTTGGCGATTTAGTGGATTCCGGCCAATAAGTTTTGAAAGACTTCATTTATTTAAAGGTAACAAAGCACACAATGACAGAAAAAATGTTTGTCAATGGTCATCATAAACTGATAATATATTTAGAGAAATGCATAAAATAACACTAATTTACCTCGGTCAAAATCAGTAAAATCTAACCTTAATTTTGAGTAAAATCTATTTATATTCATTTTCGTTCTATGAACGAAATTGAATATCCATATAAATTCATATTTTACTCAAATTTTAGGTTAAAATTCACCAATTTTAGGTTAAAATTCACCAATTTTGGCCACTTTTTTCAAATTGGTGTTATTCTATTTATTTCTCTATGTATTATAACAGTTTCTGACGACCATTGACATGTTTATGACATTCTGTGCTTTGTTCCCTTTAAGTCATATTTGGTATGTAGGTGTATAATTGTAAAATACAGACTAAGTTCGATTATGGTCACCATCGGCTACTTTTTGGAGGAGTTATTGCCCCTTTTCTACTTTAATTTCGGCAATTTAGTGCTTTCCGGACAATAACATTTGATAGACTCCATTGATTTGATTCATATTTGGTTTGTAGGTGTATACTTGTAAAATGCAGATCAAGATCGAATTAGGTCACAATCAGATAATTTTTGACAGAGTTATTGCCTCTTTTGGGCTTCAATTTTGGCAATGTAATGGTTTTCGGACAATAACTTTTGAAAACCTTAATGATTAAATTCATATTTAGTGTGTAGGTATATAATTGTAAATTACAAACAAAGTTTGATTTTAGGCACCATCGGTTGATTTTTAAGAGTTATTGTCGCCTTGCAACTTCAGCTTTGAACACTCTACCACAGGACTTTGGACTATGACTAGTCCTTCAAATCGGTGTTCCTGTGACAAAGGCAAGATTCCGTTTCTATGGACACATGTATAGTTAAATAGCTCATTACTAGTAAATCGTAAAATAGTTTTATAAGACATCCTTTTTTTTTTTTATTTCAAACAAACACATATATGACAAACAATTACATGTGTTAACAGTAAGGCATTGACTGACTATGTATGATTATGCCGATTAATCCAGCCGTTTCGTCCATCACTAGTGTGCAGTTACGTTTATGCATATAAAATACGTGTAGAAAAAAAACACATTTTATGTTTAATCGAATTAAACAAAACTGTTCAAAAAAGAAATATTCATCAATCGAACGATTGAAAGTAACAAAAATACAGTTTTGTTAGATTCTGACCGTCAGCATATGTATACTTTATACACATTTATAATGTAGATGTCAATAGATATTCATATCAAAATCAGATATGGATATCAGGTAAAGTGCGATACTTGTAGATGATTTTTCAGTAAGCTTGTGTCTTTTCCTTTACAGCAATTCACATTACAAACTGATGTCCATTATTCGATACCATCCAATGCCCACTTGTCGTAATGTCAGCCATGCGTTTATCCAACGAGGATCTTTAATGATATTTCTGATCTCGATGCACAAGCCGCTTCCGCTCCCTGCCCTTCGCACCATACACGTCTAGGAACTTCATCCATTAAAGACCCAATGTGGATTTCTGGTAGAGGAATTCTTATCGAATGAATTATTTCTTTGAAATAAGGATTCACTTTTGCAATAATATATCTCGTATGCGGAAAGTTTATAATGCACAACCGAAATATGTAATCCAAAATTTTTCTCGGCAAGTCCATTATGCTTATGCCAAAGTTAATTTTCCTTCGTTTCTTTCTTTGCTGGTTCACCTGAGATTTAAGCAAATCATATTGACTTTCAGCATTGATTTGCACATTTTCCGTTTCATCAAACTCATAGTTTTGGTAGTTAATAGTATGTGAGTCATGTTGCGATTTGTTAGTATTTTCTTCCGAAACATAGTTGCTGTTTTATATAGATGCTGCAATGCACGTCTGAAGGTCTAGAGAACCTAACACCAGTCTAACATAATGCATGCCGTCGTTTTCTGGAAAGTAGCATAATACGATTGTTCTCATATCCTCATGATAAACACCATCATTTGATACTACGGCGGTGTGGTCCTGCCCTAAAGTCGAAAGCACAACGCACTGACAATTATACTCTCTCATTAATGCTACTAATGTTAAATGATCACCATATGTACCGTCCAACTGCATTTGTGCTATATATTCTTCGAAGTGTGTAGGAACGAAGTCCTCATAATAATCCCTGTGTGTTGATAGATGGTCGACTGCTGTAGATCTTAAATTAATGTCATTTGTAAAAATTCCAAGCCGAGAAAAATGATGCGCAATGGCATCGAATTGGCAATTGCCATTCGGAGGTGGATCATACACAACCTTTACCAGATTCTGCCCTGTGAAGTCAAATCTCTCAAAATTGTTTTCGTGATTCAGCACAATGTAAAATTTATCGCAATGTTTCTTTCGCCGGAGCTTCTCCAAATTTGCAGACAAAAACGGAGACATAATTCCGTAGGGGCAGGGGAAGCAGGGGTCAATCATCAACGTTGATTGGGGACCACTACAGTATGCAACGCTTCAGAGCTTGTGGCGTTCCGGAGAAGAAGAATTTAAGTATTCGCAGTCAACGTATATAATTCTATATAAAACTTGAGAGCCCCTGGGCGGGGCTTATTACAACCTAAGGGTCATTTGAACAAACATGGAAGATGACCACTAGATGCTGTAACCCAAATCTCAAAGCATCACTGCTTGCGGAGGCTGACATTTTTGACTTTTACACATATAATGAAAACTGGTCCCGCCCCTGGCGGTAATACTTTTCAACAAATAAACATTGCTTGAAACAATCTTGAACAAAATGCTTTCACATTATTAAAATGTTAAGAAATGTTTCAGGGCGCGACTATGGACATCAGTCTAGAGGCATGAAATTAACAAACAGTTCATTTTAAAGAACACCCATTTTTGATTTTTGATCTTTGAGCTCAAACTTATAAGCATCATTCAAAAATCGTGATCGAATGTTATTGCTTTAAAATGACTTTAAATTATGCATATAAAGCGTTTCACCGTTACATATATGATCAACTGTATAATCCGTCTGAATTCACCTGTCGGGGCAAGGTTTCGAGTTTAACCAAGCAAGTCGGACTAGTAAGGCGTAAAAAATAATTCGTTTCAGGTTTCATGACCAAAGAATTAAGGTAGGTAGGTCGTCGGTAAAACTTTATCTTTTTGGAAAATATGTTTTATCACAATCATGGCCCATTATCCAAAATTGTTGTTTATAGTGTTATAAAATCACACAGAATGCAATATTTACATACGTTAAGAATTAATATATCGATGTAAACATTAAAACATAAATTATAATTATTTATAAAAAGATTCAAGAAACAAGAGGGCCATGATGGCCCTATATCGCTCACCTGAGTATCAGGGTAATAATTTGAACAGTCTTCGCAGAGAAACACTAGACAATGTCACATACCACATATGAAAGCTCTAGGCCTTGTAGTTTCAGAGGAGAAGATTTTTAAAGTTTTTCCTATATAAGTCAATAGAAACAATGTGACCCCCGGGGCGTGGCCAGTTTTGACCCCATGGGCATAATTTGAACAATCTTGGTAGAGGAGCACTAGATGAATTGTTACATGCCAAATATAAAAGCTCTTGACCTTACAGTTTCAGACAAGAATTAAAAAAAAAAATCCTATACAAGTCTACATAAACCTTGTGACCCCTCGGGCGTGGCCAGTGTTGACCCCAGGGGCATAATTTGAAAAATCGTGATAGAGGACCACTAGACAAGGTCACAGGCCAACTATGAAAGCTCTGGGCCTTGCGGTTTCCGAGGAGAAGATTTTTAAAGTTTTGTTTCCTATATAAGTCTATATAAACCATGTGACCCCCGGGGCGTGGCCAGTTTTGACCCCAGGGGCATAATTTGAACAATTTTGATAGAAGAACACTAGATGATGTCACATATCAAATATGAAAGCTCAGGGCCTTGTGGTTTCAGAGGAAAAGATTTTTAAAGTTGTTTTCCTATATAAATCTATATAAAGCATGTGACCCCCGGGGCGTAGCCAGTTTAGACCACAGGGGCATAATTTGAACAATCTTGGTAGAGGACCACTAGACAATTTCACATACTAAATATCAAAGCTCTGGGCCTTGCGGTTTTAGACAAGATTTTTTTTTAAAGTTTTCACTTTTAAAATCTATTTTTAGCTCCTGTGACCTACATATGCAGCGGACCGGAACGATTTGAACAACTTTGAAAGAGGACCACCCAAGGATCAGTCCTGTGAGGTTTGGTTAAAATCCGCCAAGCAGTTTAGGAGGAGATTCCGTTTAAAGAAATTAATGACGGACGGCGGACAAAGGGCGGTCACAAAAGCTCACACTGAGGTGAGCTAAAAATACAATTTTGGTGGAAAATTATTTCAAAAGTGCAATAAAAAGTTTAGGGTCGGGGCAAATTTTAGGGTAGGTCGGGAAACCTGAAACAAACGTATTTTTACGCCTAATCAAGCATGATGTATTTTTTCTTAAATACCCTTCTATATGGCAAGCCGTTTGCACAATAATTCCGAGAACCTAGGTTCTCAAGTGAGAACCTAGGTTTTCACGTGAGAACCTAGGTTCTCACTCAAAACCTATGATTTCAGACGAGATCTCAAGTTTTTTTGGAAACCTAGGTTCTCAATATCAATTTTATACAATTTCAACAAAAAATACTGAGAACCTAGATTCTTTGATGAAAACTTATGATCTCAATCAAGATCATAGGTTTTGGAAATAAGAAACCTGGTTTCCCAGTGCTAATCAATCCGTCTGAGATCGCAAGTTTTCACTGGTTGAACGATTCGAAGATCATAGGTTTTCATTGGCTATTTCATATGCCATTTTTGCAAATCAACATATTTGTTAATACTCCTATTGCTGGTGACATTTTAGTGTATTATTTTGTACCCTATATATGTATATATATTCTGGTAGTGGAGGGTCTTAAGTTTATGAAAAATTATGGTGATCTCCTGAAATCATTGTAGGATTTTTTTAAATCCAAGATGGCCACCAAGATGGCCGCCAAAATTTGAATATGGGCCTGCAGGGAAAATATGCTATTTGTTTTCATAGTTGAATGGTATCAAAAACTTTAATTTATGAATATGTACTTGATTACACATGTATTTGACATTTTCAAAAAAAACAAACATAAACAGTAATTAAAAAATATTTTGGAGCGTGTTTTTAAGTAAAAAAAACACAAAAAAGTGGCAAAAAAGCGATAACTACCTCATAACTTCAACTTTGATTTTCACACATTATCATATAAGTATTAATTAACGGTTTTAAAACATGCTTTAGGCACGGGGAAAAGTAAAATATTTGAAATCAAACAGATAAAAAGATGGATATTTTGATTTATAAGGATTTTTGTAACAGCGGTGGGTGGGGTAAAAATATCCCAAATCAGCTTTTGGACCAGAGGCTGGTGGATTATTATTCCAATAGTGACGTTTTCGTTCAAATTGTTTGTACCTTATATATGTATATATAGATTACAAACAATATGGTCATTTCCTGAAACCATGGTAGAATATTTACAAAACAAAATGGCCACCAAGATGGCCGCCAAATTAAGGAAAATGTAATATTATTGGATATATCAAAGTTTATTGACATATGTATGCTATTTTATTCATAAACAGCAGCGTCTGAACATAAATCGTTGTTATGACATTTGTAAACATTTATATTGTTGATGACTGTGACAATATATATATATATATATATTATAAATGTTTTAGAGTAAAATTATCATACTGTTATTATAAACATATTAGGTGTATATATTTCTTTTTTTCTTAAATCCAAGGGAGACACTATTATGCTGATGTTTTAAAATACGTTGTTCTATGCATGACAACTTCTTTAATAGACACATTTTAAATACTGTGTTACATAAACATGATAAAATATAATTTCAATTTGAAGCAAGTGGGTGGGGTATATAAACCCCAACATAAAATGTAAGATGAATTACAACTAGAAGAATGTAAAACTCATCCAAATGGAAACAAACATCCAAATGTCGTAATTGATTGGATAACCATCAACAATATATTGACACTCTCTAAACGAAATCAACAAACTAGATAAGACCCACAGTTTAAAGTTTGAAATGGCATAAGTTGTGTCTTTTTCAAACAATTACATATTTTAAAGAATATTTCAATATTTATGTATGACGAAACCAAGCATTTTTGAATATTATTTCGTTCAATTCCTCAATGGCACCGTCAGTGTATACAGTGGATTTTTGCAGTCATCTCCATTCTGACACTGATAGAATAAACAACATTGCAGGTTTTTGTCTGCAAGCGCAACGTTTTGTGGCACATTTATTGTTCCTTCAACTTAACACCAGATCCTCGGGATAAATGCGCCTGTTTACTTGGTCGGCATCATCATTCCATCAACCTCACCAAACCCATATTTTTGTGTGTCAGCTTTTGTCCGATTTTCAAGACAGTGCATGACAATGTATGCGCTATACAGTGCCCGCAATAGATGGGCTTGTAAAGCAAAGCTTGTGGGCGGGCGGTAAGTCATCAATATCGGTAACTTGAATGTGATGATACATGAAGTATCTCAGGTCATCAATTGTTTCATATTTTGATGTAGGCCTGATCACTTTAACAAGGAATATCTCGGCATTCTGAAGTATTTGAGCAAGATGTGGATCATTGAGATTCTTTCCGAAGTCACACAATAGACCACAAGCGTTGATTTTCAGCGCAGATGGTTTTGTGCCCACCTTACTTGTTGTGTCACACCCTGTTAAAGCATGCATGGCTAGGAGGACACGACAAAGTGATGATTTCTTTGCTGAAATCACGTGGAGTGGTACGTAACGGGTCGAGCCTCCAACACCATGGAACGACTTTTATGGTGTGAATTCTTCAATGAAGTTGGTGTAGCAAGGTACAATGAAGAATTTATGATACTGCAAGCACTACAGGAGCATGTTGCTGGCAAGAAGAAAGAGGAAAGTCAGAAAGCTCTTGATAACATTCAAAGTGTCATCACAGACGATGATTGGTGATTTCATGGGATTCAGATCACAGAAATGTACTGAAAGTGATACATTCAAATACTGGGATGTATTTATCAAAATGGTTTACTTACTCAAAGATCTCATCAGAGCAGACCGTGAAGGCAATGGGAGTTACATCTTACTACAGTGCAGGCCATATTACCATACTTTACTCTACCTTGAGGACATGTGAAATCTTCATGACACAGCGCCAGAACTTTCCTAATGTTGTTCGAATGGGAAATTCGTTGTAAAAAGGACACCCAGGAGTTTCACTGCTGTTGGGGCAGATCAATGCTTGGAACAAACCATCAATTGCTCTTAGAAGAGTAGCGGGGTAATTATTGGAACGACTCGGAAGAATAATTTTGTGGCGCAGTGGGAGTTGATTTACCACGAAATGCTTGCAGTGAGTACACTTCATAGAGAATTAAGCGGATCCAAACCATGCCTACAAGAAGTGACCGTAAGCCATAAATTCAGTATATCAAAAGCAAAAGCAAGAGGGAGAAATATCTCTGACATGCTGTCATATACATCCATCTACGACAATCCTTTCAAAGTCACGGAGTCAACTGAGAGAAAACTACACAACATTGTTACTCAGGAGGTTATGACGGATGATATTAGGAATGACATTATGAACGTCGAAGAGAAGGGAACACACCTGTGTGATGAATTACCAATAGAGAGATACATAGAGAACATCTTATGGATACAATATCTAGGAATAAAGTTATGACATCTCAGTCCATTACTGCCAAGAAAACCACCACTTCCATAGCTATCTCACAGAAGAAGAAACGCACTACACATGCCAATAAACTCATTGAAACTGCAAGGGTAAGAGGCTATGACACGAAATAGCTATTTAAATTGGTCCCAACAAGCTCTCTGTTTGATGATGATGGATTAATGAAGAAACCAAACAAAAGTGCTTTGTTCAATGAATTGGAAAAAAGCATTACTCCTGAAGAGAAAGAAACTCCCAAAACTTGGACCCAATCAATCAACATACTTGGTAGACGTGATGGCTATGCTGAGGAGAGTACGAACCACAGGTCTGAAGACATTCGACGACTGATGTGCGAACTTCCTAAGTATGATCTTGGCCATATGCAGAGAGGCCTCGAGGATATATTTTGTATTTGATTCCTACATCGATGGATCTGTAAAAGATGCTGAAAGGACCGGAAAAGCTAAAACCAGAGCAACAGAAATTAGCAACATATCCAAAGATTCGCCTTTGCCAACTGATATGGAAACATTATGGGGATCGAACAGAAACAAAACGAAGCTACAAACTCTCCTCAGAAAATGGATCATTGACAAATGCTTATACCTATGCCAGGATAAGACAATTGTTCTCAGTGGAGTGACTGGTGAGTATTGCCAAGAAACATGTTGTACAGTAAAATACCAAACTGTATCAATCCTACCAGAGTTGAATACCAATACTGAAGAAGTTGATGAACGGCTGATGCCACATGCATTGCATGCTACCAAATATGGAGCTCGACGGATAATAGTATTAACTAGTGATACTAATGTGCTTATTGCATCTCTATATTTCCTCGAAGATTTTAGAGAGCATGGGCTACTAGAAATGTGGATGCGAGCAGGTGTTGGAGGCTCGACCCGTTATGTACCTCACCACGTGATTTCATCACTTTGTCGTGTCCTCCCAGCCATGCATGCTTTAACAGGGTGTGACACAACAAGTAATGTGGGCAAAAAAACATCTGCACTGAAAATCAACGCTTGTGGTCTATTGTGTGACTTCGGAAAGAATCTCAGTGATCCACATCTTGCTCAAATACTTCAGAATGCCGAGATATTCCTTGTTAGTGATCAAGACTACATCAACATATGAAACAATGGATGACCTGAGATACTTCATGTAGCATCACAGCCAAGTTACCGATATTGATGACTTACCCCACAAGCTTTGCTTTACAAGCCCGTCTATTGTCATGCACTGTCTTGAAAAATTTATTCTGTCAGTGTCAGAACGGAGATGACTTCAAAATTCACTGTATACACTGTGCCATAGAGCAATTGAACGAAATAATATCCAAAAATGCTTGGTTTCGTTGAAATATTCTTTAAAATATGTAATTGTTTGAAAAAGACACAACCTATGCCATTTCTAACGTTAAACTGTGGGTCTTATCTAGTTTGTTGATTTCGTTTAGAGAGTGTCAATATATTGTTGATGGTTATCCAATCAATTACGACATTTGGATGTTTGTTTCCATTTGGATGAGTTTTACATTCTTCTAGTTGTAATTCATCTTACATTTTATGTTGGGGTTTATATACCCCACCCACTTGCTTCAAATTGAAGTTATATTTTATCATCTGTATGTAACACAGTATTGAAAATGTGTCTATTAAAGAAGTTGTCATGCATAGAACAACGTATTTTAAAACATCAGCGTAATAGTGTCTCCCTTGGATTTAAGAAAATAGAAATATATACACCTAATATGTTTAAAATAACAGTATGATAATTTTACTCTAAAACATTTATAATATATATATATATATTGTCACAGTTATCAACAATATAAACGTTTACAAATGTCATAACAACGATTTAATGTTCAGACGCTGCTGTTTATGAATAAAATAACATATATATGTCAATAAACTTTGATATATCCAATAATATAACATTTTCCTTATTTTGGCGACCATCTTGGTGGCCATTTTGTTTTGTAAACATTCTACCATGGTTTCAGGAAATGACCATATTGTTTGTAATCTTAAGACCCACCCCTACAAGAATATATAAACATATATAGGATACAAACACTGAACGAAAACGTCATGATTGGAATAATAATCCACCAGCCCCTGGTCCAAAAGCTGATTTGGGGAATTTGTACCCCACCCACCGCTGTTACAAAAATCCTTATAAATCAAAATATCCATCTTTTTATCTGTTTGATTTCAATTTTTTTACTTTTCCCGATGCATAAGGCGTATTTTGAAACCCTTAATTATTGCTTATATGATAATGTGTGAATATCAAAGTTGAAGTTATGAGGTAGATATCGCTTTTTTGCCACTTTTCGCTGTTTTTTTTTACTTACAAACGCGCTCCAAAATATTTTTGGCATTACTGTTTATGATTTCTTTTTCGAAAATGTCAATACATGTGTAATCAAGTATATAATCACAAATTAAAGTTTTTGATACCATTAAACTATGAAAAAAATAGCATATTTTCCCTGCAGGCCCATTTTTTAATGTTGGCGGCCATTTTGGCGGCCATCTTGGATTTAAAAAAATCCTACCATGATTTCAGCAGATCACCATAATTTTTCATAAACTTCAGACCCTCCCCTACCAGAATATATATACAGATATAGGGTACAAAAAAAATACACGAAAACGACACCAGCAAATGGACTATAACACTTATTAAATAATATTGAACATAATATTATTTTTGTTATTATTATTATTATTATTATTATTATCATTATTATAATTACTAGTAGTAGTAGTAGTAGTAGTAGTAGTAGTAGAAGTAGTAGTAGAAGTAGTAGTAGTAGTATTAGTAGTAGTAGTAGTGGTAGTGGTGTTGGTGGTGGTGGTGGTGGTGGTGGTGGTAATAGTAGTAGTGGTAGTAGTTGTTGTTGTTGTTGTTGTTGTAAGAGTAGTAGTAGTAGTAGAAGTATTAGAAGTATTAGAAGTAGTAGTAGTAGTAGTAGTAGTAGTAATAGTAGCAGTAGTAGTAGTTGTTGTTGTTGTAAAAGTAGTAGTAGTAGTAGTAGTAGTTGTTGTTGGTGGTGGTGGTGGTGGTGTTGTTGTTGTAAGAGTAGTAGTAGTAGTAGTAGTAGTAGTAGTAACAGTAGTAGTAGTAGTAGTAACAGCAGCAGTAGCAGTAGTAATAGTAATATTATGCAAACATGTGTTTAAAAACTTATAAATCTTTACAAACTTTGATAAATAATAATTAAACAAATGAAAACCTATACGCTCGAGAAATTGATCAATGAAAACATATGCGCTCACTCCCAGTGATAACTATGGTTTCTTATTTAAAACTTATGATCCCGAGTAAAATACAAAAACTTATGTTCTCAAACGAGAACAGTGGTTTTCGCCGTTTGCACAATAATTACTGAGAACCTAGGTTTTCAGAAAAACTTGTGATCTCGGACGAGAACCTAGGTTCTCATGAGAACTTAGGTTCTCAAGTGAGAACCTAGGGTGAGAACCTAGGTTCTTGAATTATTGTGCAATCCGCTTGCCATACTTCTATAATAGTAGCAGTAGTATAAATCTAAGAGATACCTCAGAAGTACTTCGAGTGGTATTTTTAAAGTATTTTTAAAGTGGTAGCCAAGAAAAAAACCCATTAAAACTTACTTGCTTTCTGCCAATATCTTGTCGTCCGTACCCGATACTGTTTGGCCAGAAATGAGCTGAGTAGACGTATCACGTGACAAACTTTGCCGCCAAAATTTACAATAAAAGTGCCGCTCGTCTGTTTCGGTACATCAAACAAAGATTGATCTTCAAGCCGAAAAAAAATCAGAATTGTGCAGTACCATGTGCTAAGACATTAAGGATTCCGGACCCTAATTGATAATGTTTCAAAGGCTCCGGAAACTATTAGAGATTCAAATTCGCTGAATCACTAGTGTCAAAATGTTTTTGTTTTGTTGTGTTTTTGGTAACGAATAAAGAAAAAACGGTTAAAAATCAATCAGTATCACAGATCAATGTATTGGAAATCAAATATTGTTTACATCAATTTTATGTTAGCACTCTTTTAAACATTTTGACCAAAATCAAGAAAGTTTACCGTTTAGATTTTCATAAAATCATATTTCAATATGGTAATATACGATTTTTATTCATTGTCAATATTCAACTTGTCATGTTTCTGTAGATTTGGTAACAATGATATGATATCAATTTTATCAACGTAACAGTGATAATATGTATTGAGAATGTGAAAAATAGCAAAATAATGAAAATATAAAAGAACAAAATATAAAATATAACTGGCCTTAGTGGGGTTTGAACCAACGACCCGAAATCTTTTTAAAGAGTACAAGTACAGCACCTTATCACCTATGATAAGCAATGCATTAATGAAGAGTATACAAAAGGAGAGTTTCATTAGGGATAGGAATCCTTAAACAGAATACTACAAAGGTCCTATATATTTATCCTCATAGGCGCTCGACTGCATAGATATGTTTTAGTTTAGTTTTTTCTCATTCTTTCAGCTCGATTGGGAAGAAAGCTGGAAGCTTGTATGAATCTCTCTCGAGTCCGTTTCCTTGGCACAAACCAGTACTGAGTGTTCTATTGGGAGTCCACGAGAACGCTCCCGGGCATGATCGAACCCGAGGCCAACACTCTAACCACTGAGCCATCTCACCCTCTATAGATATGTGTGATGCTTATAACTTCATAGCTGTAAAATGCAACTTCTCAGATTTTTTTTTTTATGTGAACGATCTAGTCTAAAGACAATGTTTCAGTACCAAAGTTCGATATCGTTAACTCAGTCTGATACCGATACGAAACGATCTGGTATTTTCAACCGATACCATGTCTCTTGATAATTTGTAATTTACGACCGAGTTTCCTGATATACTTAAATGACAATATTGTATTAATCAATCTCTTCACGCACTGCACGCTCTTCACGCACTGCATGCTCTTCAAACACTGCACGCTATTCACGCAATGCATGCTCTTCACGCACTGCACGCTCTTCACGCACTGCATGCTCTTCACGCAATGCACGCTCTTCACGCAATGCATGCTCTTCACGCACTGCACGCTCTTCAAGCACTGCACCTTTTTCACGCACTACACGTTCTTCACGCACTGTACGCTCTTCACGCAATGCACGCTCTTCACGCACGGCTCACTCTTCAGGCACTACACGCAAAAAAATCTGTGCCAAGCAAAGAAAAAAACAGTTGCTCACTCAGGAAGGGGTAGTTCTTCATCATCAACAGCAATAACACCAACTAGGGGCGTAGCGTGGACAAAATTGAAGTTACTCACGTTACCTAAACGCCTACTTTGCGGACGCCTATTAGGGCTTGCGCCTGTCCCCATAAACCTATAATAATGCTGCAACTAAATTGGGGGTGGGGGGGGGGGGGGGGGTTGTGGGTTTGGTCCTCCCCCAAGAAAATTTGGGTTAATGGTAGTCTTAAATGGTGCATTCTGGTGTAATTCCAGGCATATTTTGTAATAATATGTCATGACAATTTGACCATTGTAGAAAATGAAGAATAGACATGAACCCTCCTAAAGCTTACGATTTTATTGCATTTTTCGAGTTTTAAATCTTTCAATTTGTCAGACATCGATTGTAAAGTTTACTCACGTGAGTAAATGAGTATGGCACGCTACGCGCCTGCCAACCGCTTAATATTACAAAAATACAACATAGTGCAACAAGTCTTTATCTTTAATATACTTTTATATATTTCCTGGAAAGATGAAGATCTTGTCGTTACAAGTCATATATCTTAAACTATACTTTAATCATATACTTAGACTTTCATGTATCATAATCATACAAATACGAAATATTAGTATAACTGGAACAGGACTTAAAACATGTTCAGTTTTTAAAACAGTAAGCTTTATTCGGAATCAAGGCACATGCCCTCCGTATATAGCTTATCGTGAGCTTTATGCGGAGACGAGCTCCGTATATAGCTCACCTTGAGCTTTATTCGGAGACATTACTCCGAATATAGCTCACTGGTGAGCTATATACGGAATAGCTCACTGGTGAGCTATATACGGAATAGCTCACTGGTGAGCTATATACGGAATAGCTCACTGGTGAGCTATATACGGAATAGCTCACTGGTGAGCTATATACGGAATAGCTCACTGGTGAGCTATATACGGAATAGCTCACTGGTGAGCTATATACGGAATGAGCAATATACGGTGTTACAGCGCACAACAGTATAATAAATTATAAAATAGATAGAAACGTTGTGTTGATATTTATTTATTGCTTTTAGAACTACAATAAAAAATAAAACACAAATAATGAAAACTATGCTCTCTCCCGGCATAACACAATAGGTATTACTTCGAGATCTCCGTCTATAGTTATACTGAAGGTTAATGAAAACGCACCAGTAGTTTATGGGTGTTAAATTATATTGCTTAAGTAATTTATAATAATATGTAAATATTTTGAATTTTATTGCTTAAACAATTTATAATAATATGTGAATATTTTGAATTTTATTGCTTAAATAATTTATAATAATACGTGCATATTTTTTTGAAATGGAAGGATATCACTTAACAAATGCAAACACTGATTGTCTCAGAATTCCTAATCATGGTGTATAGTGTTAAACAAAAGTCACACATTTAATACCGTGTATGTCCAACCGTTTTATCGTTCCTAGGAAATGGTCCTAACGTCACGTTATTCCAGCAAGATAACGTCACTTGTAACTCGAGCTAAGTGTGACCTAGTTTGTTGGAATAACGTGACGTCGGGATGATCTCCTGGGAACGTTAAAACCGTTCAACTGATCCGGTTTAAAATGTGCGAGTAAAATTTTCATTTTTAGTAAATTAATGTTAGACATACAATTGCATGAGCAAATGGTGTTATTTAATTTTTTATCAGCTGGAGAGGCCCGCCAGTAAAACGTGAAATGTTTGTCGAAAACCAATAAATATTTATCCGATTTTTTTTTAATTAGAACAGTAAATTATTAAATTTTTTCTTTATTTAAGTAAAGTACAAAGTTACGATAACCTAGGTAATATTCGATATAGAAATGACATTCAAGGAAAAAACCTATATTCGGGCCTCAATTTAATCGTTAATAGAGCATGCTAGCAGTAAATAAGCCAGCTGTTCGTGTGTTTTTCGATGACAAGGTAGCGTGGTACCGTTGCGAAATAGTTTTTTTAATGCGTCGACTCTATTTTATGTCTAGACGTTAATCAATTAGACATGTTAGAGATAAACAAGCCTTAAGGCATTAATTGAAATAAAACATGTGATTACTGAACTGTTTTAAACGTACACGTCGCACCTGTTAAAGGCTAACTATTTTGCAATCATTTTGGTATTTAAATTAAAAATAAATTACGCGATTAGACAATAAAACACTGTATCATTAGTAATTAGTTCAGACGTATTGTATGCCACAAACACCAGTTCTCCCAACTCGATGCAGTTAAAAGGTGAAAAATAAATACATCATGCATTAAAAGAATAAAACATTATGTTTAACAGTGTAAAAGTTGCCACATTAAAGAATATACATGCCTATACGTGTTGTTCAATATTGGTATAAAGAGATATATACTGAAAGGAAAAAGAAACGCAGGGTGCGTATTTCCGCTATATATTGCATATACTGCACACTTAATTCCATGTATATTCCAAGGAAATCCCAAGATGTTTTGTAAAAAAAAAAAATGTAGTTAGTTAGAGAAAGGACACAACTGTGATGTTGTAGACGTTTTAATCACAGTACACGTTGTAACAAGAAGTTCATAAATGCTGAAGTTCCTCTTTGAAAAATTGAGCCAGTTCAGTACTGTATTTAATGTTAAGTGATTGCAACATTTAAAGCCTAAGTTTGCTCACCTGCTTGAGCCAAATGCGCATTCTGACGATAATGAAACTTTAAAGGGGTAACCATTGTTGTGTTCAGTGCTTTTTAAACCTTCTTTCTAAAAGGACAGGCCTAATGTCGCCCTGTACCATTCGATTAGCAGTAGCATATTAAACATACAATATATATATAGCGGAAATACGCACCCTGCGTTTCTTTTTCCTTTCAGTATATAAGAAGTAGAGAGTGGGCACTTACTCAAATCTCACACAATCTCGTATAACACGTCGTAAAATTGCAAAATCTCGTTCTTCATTTTCTATTTTTGTTTTTAATACAGAAATCATATTATATCCCAGCATACAGGATATTATTTTCATTAATTTGAGACCAGTTTCATGCTTCTGTTATGAAAAAGGACAACTTCTATACAGTTACAATTTTCAGACAAACTACAATAACAACATGAAGTAGCATAAATATGCCATAGTCGGAATTTTTAAATAATAATTGTGTTTTTACATTTTAGTTATCGTAGAAATATTTTGAAATATTGTTGCTTTTAATTTGATACCATTTGCAGACCATTCGTTACGTTATTGTCAATTGTCAGTTGCAAATAAAAGTGCATACGTGAAAAGTAGTGTATTTCCTAAGCGCCCATTCTCTAATTCTTACATCTATGGTATATATTCTAAGTGCCCATTCTCTACTTCTTACATCTATGGTATATATACTAAACATAAATGGACACTTATGATGACTGGGGATGTCTTGCATCTTCATAAATTGTTCCCGTATTTTTATTCACAAATATTATATTCACCTTCATAAATTGGTCTCGTATTCTTTTTTATGTGCCTCATGTGCCTAGCATAATTTAAATAAAAACTAAGCGCTAATGCGTGCGTGCGTACGTTCGTGCGTGCATATGTGGTCGTTTTGCAATCATTTAAATTAACATCTAGTATCGTTTTTACTTTAACATTGACTGCATTTAATGACATTTTGAGTATTTAATATGTCTTCATTTATATTCTACCATAGTATAGGTTAAATAATTAAAGTATGTGTACAATATAATCAACAATTAAAAATATGCTATAACAATGTGTTTTGAACTATTTTGATAAAATAATATAATGCGAGGCTCTTGCCGAGCATTATATCATTTTAATAAATTCAGTAATGAATGAGAACGAATGTTATATTCTATTTATCAGATAACTCATATAACGACTTTTATTGCATTTTGCCCGTCGCTTTAACACGCGAAACCGACATAAACCGTGGGAATTGGATCATAGTCATTATCGACTTTTTTTGACAGCGCGTACTAGGCTTATTTGCATAGTTATATAACTAGTTGTACATTGAAAATATAGAAAAGTGTTATTTCACTCCCACAACGTAAGTTATGTAATAAAAACAAATAAAGTACTGGTTCTACCCAGGAAAATGAGATTGTCAGCTTCTACAACAAAAGCAAAACCGTCATATTTAGCATTGTTAGACCGTATAGAGCTCCTTTCGAATAGAGCTACCTGGGGAGCTTTATCCGGAGCATTCGTTCGAATAAAACTCCCGAGGAGCTCTATTCGAATGGTAGGTGCCTCTGGATTTTTGGATAGGGACACTAGTTTCGGAAAAAGCTCACCATATTAATTAACATGTCTCGCGATTTGATTGTTATAGATAACATTCCCTAAAAAGGAGATGTTTATTTGTTGCTGCTGCTGTTGCCGCTAATGATGATGATGATGATGATGATGATAATGATGAAGACGACAATAATGATTTTGATTAAAATGTTATGAGGATAATAGCTGAGTATAAATTACTCCACAAATAAATAGGCTATGAGCCCTTTGGCTCCGACATTGAAGATCGACATTGAATTTTGAACTGGGTTTGAATATCGAGTCAGCTCATAGATCGAAAATCGACATATAACATTGGCGAATTTCGACCGAGTTTGAATATCGAGATACGCTTTAGATCAAAATTTAACGTACGTGTATACAAATGCTCGATAATCAAACTCAGCTCGAAATTTACCTTTGGTATACATTGAATTTCGATCTAAGAGCCAGCTCGATATTCAAACCCAGCATGATATTAAATGATCTTCTATGTCAGGTTCAACTTCGCGAACCTTCTATGAGTTGTCTCCTAGTCCGTAAAAATGGAATCAGCAAATATTTTAACTAGGCTTCCCGAAATAAATATTTGTTTCTTGGCCTTACGTATTTCAAGTAGTTGTAGACAATATCAAGCCTTGTAAGAGGGCGGTGACGTTTTGATGTGATGCCGACAAACGTGAGCGGTCTCTTGTGATCACTGCCGTTCAGAACACACAAAATGTATATGTGTGAATATACTGCCAAACAGAGTTCAAGGTGCACACCCGAATATGGACAAAATATAAATTTACAAAACGAGGATTTTACTGAGCGCACGCACGCATGCACGCACGCACCACGCACGCACGCAAGGACAGTGGTAATTCTTAATGCCCGCTTGCGACAATACTTGACGACATTATATCACCATAATGCCCTGATGTGTTTTAGAAGAATAGCTCAATACGAATTGACCATGCCTATCATTCGAATAAAGCTACCTGTCTTGTTAGATTTCCAGGTAGCTATATCCGTACGGATAAAGCTCCCTAGGGAGCTCTATCTAGGGAGCTCTATCTGAAGGGAGCTCTATTCGGTCCAACATGGCCTAACATTAGCTAAACATTATTTATAGCTTCCTCACATAAAGATTCCAAGGCCCCTGAGGGATCGAACCTACAGCGGCGAGGGGCAAGTGATTTTAAGTCAGAGACGTTAACCACTCATCCACGTACGCCCTCTGAAATTGAATTGGACTGAATTTTGTTTAACGGCTCATCAATACATATGTTTTTTAGAGCCACCCCAGAGAGAGTCAAACTACACTATTGGGTGTAAACGCATGGAACAAATCAAGAATCTCATCCTTAAAAAAGAGTATGATAATGGACCTTTGGAAACGGCCGAACACGACACATACGAAATATTGCAGTCTCGGTTTGATTGAGACTGTTCATGAGCGGTAGTGAACTATGCTAGCTACCGCTCACGCCCCGGGTTGAGCAGAACTCAATATTCATAAAATCAATAGTACAAAATTTTAACCATCCCGAAGATGGCATGCATATGGCGGTGGACATGGAGTTGACTGCTTCCCCATGTCCTACGGCGTATGACCCCAGTATCTAATAAAATGAAATGCCCCGAAGAGCGAAATAAACATAATGGAATTTAGTTGGAAGCAGCGGTTATGAGGCCTGCGTATAAAAAGCAGACAACATATCCTATGAGTGGTTAAACAATACCCAGAGCCTTTTATCGGCCGG
The DNA here is from genome assembly GCA_037043455.1 of Cyrtodaria siliqua. NCBI lineage: Eukaryota > Metazoa > Mollusca > Bivalvia > Adapedonta > Hiatellidae > Cyrtodaria > Cyrtodaria siliqua. Next base: position 50,713 of record JAWPHD010000276.1, on the reverse strand, counting down.
AGTAGTGGAACCACCGAATCAAAAATGAAGTAAGAAAACAAAAGAAATTGAAAATGTACCACCGATAACTAAATATAAGTATCGGGCTCAGCGATCTCCAAAGATCGAATGAATAACAGTACTGATTGCAAGCGCGGGGAGACGTTTTACTGCCGCCACACTGCCACTGTGCTATAAAAAAGAGTATGATAATGGACCTTTGGAACTTAAGTCTTAAGTCAGCTAATAGGTCACTTATATAAAGTATATATTAATATAAAGAATAATATAAAGAATACTAAGTCACTTAATCTTAAGTCAGCTAAAACCATTAGTTAACCCCACCCGACTAAACTAATGTGCCAGTGTGCATAACTAAAACATTAATTTGTTCAGATTTTGGTGGAAGTTATTTCCTTTAAGGGTAAACCGTTTTTGTTATCAAATAATGATTTTTCGGATGTAACTTTCTCATGAGAGTCTTTCTTTTAAATAAGTTTGTGGACCACAATGGCCGTTGTCCCTTTAATTCAAGATTCTTTATGAAGTAACGTTAACATTACAATGTTTCTTGTTACGTGATACAATGAATGAAATTATATACAACAGTCAGTCATGATAAGTATGTGCATAGACAGCAAAACATGATTTATACGGAGAAGATATACAAACATATATTGAATGTGAGGTTGTACTAAGTATATTGAAAAAAAAATAGAACAATGCAATGTGTATGTATGTACATATATACATATTGAAATATCGTGAAAAAGGTTAAAGCATTTAGATGTACCAAAGATGGTGTAGTATTTACTTTAAGTGAGATGTACAGTACATTTTCATGACGATTAAGTATGTTTTGTCGAATAATTGTCGCTTGATATACAAATTTACAAAGTTTTGAGATAACAGAAAAACTAACAGACTACATTAGCTCAATAAATTTAAAAACGCTTGGTCTAACAAAGTAACGTGATTTAATATATTGTTTTCGAATGTCAGTGTATGCTAAACATATACAAATAAAGTGGTATTCGTCTTCTAGATCACCAGAATTACAAATTAAACAGTAGCGTTGATCATGGTCGATTCTGTTAACACCATAACGACCTGTTTCAATCCACAGTTGATGCGAAGACAGTCTTACCTTAGTAAGTGCAATACGAAATTTCTGTGGTATCTAGATAATACTCATAATTGATAGTGGTCTTAAATAGTATGGATGTACACAAAGATCGACCGTTATTTACAGTAGTATACCATGATTGAACAAATTGATCGATTATTCTTTGCTTGAACAAAAGAGGAAAAGTAAGTAAATTAACACCCTCTGGGTTGTTCCATACATCAGAAAAACCGGTATCATTTAACAATGTTTTGACACGAGAAACCCAATTAGTTTTACCCTTATGACAGTCGAATGTTAATGACTTGTACAAATGTTGTAAAATGATATTGTCGGATGTGGTATTATAACTTATTGAGTGGTGAAATAATGACTAAATAAGTAAATTGAAATGACATGAACATTGTTTAACAGCTCATCAACACATAATAGGACATTTAGAGCCGCCACAGAACAGCAACATCAATTGATGTCTATAACGTATTGCATGGTGAAATAATGACTGAATTAGAAAATTTAATTTTTATTGAATCTTATTTAACGGCTCATCAACACTTTACAGGTTAATTAGAGCCACCCCAAAGCATACACATCAATTGATGTCTATACCTCAGAGAGAGTAGAAAGTCGTATTATAACGTATTGAATGGTGAGATAATGACTAAATAAAGAAATTGAATTGATTGATTGATTGATTGAATTGTATTTTATAGTCGCATCAACAGCTAAGGTCATATGGTGATTTTCAGGCTTCCATTGGTGGAGGAAGACCCCAGATGCCACTCCGGGCAATTTTCGTGCACAGGCGGGCACCTGGGTAGAACCACCGACGTTCCGCAAGCCAGCTGGATAGCTTCCTCACATAAAGATTCCTAGGCCGCTGAGGGATCGAACCTACAGCGGTGAGGGGCAAGTGATTTCAAGTCAGAGACGTTAACCACTCGGCCACGGACGCCCCCCGAAATTGAATTGGACTGAATTTTGTTTGACGGCTCATCAACACATATGTTATTTAGAGCCACCCCAGAGAGAGAGTGAAACTACACTATTGGGTGTAAACGCACGGAAAAAATGAAGAATCTCATCCTAGGTCTAAAGTCAGCTGATAGGTCACTTATATAAAGTATACATTAAGTCACTTAATATAGTGTATATTAAGTCACTTAATATAAAGAATAATATAAAGAATACTAAGTCACTTAATCTTAAGTCAGCTAAAACCATTAGTTAACCCCACCCGACTAAACTAATGTGCCAGTGTATAACTAAAACAATTTTTTTTCCAGATTTTGGTGGAAGTTATTTCCTTTAAGGGTAAACCTTCTTTATTATTAAATAATGAGCTTTCGGATGTAACTTTCTCATGAGAGTCCTTCTTTTAAATAAGTTTGTGGACCACAATGGCCGTTGTCCCTTTAATTCTAGATTCAAGATTCTTTATTAAGCAACGTAAACATTACAATGTTTCTTGTTACGTGATACATTGAATAATATTATATACAACAGTCAGTCATGATAAGTATGTGCCTAGACATAAAGGCAATGAGCAAAACATGTTTTATATGGAAAAGATATACAAACATATATTGAACGTGAGGTTGTACTAAGTATATTGAAAAAAAAAATAGAACAATGCAATGTGTATGTATGTCAATGCAATGTGTATGTATGTACATATATACTATATGTACATATATACATATTACATATCATGAAGAAGGTTAAAGCATATACACTCAAGTGATATGAAAACGCAACACGGGAATTTCCGCTATATATTGTATATACTGCACACTTAATTGCACATAATATTCCAAATTAATCCCAAGATGTTTTTTAAAAAGAAAGTTGCAGTTAACTAGAGAAAGGACACAACTGTGATGTTGTAGACGTTTTAATCACACTACACTTTGTAACAAGAACTTCATAAATGTTGAAGTAGCTCTTTGAAAAATTGAGCTAGTTCAGTACTGTATTTAATGTAAATAGTTTGCAAAATGTTGCATCCTAAGTTTGCTCACATGATTGAGCCAAACGCGTACTCTGTGAATAATGAAACATTGAAGGAATACTAATTGCTGTATTATTTGTTGTTTTAGTATTGTTTCCAAAAGGAAAGGTCTTACGTAGCCATGTACCATTCGATTAAAAGCAGCATATTGTACATACAATATATAGCGGAAATTCCCGTGTTGCGTTTTCATATCACTTGAGTGTAGATGTGCAAAAGATGGTGTAGTATTTATCTGAAGTGAGATTTACAGTACATTTTCATGACGAGTTTTGTCGAATAATTGTCGCTTGATATACAAATTTACAAAGTTTTGAGATAACAGAAAAACTAACAGACTGCATTAGCTCAATAAATTTAAAAACGCTTGATCTAACAAAGTAACGTGATTTAATATACTGTTTTCGAAAGTCAGTGTATGCTAAACATATACAAATAAAGTGGTATTCGTCTTCTAGATCACCAGAATTACAAATTAAACAGTAGCGTTGATCATGGTCGATTCTGTTAACGTCATAACGACCTGTTTCAAACCACAGTTGATGCGAAGACAGTCTTACCTTAGTAAGTGCAATACGAAATTTCTGTGGTATCTAGATAATACTCATAATTGATAGTGGTCTTACATAGTATGGATGTACACAAAGATCGACCGTTATTTACAGTAGTATACCATGATTGAACAAATTGATCGATTATTCTTTGCCAATTAGTTTTACGCCTATGACAGTCGAATGTTAATGACTTGTACAAATGTTGTAAAATGATATTGTCAGATCTAACAATTTTGCACCAATACTTAACAATACGGACATATCTATTAACATACATAGGATATCTACATTAACTCACCATATATAGCAGCATTACAAGTAGATTGTTTTACATGCAACAGAGAATTAAGGAACTTTAGGTGAATTCTTTCAATTTCTTTACTTTTACTAAATCCCCATATTTCACAAGCATTATTTAATATAGAGCTAACGAAGGCATCAAATAGCTGACATATTGTACTAGGTTTCAGTGAATAGTTACGTATATTAACAAGTAAAGTATTTAGTGCTTTTAAACCTTTACCAGGTAATATTTCTTGGTTTAAATTATAATTACCTGTATAATTAAAGACGGTACCAAGATAATTGAAATTGTCTACCGTTTCCATTGGTATATTATCGTAAGTCCATTTTTCGTCATTTTTGTTTGGACCACGTTTTCTAAAAGCAACAATTTTCCTTGATTCATTGAACGTAATATTGTAATACGGCACGGGGGTAACACGTATGATTTCGTTGCTACGCATGCATGTGTGCGTGTATGATTTCGTTGCTACGCATGCATGTGTGCGTGTATGATTTCGTTGCTACGCATGCATGTGTGCGTGTATGATTTCGTTGCTACGCATGCACGTGTGCGTGTATGAGTTTCAGTCAGATCACGACGATGTCTGCTTCCAATAAAAACAACAACATATAATTCATGATATTATAAATGCAATATAGACCCAAATATATTACTCAAATACATTGAAATAATTGGTCGATAAGTTGTAAACGTATGATTTATTTAGTTTCAAGTTTCTGCAAGTGTATATGTGTATGCGTGTATGTATGAGGGGAGTGTGGGTCCTGGGTAATACGTATGCTTTCGTTGCTACACATGTATGTGTGCGTGTATGAGAGGGTGGGTGGGTGGTTGGGTGGGTGGAGTGGGGAATATATAATTATAAACGTTTCCAGTACAATGGTAACAGTGTAGTTGAATATTGTATAGTGCAGAGAAAATATTTTGAAAACTTTTAAGTTAATGATCGCATTCCATTGTTCAGTTATCATGCCAGTATATATGTGAACATTTTTAGAAATTTTAATTATGGTCAGGATGACAATGTAACCAAACTACATGAAATTCCTCAAGGTTACATTTGGGATGAGTTTTCATCATTAGATAATAGGTCATGGCGGGGATTTCTTTATTTACACTGTCCCGTTTTATTGGGATGACAGTAGTGTAAGTGTGAGGTTTGGTACACCCTAGAACCTGGTTTAAACCCCCAGCGGCCTTTTTTCCACTGACCATTCCATGGCGGTATCACTATTACCAACCCGTTTTGTGTTTGTGACGTCATGTGCCTTTATTCTTTGTTAACATTGCTTTCATGTTTGTGCTTTTGCGTGTTTTGGGGTTTACTGTGTTCTGTGAAATCTGCATTTCCTGTTCGACTTTTATACTTATTTTCATGATGACATCTAAAGAAGTTGTTAAAGGAATTTCTGAATTAAAGAATAAAAAATCTTCAGGTCTAGCTGGTTTAAAAAATGAAATGCTAAAATCAGAACAGACCTTCTTAGTACCCTGTATTGTTAAACTTGTTAATATGTTTTTGTCACAAGGTATATCCGGGTGATTGGAAGAAAAGGATACATTAATTTAAAACAATTATATAAAAATGATGAGCCAGTGGTATATCTATTATGCTTTGTCTTTCTAAATTGTTAAATAGTATATTAAATGACAGGTTACAAATTTAGCTGGATACAAAAGAAATCATTAATAAAGGGCAGACAGGTTCCCAACCAAGGCTAGAATAACCGATCATATGTTTGTTCTACGTACACTTATAGAAAGCATCAAAGTAAAAACGCTAAAGTGTATGCATGCTTTGTTGATTAGGTTTTCGACTCGAGTATTCATTCGGTACTTTTTTTTATATAAATAATGTAACTTAGGCATCTCTGGTACCTTTTGTAATGTTATCAAAAATATGTACCATTCAAAGTTTTTGCATGTTCGAATCGGAAATCATCTGACTGATAGCATTGCACAATACGATGGGGTCCGTCAAGGCGATAATCTTAGTCCGAATTTATTTAAGATCTATATAAATGACTTGTCATCTTTGTTTGATGATAGAGATGATCAAGTGGCATTACAAGATGTTTCTTTTAATTGCTTGATGTATGCAGATGACCTTGTGTTATTATCTACATCTGAATTGGGCTTGCAGTGTTCTCTTAATAAATAACAGACAGATAGTGATACTTATGGATTAACTGTCAACTTGAAATGTCCAATGTCTTAATATTCTGTAGATCTGGTAAAACGATTGATGTGAAATTTACATACAAAGAAACAGAGATAGAGCATGTAACAACTTATTTCACCTTATTGGCGGCGATCTAAAATCTAAAGATCGCCGCCTCTTATTGGAAATGGTATGGTGTTTGTAAATTGCTATGGGTTTTTGACTGTGTTTCATATAGCAGTTGATACCTGTTATTTTACAGAAATAAATAGGGACCCAGTCAAAAATGACTGGACTGGTGTCAAATTATTGTAAAATTATAATTTCAATGCAAAGCGACCATTTCACCTTCGATCGAGCTGGTGAAGTTTGGTAGAGCAGTCCACTTTAATCAACTCGCCGATACACGCTGAGCTATAAATAGCCGATTTTACGGCATCAGAAAAATTAAGTTTAAACATATTTATTTTACATCGATTGCGAAACAAGTTATAGCAACTTAGATTAATCACTCTCGATGGCTTCCTGGGTAGAACCAGTACTAAGCAATGTGGATTAATTATCTTGCTCAAGTATAAATAACCAGGCCGCGGCGAGGATCGAACCCACGACCTCTCGATCTGGAGTTCGGCGATCTACCACTGGACCACGCACTCCACTACAATTAAATTTAATTGTGGCGAGTTAGGGAAACGATATAACGTCATTCTGAGCCATGACACGACGTCATTGCGGGAAATGACGTTACGTTGGATAGGAAGCGCAGCCATGACGCTGAGTCATAACTTCCGTCGCTTACACGCAAAATGGACGTGACATAAGTGCTTCCAGTACAGGAGCAGACAAGTCATTTCACGTGCCTGAACCGCATAACTCAAACATAAATAATTGGGGTTGGAGGCAACGTAGTTCCCATTTTGCAAGCACGTGCAGATGCGCGGATTTTATAGTACTCTGTTTAGAAACACTAGTTTAAAGCTTATACTAGATGGCAAAGAAAACAAATCATATCAGAAGTCAGTTATTATGTCGGAGATTTATAAAACAATCGTGTTGACAGATTTTATTGAGATATCATATTCGGAAATCGCGGTACAAATGCGAAGATCGAAAAAAACTAGTTTTTGTTTTCTTCGAAATTGCCAATGTTTCAAAACGGGTACAAAAATTGTATATTCTTAAATATTGTTGAAATTGACAGGAGTCGAAGATCATTACCTGATCTACCTTTTTTGAAAATTTCTTATTTTTTCGTGAATATACATTTTGCGTGCCCGTTTTGAAAGTTGGTACCTGCATTTCACTCTTTCAGAGGCTATTCAAAATGGCGGCGACACAGAAAAATACCCAGCCCAGGGCCTATCAGTCGCAGGCCACAAACCCACTTCTCCCTGGACAAATTAACATCATAGGCCTATGGTCAATACACAGTCACAGAAACTAAATATTGTGAATTGAACTGAACGTTTATAAATAGCTAAGGAATGTGCTAAAAATAGCTCACACACATTCAAAGGTCAAATAATGCTGATCCGTGTACATACACAGAAAGATCGTTTACACAAACGGCCCGATTGACGGTGACCGATGGATTATTTCAATTTATTTGCACAGAAGTAGAATTAAAACAGTGTTACAATCACGATCGTATACAATTCCAAGTTTTGCATGAGTGCGTAATTTACAAAATACAAACAAATAGATCTATTACAGTAGACAATGTAGAGAATTAAAATTGAAAAGTGGAACACACCAGCAAATGCCTGAAATGGGTCATGGCATTGTCTGCACTGTAGCATTTGTAAGTAAATACACTTTTAATTTTTGTATGACAAGTGTTTAACGTTGAAACATGTAAAACGGTGGTGGTTGATATATATTAACTTAATTCTGATAATTTTTTAGAACACATGAGTGATGAATAATTGATGAAAATGTAAGCCTTGAAAATCTACTATTTGTTCATGAATGCCACCTGTGACTTACATTTTGGACAGTATCATCTTCTGGAAAGCACCACTTTCAATTCCAGTTGTGTTTTAAGTAAAATGTTATGGAATGCTGACATTGTTAGCATTGAGAAAGTTGGACAGAGTTATTAATATTAAAAACAAATGAAACAATATCATATATGACTTGTTTTTTTCAGGTCTGCTAAGACTAAGTTAGCTAGAGGCAGTGTGCAGTATTACCATAGCCAGATTCAAGTCAAATTTCCCAGTCTCACAGTATAACTACATCAAGAGCCTTGTATTAGCCAGTATGTAGGTAAGCGCAGCTTCAAAAAATCTATGAATTTATCAATGTTTGTTCTTTGCAAAATATGTGGCATTGTGCACCAGTCCTGCACCACAGACATATTAATAATTTGTTATTAGGTCTGTGCCTGCACTTAGTCTCAGACTTTTTATACTAAAAATAAAAATGGTGTTTTACAGCACATCGACACATAAATAGGTCATATTGTGCTTAGTATATGTAAAATTAAACAAACAAAATAAAAAGGTCCCTGTATTACATCTAAATTATTAAACTTAACCAAGACCCCGACTTAACATAATGTGCAGGCATGGCCCAGCAATAGCATGGGTGATGATAGCAATCTGGAGCTTCCGGTTCAAGTCACACATGCACCACTGAGTTTCGTCTATGGTTTCGGGCAATACATCTTCCCTCAGTCTTGTTTGTTCCTCAGCCTCTTTTGTTTGATTGGGATTGAAACTGGGGAGTCTATCCTCCAAGCACGATAAACAACCATAGAAATTATTAATATATACATTAGCAAGAGTAAGACAGGTGCTCGAATTCCTATGTGTCATTTGGGGCGGCTCTAAATAAGGTATACCGGTAATAAATGTGTTGATTTAGCAGAAAACGATTATTTTTAATTTATTGTACATGTAAAAAAAGTTCTATAATCACTATTCATTTACATATTTCAGTTCTACAACTTGTTACCTATTTAAGTTGAAACAAAATATCATGTATGTCATTTTTATTTTCAGAGCCTGGAGTCCTGAGATGCTGGGAGTTAGCTGAAAATAGTTAGTGATGTCCCAATATATATGGGAGGATTTTATTGAAACAAGTAGTCACATATAACTTTTTACAACATTAACAACAGAATCAGAAATACTTAAACGAACAAGAATAGTATATAATAACAAGATGGTGTACAATATTTTTTATTTTTTATGAATCATGAATCAGCAATACCTCATACGGACAGTACTAGCATCAACTTCAAGAAAGATATGTCTAGTAAGAGGATCACCAGTTCAGCCAGCACAATATCATATCAACATGCATATCCGACTGTAGACACAAGGTGGATCGTTGGCGACATTAACTGGATAGTTCATTGGAGTGGCTCAAAATAAGGGCTAATATGAAAATATAAATGTGTTTCTGTTAATCTGACCGGCCGTGCCCAATTTATTTATTGGATTAAAATGTTTTCTGAATTTTATTGGATTATATAAAAGTTTGTGGAATAACAGATGGCAGGAGGTGTATATTACCGGTTATACCCAGAAGAAAAGTGAGTGGTCTTCCTCACCAAAAAAATAACAAACAGATACATGTATATATATATAACCCCACATATGTTCAAATTGGCTTGCACCATATAAACAATTACATATTAAAGGGACATGCAGCAATCTTCTTTTTTTTAAACTCCAAAATGTTATAACTTATAATTTAAATATATGCAAGCAGGTGTAAAGTGAAAATAAATTACATTTTAATGCTTGATAAAAACTTGATAAATGCTGTGTGTCCGTTTAATAAATAAAAACAATTATTGTATGATGCAATTTAATTTTTTATGTAATACCCTTTATATTTGGGATGTTTTGATGTAAATATTTGAAAAAAAATGTTTTAAATAAAATAAATAATTCATTTTGATATCTGACTTGTTACATATTTTTTACTTAGTCATGAAAGATAATATTTAAGGCCTTAATATGTACCTTAAATGTTTATTGTTTACCATTGAAAGGTGAGGCGGCATATGGTGTTAGTTATCTGTGCGTCTATATCCTTCCACAGTTTTTAACCAATCTTTTCGAAACTTTACATGATCTTTATCTATGATGTCTAGAGGAGCATATCGATTTTGCATCAAAATAAAATTTATTTATGAATATATATTCTTGCATTGTACAATTTTCCACGGATTGTTTTCAGTGCGTTCATTCAAGTCCCATGGACATATTGAGTTGAGATGTTCGGTTGGCATTTTATATTTGTATACATTCTCATCTTCACCTCTCACCGCTGCGGGTTCAATTCCCACTGGGAGCTCAACTTGTAGGTGAGAAAGTGTCGATTCTTACAGATAGCAGTAAGTACACAGTACTGGTTCTACCCAGGAAATATGGCCTAAAATGTGCTATAATGACATAAAACACAATTCAACTTTAAAAATATAAAGTAAAAGAAATGGCCTTCTTTATTTTCCTTCGATGCTATCAGTATAAGTATTACGACAGTGTTTCTGTCTGATAAAAAATTCATCTTAGGTTTCAACCGACAAATGGTCTATATTTAAACTAATACAAGTAAGATGGGGCCCTCAAACCCTTTTATGTGTGGGTGATATATTCCACGGTTGATTCATGATACTAGCATGGGACAGCTATAGTACATATGACAGTGCTGAGTGCAGTTGCGGATGAATTGAATTGAATATTTAACGGCTCATCAACACAGTACAGGTTATTTAGAGCCGCCTCAGAGAGAGGGGAAGGATACATAGGAATCCGGGAACCGTGCACTACCCTTATTATCGAACAGATTCCTATTGTTCTTTAACATGCTCGGATGATAGTCCTATAAGCGGGACCACCCTGTTTACGTCCCCATCCGACGGATGAGGCTAAGGGAATGTGACTTGCCCAAGAACACACCGACAAAACTCAGTGGCACCACCTCCGGTTACAAATCAGCTGCGCTACTGACTGCGCCAAGTTGCGGATGACAATTAGACACTGGACAGTCTAGTCAAAAACACAGCAACAAATATATTATCTGAATATGTTTAAGAATGTACTGTATGCTTGGAAGAGCTTTCAAAAACAAACTAGCTTTCATGATTTTAGTTGGGGTGGGATGGGGATGGGGCGCATCCTTTTAAATCTCAGTTCAGATGCCCTCCCCCTCCTTCTCTCCATCCCAACTCCCATCTTGAACAGTAGCGATTGTTACGTAAACTTTCCACATATGAGAGGGTGCCCAATACTACCCGCTCCATCGAATACGCGCCTGCAGTTCTTGCGAGGTCAGTCGAGTCAAAATTACAGTTAAATCAAACAATTCGTATTTTCGTGTACTTTTGATAACGAAATAACTTGCTTTTCGTGATATGCAGCAAAATTCATGTAATGTGTGAGCTAAAACAACAATTCAAGTATCTCCTCGTACTTTATTTAACAAAAAACACACGGTTGTTGTCATTTTAATCGTATTCTAAAGATGGCATCTTTTAGAGTTATCGCCCCTCGCTTCGACATTTTACAAGGCGGGTCTGAATTTATCGCGCAGTAGAGCTTCTAAAAAAAAAGTCGGTACAGACGAAAATCACGAAACCTAAAGGGGAAATGAAATTTCATGATCAAAAATTGTCACAATTTTCCAAATTATGCGTTTTAAAAAATTCAAAATGGCGGACATTTTTTTTTTTTTGACGTTGCCGAAAGTTGACGTACTACTTTTCGTTGTCAAGCGTGGTTGCGATATTTGAAAGATGTAGGAAAATATCAAGGCTGCTCCCCTACTGTTCGTGAAATCTTTATCTCTTGAAAAGGCCAAGGGGCCGAAATATTGAATAAAAGAGTTACATTACGAAGTTTTAAAATCATATAATTGTAATAGATATAAATGTAATTTAGTTACAAATCTGTTTCCCTTACAAAAGGACTCTAAATCCGGCCATATATAATTGTGCGCGGCATGAATTTCAATATGCAAATGCATTGACTCATCAGTTTCATTACGTAATAGTCATTAACGGCCTAATGGGATACCACAGTAAATTGCGTACCATTAATCATCGACACAGCGGGGTAAGAACCACATTTATCATGCAGATATACACTTTTCTGCCTAATAAAGGGGTGACCTAATGTTTGGGGCGCTTGTTTCAGCCAAAGGTTTTCCTGAAGTAACTTGAGCAATTTAAATAATACGTACATCAGTTATATATCATTAGAACTGGCATTTTTAGTGGTAAATAAAACTACTTTACTTTCGAAAATCGATTGAGAAAAAAATATTTTACAGCCAAAATAATTTTTTGATGGGGATTTACCTATGTAAATTCCTTGTTGGTGGACAGCAGAAAACTACGAAATTTCAAATAACTTCAGTAATCCTTCATATGTTGCTATAAAACTTTCAGGGTGTCTTATTTTACTGATATCCAACCATTTAAAATCATTTTTGGATAACATTTCTAAAAAAAAAAAACATTTTTCAAAATGCTCATGCATTGAAAATTACTCATCAAAAACAGTTTTCGCACATGAAGTTGTTATTTCTCAACCGATTTTGAAAAAAAATAACGTATTTTTATTTACCACTAAAAATGTCTGTTTCACTGATATTCCACCTATTTTGGTAGTAGATTAATTTTATCTTAAAAGTCCAAAAGCTTTGGCTGAAACAAGGCCCCAAACAATAATACATTTTTCTTTATTAGACGCCGACCAATAAAGCAAATCAATACGGAATCCCACGGCGTTTATTGTACGTAACATTATCTGACGTCATGTACGTAACGTTATCTGGCTTCATAAAACAAACGAAAACAACACCATGGCGGCGTCCTCGATAAGCGTAACATTCTGCAAAATAGATAATAATATTATTCATACAGAAAATGTGGATAATCTACATGATAAATAGAATATTATGTCAGTGCCTTAGAGCCTCGCTATTCTTCGTTTTCTAAGCCTCGCCTAATAAACTTGATAGTAAAAGGCACTGACATAATAGTCTCTATATCACGCAACTGACCGTGGTATAGGCATACAGGAAGTAAATCACTGTGGTATTCATGCCTGGTGTAGGGTATAGGCATACAGGAAGTAAATCACTGTGGTATTCATGCCTGGTGTAGACAGGAGGTAAATCACTGTGGTATTCATGCCTGGTTTAGGGTATAGGCATACAGGAAGTAAATCACTGTGGTATTCATGCCTGGTGTAGACAGGAAGTAAATCACTGTGGTATTCATGCCTGGTGTAGTCGAAAGGAGTTCCCAAATATATAATCCCTAAATTCTTTTGTGATAAAAGGCATTTATGAGTATTTTAGGCTCATTTTTCTGGCTGAAATGACTTTATTGACTTGTTTGTGATAGCTAAAAACCATTTGCATGGTTGTATGATGATTTTATTTGTCAACTTGACAGTTTTGACAGTGAAAGTAGAACACATTTAAGAGGTGCCGAATGAATGCAGTTTGTTCACGGTATCAACAAAGATCAGAATTTTATTTTCCTTATATGCCACATGACCCCTACTATTCTCAGCAGTTTTCTAGAGAGGCAGGTCTCATGACTAAGAACATGTAAGTGAATCTTAGTTGGAACTTCATTTTGAAAAATGGCTAACTAGAAAGCTTGGACAATATAGCATTGGACTCAATGGGATTTGATTTACTTCTGGTACACCTATAAGGCGGCGTAATGTGAATATTCATTTTCTCTCGGATTCTTATCAAACAGTATTTTACTTTTCTCAATGACTACAGCTCCGACAAAAAATATTTCACGGTGTTTTAAAACGCGTTTTGATTTTGTTTGCATGTTTTTTGCCTCGGAAAGCTGTAATTTGGAGTTTCAGATTTTTGAAGTCTTTAAATGATGACCTGGAGAGACATTTTTCAACAAAACTAGGCTTGTTTGTTGTTAACATGTAGATATTTGTATTTGCAATGATAATTCAGCATTATAATTTGCAAAAGTGTAGTTGTATAGGTGTGACACCACCAAATATTGCCCCTTACCCCCTAAGAAAGAAAATGTCAGAGAGTACTGCAGGCAAAGTATGCTGTCCAGTCATAGAAACTTAACTTTTAATCACAAAGCTAGTACCAGACTTGCATTTATGAGTAATTGGGATGTTTATATATGCATGTTGTGCCACCAAATAAAGGTATGATGCCATAAATACACCAAATTGCCTTGTAAATCTGAATTTGGCATGAAAATCAGCATTTTGCACTTATATAGCACTTTCGGGAAGTAAACATCTTGATTTCTTCAGGTTTACTGACTTTTTTAAGCATTTTATCCATTAGACTAAGTACAGATATGCCCAGTGCCATTTTATATAACAGTTAAGATAGGTAAAACTGTGAACATTTTTACAGATTTTGCATCGCTGTCGACTGCACTGTACATTTGTGAAACGCCCATATCTTGATCAATACTCAACCGATTCGCCAGAATGTATGATTTTTTTATTCGCTATATTCTAGGCTTTGCCAGAACAGAGGTTTTTAAAATTCACTCACAATTAGGGGTTCTTATAACATTAGGCGTGTAATGACTATTACGTAATGACACTGATAACAGTCAACATATTTGCATATTAAAATTCATACCGCACATAAGTGTATTTGGCCGGATTTGGATTCCTTTCGTAAGGGACACAGGTTTCTATCTCGATTAACACTCCCACTCCACCCACCCCTCTCATGCGCGCACGCATACATGTACATGTGTAGCAACGAAATTCCCCAGGACTCACACTCCCCTTATACATACACGCCACTCTTGTTGCACGCTACACTTGTAGAAACTGAATAAATCAAACGTTTATAACATGTCAATCAAGTATTTCAGTGTATTTGGTTAATATATTTGGGTCTATATTACATTTATACTATCTAGAATTATATTATGTTGTTTTTATTGGAAGCAGGCATCATCGTGATATGATTGAAACATTGTTACATGCGATGTTTACCTCCCCCTCCGCCCACCCCTCTCATACACGCAGAAATGCACGTGTAGCAACGAAATCATACGTGTTACCCCCTTGCCGTATTACAGTTAATGTCATAGATATTATGGTAAATGAATCAAGGATTAAAGGGACAACGGCCAGTGTGCTCCACAAACTTATTTAAAAGCAAAACTCTCATGAGAAAGTTACACCCGAAAGCTCATTATTTAATAATAAAAAAGGTTTACCCTTAATGGAAATAGCTTCAACCGAAATATGAACAAATACATGTTTTAGTTGTGCGCACTGGCACATTAGTTTAGTCGGGTGGAGCTGAACGGTTTTAGCTGACAATCCGCTGTCAATACTTAATAATAATACGCCTAATAGTGTAGTTTGACTCTCTCTGGGGTGGCTGTTAATAACATGTAATGTGTTGATGAATCGTTAAATAAAATTCAGTTCAATTTCCTTATTAGTCATTGTCACACCACTCAATACGTTATAATATCACTTTTTACTCTCTCTCTCGGGTATAGATATCAATTGATTTGTACGCTCTGGGGCGGCTCTAAATAACCTGGAATGTGTCGATGAGCCGTTAAACAAGATTCAATTAAAATTCAATTGTCTAATTAAGTCATTGTTTCACCATGCAGTACGTTATAACACCACTTTCCTCGCTCTCTGGGGGTAGAGACATCCATGTCCATGCTCTCTGGGGCGGCTCTAAATGTCCTTTCATGTGCTGATGAGCCGTTAAACAATTTTCATTTCAATCCAATTTACTTATTTAGTCATTATTTCACCACTCATTAAGTTATACTATCACATTCCCATCTCTCTGGGGCGGTTCTAAATAACTTTTAATGTGTTGATGAGCCGTTAAACAAGAGTCAATTCAATTTCCCCCCACTTAATAAGTTAATCATTATTTAACCACTCAATAAGTTATAATAACACATTCCCCTCTCTCTGGGGCGGCTCTAAATAACCTATAATGTGTTGATGAGTCGTTAAACAATATTACATTTAATTCAGTTTTCTTGTTTAGTCATTATTTCACCACTCAATAAGTTATAATACCACCTTCCACCTTCTCTGGGGCGGCTCTAGATTACACATAAAGTGTTGATGAGCCTTGAACAATATGCAATTCAATTCAATTTCCCCCATTCAATAAGTTATAATACCAACCTCAACGTTCTCTGGGGCGGCTCTAAATAACCTATAATATGTTGATGAGCCGTTAAATAAGATTCAATTAAATTTCCTATTAAGTCATTATTTCACCACTCACTAAACTTTAATACCACCTTTCTCTCCTCCGCCTCTAAAACCCTATACTGTGCTAATGGTCAGATACCACTATTGATTTGGGGCTTCTGATTGGTTGAAAAAAGTATAGGGTCTATTAGGGCATATAGTCAGATTGTAAGGTAGATTCTGATTGGATTAAATTACCCAAATCATAACAAATCCCCATAAAACATCAAAATATTATGCTTCCATCATAAAACATGTTGATTTAGGATATTTTGACTGAAATTTGCATTTTTATGGATACAATTTTACTGAGAGTATATTTGAAAAAAGTAAAATTTCTTTACTGCCATTCTGGGGGTGGCCACCTTCAGTGAACTATTAGAGGCTGAAAGCATCAGATTATCCCCAATTTGCTGGTCATTTTTGAGTGTCTCTAAGATAGTTCTTTCAAAACAGTTAGGTTTTTTCATCCGTTCCGATATAGGAATAGGGGTTGTAGGCCAAAAGGCTATAATGGAGACCTATGGGAAATGCAATAGTGGTATATGACCTAAAGAGCCATTAAACAGGATTCAATTCAATTCAGTTTATGCATTCAGTCATTATATGTCTCCACACAATACGTTATAATACCCCTTACAGTCGATAACATAACGTTGAGACGCCCCCTGTGGATACAATGGCCTTGCGGACACCATGACGTCCTACGCATAGACCGGACACCATGGTCTCCTACGACTTCGCCATATACCTGTACCTCTACCAGACTGAAATTCGGTCGTCTCTGAATTTCGAGTGTTTCTCATGATGATCCATTTCCCGGACAAGGCCCCCAGATACAGATCCCATCCCGGACAAGCCCCCAGATACAGATCTCATCCCGGACAAGGCCCCAGATACACTGAACACAATTCCTACTTAACTAATTGTCTTATTTTAAATATATTTTAGAATAGTTGTATGAACAGTATTTTATTTAGATCAATAGTTTGTAAAATATTTAGGTTTTGTTTAAATAGTTACATCTTTGGAGAGCTATTCTCCCTTTATAAGAAAACATGATACGTGCTGATAATATACGTAACATGGATGGAAGTTCGCATACAGATATAAACTTCTTCAAATTGGTAGGAAATAATATTTAAAAAAACAACAACATAAAAGTTTGATCCATTTATTGCCGATGTTCCGTCTACAATACAATGAAACATTGATACTCTTAAATTACTTCCAGTTTTATTTAATATCGTTTGAAATTCAAATAACTTTAATTTAGCGTTACCATTAAATAATTTGAAAATTTCTTTTGCAAACGCGTTTGTAGGGGTAATGCTAGTAAAACATGATGTCAAAATAATTTTAGTTGGTATATTTTAGAATTGGGAACATCGAAAGCTACCCAGTTTTATAAATGTTATAACATTTCTAGGATAACGCAACGACTTGAAAGCTTTAAAATGTGTTCATGTCATCACATAGCAGACGATTTAAACTCGTTATTTTTCAGTTTAACTGTAACTCTAATCAAGCGTGAAATACATAAAACAATGAGATATCACCGACATATTTAGAAATTTTGATTAGTATGTAACAGGTGGTAAAAAACAAACTATTTTTTCCCTGTTTTTGACGTCTGCTCCCTCACCCAGCAGACGTTTACCGTTGCTTATTGATACAATAACTTCTATATATATGACTTTCTATATAAATTATGTTTTATACTATCAGTGCCTACTCGTCTATTGTATGATCAATTGTTAAATGGCGCCCGTTAACTTTGTAAAATTATACCTAAAAACTTTGAAAATTATTTAATTTTAACGAGCCTTTTGGATGATTAATTATTAATGGTGGTAAATGAAACGCCATAAAAGTCCTGTGATTTTATCTTTACGCCGTCTATAAACTGTATTACGTTATGTAATTTCATCTTGACGCTTTTCGCAATTTATACTGAAAGAAAACGAAACGCGACACGGGAATTTCCGCTATATATTGTATATACTGCACACTTAATTCCATATATATTCCAAGGAAATCCCATTGATGTTTTGTAGAAAAAAAAAGTATTTAAGCAAGTATCTAAATATACTGACGAGATAAAGAAACGCCTCATCGGGAATTTCCGCTATATATTGTATATACCGCACACTTAATGCCACATAATATTCCAAAGAAATCCCAAGATGTTTTTTTAAAACAAAGTTGCAGTTGGTAAGAGAAAGGACACAACTGTGATGTTGTAGACGTTCTAATCACAGTACACTTTATAACAAGAAATTCATAAATATTGAAGTTCCTCTTTGAAAAATTTACTATTTTAGTACTGTATTTAACGTGAAGAGTTTGCAGAAATTTGCATCCTAAGTTTGCTCACATGCTTGAGCCAAACAGATACTCTGCCAATAATCAAACTTTGAAGGAATACTATTAGCTGTGTTTTGTGTTGTTTTAGTATTTTTTCCGAAAAGAAAGGTCTTACGTAGCCATGTACCTTTCGATTAACAGCAGCATAGTGTACATACAATATATAGCGGAAATTCCCGATGAGGCGTTTATTTATCTCGTCAGTATATGATCCTTTTTAGTCATAATCCCCAATTATGAACCTTTTAATTTTGTGAAAGAAATGTACAATAAGGAAGAAAATACCTAAACTGGCGGAATAGATCAAATGCCCAAAGAAAATACATCAAATATTACCATAGGAAATGTAAGGAATGAAAGACGGTTATATATTGACGAACAAAACCGTAATTTCCATTTTAAGTTTAGTGTAACCTATTTTACACTCTGTTCTGTTCAATATGACAGAGTCAAGATTTTCAGATACCGAGCCCATCGTCCTATCAAAATTACAATTTACAAGTTTTCAATTCAGAATGGTCGTAATTCCAGTAAAATTTCAACCTTTTCATGCATTAGTAGCGGATCCGTTGCACCACCCAAATCGGATGGCACCAGAATCCCCTACCCCTTCCCCTCAGAAAAAATTTGGCTGCGGACTGAAAAAATAACCTGTGCGTACTATTAAATGTGTTGTATTCCTCGCCATTTTTGGTAATAAATGGGGACATCGCCTTCAATTATTCAAGATCTATAACCTGACCATTTATTGTTCTACGTAGAGTTGCAAAGTACACTACACAGCTCGATACAAAATAGTTGTGAAGTGCGGCCTTCCACTGCAACGCACTAGGCAACTTCTGCAACACTTCGTAGTTGAGAAGTGCGGCATACTGTAGCAACGCACTTTGCAACTTGTGACACACTTCGTAAATATAATTTTTTTTATATAAATTGAGGCCCGCTCTTAGTTTTTTTATTTGTATAGCATTGCTATATTGAGGGTAAGAATAGCTTAACAACACTTTGTAATTACTTACATGAAGAAATATATACAAAACTTATATGGTATTTCTTAATTGTTTTTAGACCAAAAATCAGAGCACAACACAATAAATATACAATATTCTTTAATGTGTCATTATGTGTACTGGTCACAAATGCTTTATTGGTTGGGCCTCATAATCTGAAGAAAAATTGAATATCACACTTTGCTCATGAAATTGTATGGCTAACAGTGATTTACAGTTACTATAGAAATTCTCTCTCCCCCCCCCCCCCCCCAAACCCCCACCCCCCACCCCCCACCCCCACTCTCCGCCACCAAATACAATAGGCTCGAAATATGTCCTTAACTGAAGCAAATCCGAAGCAAATGCAGGTCGGGTGTCATGCACGCACCCAATCCACCCCAATCCCCGTACACACGCGATTTCTTTTCTACTAGCAATTTCCTGCGTTTTAATGCATTTTCCCAGACAATATTTTCAATTTTAAGCAAGACATTTTTTTTGTCAATGATTGATTATTTATTGACGTTGAAGTTGTTTATATGCAAAGTATGTACATTTCCAAATTTCTACTGAGGCAACTGCCTCGATGTGTCTCAGCGTAGGGGCTGCGTGTGGTCAGCAGAACACATAAATGCGCAAGAATGCACGTGTACTTTGTGCTATATTATTTAAAAGAAGACACGGCAATCCTGATTCTTTTAAAAGTCGCGGCGTCCCGTTAGTGTTCTACATAACATTTGTTTAATCATTAATATTGATTATAGGAATACTATAAAATAAATTGTTTTTGCTTATTACAATTTGTTGATTAAATTCCACCAATAATATATTTAAACCAATGATACAATAACGAAGAAAAACGGAAATTAACTTGATAAAAACGTCAAGATTGCCGTGTGTCCCTTTAAAGTCTGAACTAATTACCGGCCACAATAATTAGTTCAGACTTTAAAGGGACACACGGCAATCTTGAAGTTTTTATCAAGTTAATTTCCGTTTTTCTTCGTTATTGTATCATTGGTTTAAAAATATTATTTGTGGAATTCAATCAACCATAATCACACTGATTTCGTGCATACAACACGTTATGGATATATCATTGATATTCTCGTGTTTTTATGTGAAGCGTAAATTATACCATAGTGACCTTTCTCTTTGCATTAACTGCACGAGACGAAGTCGAGTGTGGTTAGTGCAAAAAGGAAGGTCACCAAACTATGGTATAATTTACGCTACACATAAAAACACGAGAATATCTATGATTTATCTGTTTTAACCTATTGCATTAAAAAAATCTTCGTCTCGTGCAGTTAATGCAAAGCGAAAGGTCACCAAACTATGGTATAATTTACGCTACACATAAAAACACGAGAATATCTATGATATATCTGTTGTAACCTATTGCATTAAAAAAATTATAAGCATGGTATATACAAGATGACCTGAAAATTATACCATAGTAAACCATGGTATAATTTTGGATTATTGTTAAATAGTCCGTAATGCAATTTATATAGCAACTGCATAGCAGCTGTAGGTGTGATTATGGTTATGGATTAGAGTTATGTTTTTGCACACGTCTGGTGGTGTGTCATTGGTTGAATTTGTATTTGTTGCGTGACGTTGCTAGTTGTGTATCTTATTCATGTGGAACATTAGGTCAGGTGTTTAGGACAGTTTTATACATTTATTAGCTCGACTATTCGAAGAATAAGAGAGTTTATGCAATCATCCCGGCGTCGGCGTCCCACATCAAGGTTTGCGTGTAAGCTGTTATCTCTTCTTTCTTTCTTATCCTAGCACAATCAAATTTGGCCGAGGGCTTCCTTATAGCATTATCTTAAGGACTGCATAAGCAAGTTTGGCTCCTGCAACCCAAGGGCTGCCATGGAACCAACATTATGATAGCCCATAAAATGTGTCCCATGGTGCGTGTAAGCTGTGTATCTCTTATATTTCTTACCCTAACACAACCAAATTTGACCATTAGCTCCTTATAGCATTATCAGAAGGGCTGCTTAAGTAATTCTGGTTCCTGTAATCCCTAGGCTCCCATGAAACCCAAATTGTGATAGCCCTTAAAATGTGTCTGTTTCACATCAAATTTTGCGTGTAAGCTGTGTTTACAGGTCTATATCTCTTACATTTCTTGTCCTAGCTGAACTACATTTGGAAATTGGTTTCCTTATAGTATGTTATAAAGGGTTGGGTAAGTAATTTTGTCTTCTGCAAATTCTAAGCTCCCATGGAACCCAAATTGTGATGGCCCATAAAATGTGCAATAAAGGCAGATCTAGGTTTGCATGTATATATCTATAATTTTGGTTTAGGATTTCATAGCATTATGCATCTTATTCATACTTCACCCATATTGGGGCATGGGCTCCCTCCTCCACCACCGCCCCCACTCCCTCCATCCCTCCCCACCCCACTCCACATTTTTTTTTACATATTTCTATGTTGTTTTAGTCAATTCTTACACATATTTGTTGCCTCGTCCCCAACCCCCATCATCCCCATCATATTTCTGTGTTGCTTTTGTCAGTTCTTACACATGTTGCCCACTCCCCACTCCACCCCTACCCACACTCTCGAAACTGGAATATTTTTTATTTTTTTAAATATTTCTGTGTTGTTTTGGTCAATTCTTACATAGCTTCTTACACATATAGGTTGCACTCCCCTCTCACCCCGCCTCTCCTCCACCCCACCCCCACTCAAAACTCGATGTTAAATTATTTATTTTTTTGACACATTTCTATGTTGTTTTGGTCAGTTCTTAGCTTCTTACACATATATGTTGCCCTCACCCACACCCCACCCCACCCCACCCCGCCTCTCCCCAACCCCACCCACCCCAATCAAAACTCTATTTGTTTATTATTATTTTGTTTACATATTTCTGTGTTGTCTTGGTCAATTCTTACATATAGCTATGTTGCACCCCACCCCCACCCCCACACTCACTCTCCCCCACCCCCTCCCCCCACAACCTAGCCAATACACACACACACACAACACACACTCGAAACTTTTTTTTTTTTTTTTTTTTTTTACATATTTCTGTGTTGTTTTGGTCAATTCTTACACATAGCTTCTTACACATATATGTTGCCCCCCACCCACTCCCCACCCTCCCACGCCCCGCTTTCCCACCCCACACACCCTACTCGAAACTGATTTTTTTGTAATTATTTTTGCATATTTCTGTGTTGTTTTGGTAAATTCTTACACATATATAGCTATGTTGCCCCAACCAACCCCGTCGAAACTCTATTTTTTTTTTTTACATATTTCTGTGTTGTTTAGGTCAATTATTACACATATAGCTATGTTTCCCTACCCCCTCCAACCCCACCCCCCCCACCCCCCACCCCCTTCAATATTTTGTATTTTTTTACACATATATAGCTATGTTGAATGTTGGATGCGCAACCGCCCTGCCCCTGCAGTGGTTTATGGGCTCCCCTCACATGGAGGACAGGGAGAGGGGAATTGTTTTAATTTTATCTTCCATTATTTGGATATTAATATTTTAATTTGATCGCAATCATTTACATATATAAAAATATTTAGATTAAATTCAGATACACGATGGAAATATCAATAAAAAAATTAAATGAGGCCACAATAAAAATTGCCAGATATCAGCTCCCTCCCCGAGTTGCCTTTCGACCACACAATTCTTTAAAATGACAGCAATTTTGGATTGAAACATAAAAATAATAAAATTTCACATAATTTTATATCGGCCCGAGTTTCTATACAAGACCCATCCCCCAACCCACCCCACATTGTTTAGCCGTGTTTTCTGATGGTATATTCTAGCTATATAATTTATTATTCCCTGAAAAATCGAATAGTCGCGCTGCGCTGTTTTCCGACAGCTCATGTTATTCGTACGGATTTACAAGTCACTGATAATGCGGATGCACTGAAAATGTAAGTTTATAACCTGCACGTTATTGACATTTTGGGCAAACTATTTTTGAAAGTTAGGATTATGTTCTTGTGAACTTCTTCTATTTGGTGTGAAATAATATCATTTTAACTCAAATTCAAAACATGGCGGTTACTTCCTGTTTGGTCAGTGTGTGGACAAAAGAGCAGGCAACCCGGTGCCTGCATGCTTTTTATGGTGCCCTAACTGTTTCTGGTGCATTGCAGGATGCATCATTATGACATTATGTCCAGCAATGTCTTATTCACTGAGATTTTACTGTCTGTCTACTGTTACTGTATCACCCTCTTTCCGACAAAGAGTATGTGCCGATTTTCCGGGTAGAACCAGGACTAAGTAATGTGGATTAATCACCTTCCTCAAAGATGAAAATGAGGTTAAAGGGGGTACATCAGGATTTTTCTAGAAACATCTTAAATTATAAAATTGTTCCAGTTCATGATAAAACACTTATATCAATCAAAATATGATGTTAGAACCATTTTGTTAATGTCTAAACTTTGAAAACACCATATAGCTAGAACGGAATCGGACGTAAAATGCTGAAATTAACCCTGGTGCGTCACCTAGGAATGCACGTATTACTGTGCAGAATGAATTTCTTTGCAAATAAGGGATACATTTTAGGCTCATTCATTATGTTTTGGCCAAGTAGAATAGAAAATATCAATATTTGTCTATTTTAAGTCGGACACCTAGACCCCCATGAAAAGCCTGATGTACTCCCTTTAACGGTCAACTCACACATGGTTTATATTTAAACTAACACGTGTAAGATCCCCTCAAACCCTTTTAAGATATCCAATTTTAAATATTTCTATTGTTCAAGGGGACATACTCCCTAAAAATAGTTTGGGGTGAAACTAGAGCAAGATTGCTGAGTGTCACATACGTGTCCGTTCTTTACTATGGCAAACTGTTTTATCCCCCAGTGAAGAAAAAAAATGATTTATTCTTGTCTTATTTTGTCAATTATAATCCGGACATTGTTAGCAATATTTATAGCACAAGGCGTATCGTAATATTATGAAAAGCCATAACCGTCAAAATGTGGATATTTACAAACCATTCAATGACAGGTCATTTAATTCAACACGAAGTCATTTGATGACGTACATATTGATTCGATGCGACGTGTAAACTCTGTCCATTCGTTGCAAAATGAATTGATACGGTTCGAAGTGAAATGTTACGGTGTAAAATTTCAAACCATACGACGCAAATAGAAATCATTAAGTGCAATGACAAACCATTTGACAAAAACACTAATGCAATACAATCAAATACAAGTCGGTACGATGAAAACTTAAACGATTCATCAAAAAATGTGAAGTGATACACAACAAAGTAAATCAGCAATATGACTCAGTTTAACGCAAACACATTTAGTCTGGTGGTAAGTAAAATGATCGGGCGAAAACAAAGTCAGTGCAATGCAAACGCAATCCGTTCGACAGAAACTGATTTCATTACGTGCAAAGTGAAACGGTGCGACATATGACGGCGATATTTGCCACATCACTTACAGGGTTATTTCCCCTACATAATTACTGACCACATGATAAATCAAAGTGCTGAAAGTACTGAGAATGCAAGGTTTGATAGGAAAGACTGTATGAATATTTGCAAATATGGTCGAATGTCCATAAATTTGACATATTTTTAGTCAACTTGGCGATCTTGGGCGACCTACCAAAATCTTAGAGGGTCAATCCATTCAAAATATATTGTGAGCAATTGTCATTAAACTGTTTCAAATCTAGACTAGAATATTATTTTATAAAATTGCTGATGGATAGACAGATTTGAGTTTTATGGCCAAACTGTCACTCAAGATGACCTCCATGTCTAAAATTATGTCATTTACAGAGTCGCGTGTATTAAGTAGTCTTCCGGGAACAATATGCACAAGAGGGCCTGTATCACTCTACTGGCTTGAATAGACTAAGGCCTACCGGAAAACAGTTTTTTAAAAAATCAAAGGCTATAACTCTGATTTGTCTAGAATGACGCAACTGGTTTTGAACTTGTCCAAGTTCAGTGGCGTAACCAAGAAAACATAGGGATGTTGTTTTAAACATATTTATTTTACATCGATTGCGAAACAAGTTCTTGCAACTTAGATTAATCACTCTCGATGGCTTCCTGGGTAGAACCAGTACTAAGCAATGTGGATTAAGTATCTTACTCAAGGATAAATAACGTGGCCGTGACGGAGGATCGAACCCACGACCTCTCGATCAGGAGTTCGGCGCTCTACCACTGGACCACGCACTCCACATAGGGATGTTGAATCAACGCGTAGTGCCTCTTGTTAAGTTATTTGTTCCTGCAGCAGAAGACGTTTTCTAGGTTACGCCACTGAACTTGTACAAGTTCAAAACTAGACACATCAGAGTTATAGCCTTTGATTTTTAAAAAAACAACTGTTTTCCGGTAGGCCTCAGACTATTCAAGCCAGTAGAGTGATACAGGCCCTCTTGTGCATCTTGTTCTCGGAAGACTACTTAATACACGCAACTCTGTGTAAATGACATAGAGGTCATCTTGAGTGATAGTTTGGCCATAAAATACAAATCTGTCTATCCATCAGCAATTTCATAAAATATGTTCTAGTCTAGATTTGAAACAGTTTAATGACAATAGATCACAATATATTTGGAATGGCCAAGATCGCCAAGTTGGCTAAAACTATGTCAAATTTATGGAAATTCGATCATATTTGCAAATATTTATACAGTCTTTCCTATCAAACCTTGCATTCTCAGTACTTTCAGTAATTATGTAGGGGAAATAACCCTGCAAGTGATATGGCAAATATCGCCGCCAGATGTCGCACCGTTTCACTTTGCACGTAATTCAGTTTCTGTCGAACGGATTGCGTTTGCATTGCACCGAATTTGTTTTCGCCCGATCATTTTACTTACCACCAGACTAAATGTGTTTGCGTTAAACTGATTCATATTGCATCATGCTGATTTACTTTGTTCTGTATCACTTCACATTTTCCGATGAATCGTTTAAGTTTTCATCGTACCGACTTGTATTTGATTGTCAAATGTATAGGCCAAAGTGTTTTGCGGCGTGTGTTTAAACATAAATCGATTGTATTACTTTTAACGTTGCAACAACGCTCATGCAGACAACTCACATAGACAGAACTTGATGAAAGCGGGTGGGCCAGCACTGAAAGACATACCTGTAGTTAGCTAACAGTCTTGCGAAAGCTCTTTAAGGCGCTAACCATTACAGACATAAACGTTTGCTCTTCATGCGACCTCGATACGAATGTATCTGATGTGGATGGAGCTATGAAGTTTATAACGAATTGCTAATCGACAGTTTAAATTAGATATATTCTTATTAAAATAATCATTTCATATTCATTGCTCACATAGTTTGCGCGATTTGTTTTACTTTAAAATATCTGTTTCTAATCTGTCTTCTTTAGACAACAGAAGATGAATTCAACACCTGAGATATTCAAAATAATCGTAGTTGTTAAAGTAGCAGCAGAAAACCACACACAATAGAACGTGCCTAAGCTTTAGCAGCAGCAGCAGCAGCAGCAGCAGCAACAGCAGTGATAACAACAGTTTCATTAGATTTATAATGTTCTGCAAAGGAATAATATCAACAAGAACAGTTGTATTAGCAGCAACAACACCAGTTACTGTATAAGCTACAACAACAATACCAGTCTCTGTATAAGCTGCGTCAGCAACAACAATAACAGTAGCTGTATAAGCTGCGTGAGCAACAACAATACCAGTATCTGTATAAGCTGCGTCAGTAACAACAATACCAGTATATGTATAAGCTGCGTAAGCAACAACAAAAACAGTAGCTGTATAAGCTGCGTCAGCAACAACAACAACAACAGTAGCAGTATAAGCTGCGTCAGCTACAACAACTACAGTAGATGCATAAGCTGCATCAACAACAACAACAACTACAACAGCTGTATAAGCTGCGTCAGCAACAACAACTGCAGTAGCTGTATAATCTGCGTCAGCAATAACAACATCAACAACAACATCAACAACAATAGCTGTATAAGCTGCGTCAGCGACAACAACAACAACAGTAGCTGTATAAGCTGCGTCAGCAACAACAACTACAGTAGATGTATAAGCTGCATCAACAACAACAACAACTACAATAGCTGTATAAGCTGCGTCAGCAACAACAACTGCAGTATCTGTATAATCTGCGTCAGCAATAACAACATCAACAACAATAGCTGTATAAGCTGCGTCAGCAACAACAACTACAGTAGATGTATAAGCTGCGTCAACAACAACAACAACAACTTCAATAGCTGTATAAGCTGCGTCAGCAACAACAATAACATTAGCTGTATAAGCTGCGTAAGCAACAACAATACCAGTATATGTATAAGCTGCGTCAGTAACAACAATACCAGAATCTGTATAAGCTCCGTAAGCAACAACAACAACAGTAGCTGTATAAGCTGCGTCAGCAACAACAACAACAACAGTAGCTGTATAAGCTGCGTCAGCAACAACAACTACAGTAGATGTATAAGCTGCGTCAACAACAACAACAACAACAACTACAATAGCTGTATAAGCTGCGTCAGCAACAACAATAACAGTAGCTGTATAAGCTGCGTAAGCAACAACAATACCAGTATATGTATAAGCTGCGTCAGTAACAACAATACCAGTATCTGTATAAGCTCCATACGCAACAGCAACAACAGTAGCTGTATAAGCTGCGTCAGCAACAACAACAACTGCAGTAGCTGTATAAGCTGCGTCAGCTACAACAACTACAGTAGATGTATAAGCTGCATCAACAACAACAACAACTACAATAGCTGTATAAGCTGCGTCAGCAACAACAACTGCAGTAGCTGTATAATCTGCGTCAGCAATAACAACATCAACAACAATAGCTGTATAAGCTGCGTCAGCAACAACAACAACAACAGTAGCTGTATAAGCTGCG
Organism: Cyrtodaria siliqua; assembly: GCA_037043455.1. Taxonomy (NCBI): domain Eukaryota; kingdom Metazoa; phylum Mollusca; class Bivalvia; order Adapedonta; family Hiatellidae; genus Cyrtodaria; species Cyrtodaria siliqua. Next base: position 22,055 of record JAWPHD010000276.1, on the reverse strand, counting down.
TCAGCAACAACAACTACAGTAGATGTATAAGCTGCATCAACAACAACAACAACTACAAGAGCTGTATAAGCTGCGTCAGCAACAACAACTGCAGTAGCTGTATAATCTGCGTCAGCAATAACAACATCAACAACAATAGCTGTATAAGCTGCGTCAGCAACAACAACTGCAGTAGCTGTATAATCTGCGTCAGCAATAACAACATCAACAACAGTAGCTGTATACGCTATGTAAGCAACATCAATAACAGCAGCTGTATAAGCTGCGTCAGCAACAACAATAACAGAAACTATATTAGCTGCACATGCTACAACAACACCAGTAGCTGTATAAGCTACACCAGGGAAAGCAGCAGCAGCAACAACAATAACAGAAACTGTGTAAGCGCCATCAGCGAAAACAACAATAACTGTATACGCTGCAACTACAACAACTACATTAGCTGTATAAGCTCCATCAACAGCAACAGTTAACCGAATATTTGTATTGTCTGCAGCAGTAACAACAACAACTGTATGTCTTTCGAAATGTATAAAATAGAAAAACAAACTATTTCCAGCAAATATGGAAAATGAAAAGCAGGACTTTTTCTAGCACAAACAACAGTTACACGACCCCAACCCCCAACCCCCGCTCACACACACACACACACATACACACACACACCATATGTTTAATAATAACTATTCAGGATTCGCCTTTTCCATTTCCTCCAGTGGTAAGGTATTCCACACCTCTACGAAATAAGCCATCTTCGTGACAGAATTACTCTCTCTAGATACACCGCTTTTAGGTAAGGTATTCCACACCTCCACGAAATAAGCCATCTTCGTGATAGAATTACTCTCTCTAAATACACCGCTTTTTAAGTCAAAACGAAAAGAGCCAAATCAAAAACGCCCATTAAAAATGAATATGAAATATAACTAGATGTCGTAGAGCCGGGTAACGCATCTTTTGGCATTATTGAAAAGGACGGCAAAGTTTTCCCGACATTTTCACGTTCTTTCAAAACTGAAGGTAAAATACTCGCGGTTGTGAATCCACGCGACCTTTTAATCGGTTTCCAGGCGAAACAAAATTCAACAATGTGCTGGATTCAGGTATGTTTTGGTTTCATAACGATCCTAATATTTGAAGAATTTTGTAGAACTAAAGCGCACATACCATTACAAGTGAGCTCTTCCCTCGTTCGCAATAGGTAATTAGATTTCTCCAGTACCTTCTGAGATATCTCTCCCAAATGAAAATGACCATATACTTTCTTTCATTTCCAAGAACTTTGGGAGGGCTGAAGGCTCAGTGAACAATTAAAGTAAGTGTAAGGATGCTTCATTTCAGTTCAGTCATTATGAAAACGGGCATACATGGGACCTTTTATTGTATCCCTTTCTGTTGCTATTGACTCTTATTAAAAAAACAGCTTACGTTTTCGAAAAAAGTGATAAAAATGTTTTGAATAAATGACAGGTGAGAATGTTTAATTTGTGTTGATTAGAGTCAGCTTCGAATGAGTCTGATAACCAAGAGACGTGTTGTATACTCATGATAACAGTGATCTTGGTCAAAGGTGAATGCATTTGATTTCGAAAAAGTGCATGATAATGCATTGCTGGGTAGAACCAGTACTGTATACCTCCCGCCATACATCGATTCTTACGGATGGCGGAAAGTGTACAGTACAGGTTCTACTCTGGAAATGTGGGTGGGTGGTCTGCCTCCACCAAAACAAAATTAAACTCGACCGTTATATATAACCTTACATGTGTTGAAAATTACGTAAAGCACCATACAAACAAACAAACCTACACGCATTGCTTTCTTTGAATCATGTTCGTTGACTTCAGTGTGGAAGGCTGTCTATTCAGAACATAAACGTATGCCATGTCGATTTAAAAAAATATATATATATATAAACAGATGAACTATCCTGTATAGTGAAATACTACATACATTGTATCTATATTATACTCATTTTCATACAGATTTTTGCATCTACCTGTACCAGCATACGGGTGTGAGTATGAAAGACAGGAATACACCATAGTAACCTTTTATATTATTAATATTGGCCGATGGTGCTATCTTGTGGTAACACGTCGGACTCGTGATTTTGCGAGTATCCCTGATGTGACACGATAGTAACTTGACTGTAACTGACTTTTACCGAAGGACGAAACCGTTTACCCGGCGACTCGTGTATCAGTTAATACATACTGTAAAGGGAATCCATTAGAAGCCATAAACACAAACACGAGAGAAAAGTAGCAGACTGGGATTCATTGAATCTTTTCATGAAAATAATATAAGATGTAATACCTCTCACGCCCACTAGTACTATCCTAAGTGGTATTTAAATGTAAAACCACAACGATTGAGTTGTATGGTCACAAAGGACTAGTAAGAAATAACACTACTGATTTGAATTCGGGCAGACGTTTTACAGCCGCCACACAGCACTAAACAAACGTTAGCGTGAACGTCGATGAATTTGTCTGTATATCTGACATCAAATAGTTTCAAGTGGTTAGTCTTAATAGACTAGACTTTCTGGCATACCGGACGAGGATATCCGTCATTTTACCGGTTCTAGATTATAAGGTATCCGGTGAAGATAGGGAATTCCATCCCAAGGTATAAGTGGTTTTTATCGGAACCGAGGCTCTGTCAAGGATCCGATTAAAACACTTATTCCGAGGGTTGGAATTCTCTATCTGAACCGAATACCCATGATAGATTCTTTTTCTTGCATATCACAGACATGTTGCGCGCTGAGGCCGCCAGCTACTAACGTTTTGCATGTCTTCCTGCATACCTGGATGTTGGCGCGCGTGAATTTTATCAGGATCCTAGAATGGAAATGATAAAATTCACGCACACCGGAATGCAAGAAATTTCCATCTCACCCTAGCGTCAAGATAAAATTCACGCGCACCAACATGCAAAACGTTAGTGGCTTGTGGCGTCAACGCACAACATGTCGCTGATAGATTCCAACCCGAGGTATAAGTGTTTTTATCGGAACCAGGACACGTTTATATTACATCTATCTACAGTCCCTGTCGGAACAGATGCTCTGCCGAGGTTCCGATTAAAACACTTATACCGAGGGTAGGAATTCCCTACCTGAACCGAATACCTATGAAAGATTCCTTTTCTTGCATAATCTTCACCGGATATCCATGAAATATTCTTATATTCTTGCATACCGGACAAGGATATCCGTCATTTGGGTTGGAATTCCCTATCTGAACCGAATACCCATGATAGATTCTTTTTCTTCATATCAGAGACATGTTGTACGTTGACGCCGCCAGCTACTAACGTTTTATATATTTTCCTGCATACCGGATGTTGGCGCGCGTGAATTTTATCTCGACCCTAGGGTGAGATGGAAGTTTCTTGCATACCGGACAAGGATATCCGTCATTTTACCGGGGCTAGATATTTCCATCTCACCCTAGGGTCGAGATAACATTCACGCGCGCCAACATCCGGTATGCAGGAAAACATGCAAAACGTCAATAGCTGGCGGCATCAACGCACAACATTTCTCTGATATGCAAGAAAAAGAATATATCATGTGTATTTGGTTCAGATAGGGAATTCCAACCCTTCGTTTGACTAGTTTAGTGAATAAATAATTAACTTTTCACAGACATATGGCTATCTGCACTGCTATCTTCTCCGAGGTGGAATGATATCGTTATGATTCCGTCCGTCCGTCCGTGCGTACGTCCGTCGCGTATAATTTAGTGTTCGCTGTACATGAAGTGTTTTGAAATAATTTGGCACAAATGATAGCCTTAACCAGACGACGTTCAGAGCGCAACACCTGGGTTTGCAGATCAAAATCCAAAGTCGCACGTAGAGGTCAAAGATGTCAAAAGTCCCCAATATCTCAATGTTAAAGAATATATTCTTTTACGCTTCATACTTTTTACGTACATTGAAGCATTTTTAAATAACTTTGAATAATTGTTCACCGTCTCAAGACAAATGACAGAACACAAACCCGGGTGTGCTGATTTACAGCCAAGGTCACACTGAGAGGATCATCATTTCACATCCCTATCCTTATAAAGCTGCCCCTAATATGCTTAAAGTAAGGCTCATTTGAGAGTGCGCCCGTCTACAAAACGGCTCATCGTGAACACATGAAACTTCACAATATTTGAGATATTATCTTGTTGTTCTTTTTGTTCAAATAGGTCGGAAGGTGGTTAACAAATGGTCACACGAATATCCGAAGACCAAATCATCACTGGTAATGTACCGGCCGGGAATCGAATCACTGTCATTAGGACATTATTATCAGAAGTAAATCAATTTTTGTAAGTATATATGTTAAGCGTACACAGTTATTCTTAAAACCATAAAACAAAACAATGTATATGTATAAAAGAAAAATATAAATACCAGACACAACATTAAACATTAAACACACATTAAACTTATCACAGTAATATCATAATACACATTTATTATACAAGAAATCATACATTTCAAGTATACTACTGTCCCTTTCCTGAAGATGGCTGTAGTAAATATACTGAAAAGCAAAAGAAACGCAAAACGGGAATTTCCGCTATATATTGTATGTACAATATGCTGCTTTATGGCTACGTAAGACATTTCCTTTCGGAAAAAAATACTAAAACAACACATAATACAGAAAATAGTATTCCTTCAAATTTTCATTATTGACAGAGTACGCGTTTGGCTCAAGCATGTGAGCAAATTTAGGATGCAACATTTTGCAAACTCTTTACGTTAAATACAGTACTGAACTGGCTCAGTTTTTCAAATAGGAACTTCAACATTTATGCTTTTTTTTTACAAGGTGTAGTGTGATTAAAACGTCTACAACATCACAGTTGTGTCCTCTAATTAACTGCAACGTTTTTTTGCAAAACATCTGAATATTATGTAGAATTAAGTGTGCAGTATATACAATATATAGCGGAAATTCCCGAGTTGCGTTTCTTTTGCGTTTCAGTATATACTTAATATTTATATTTAATAATATAATATTTATTTATATTTTCTTATAAATTGTCTTGTATAAAACTGATATACTGATAATATTGACATATAAGACGATGTGTACCAAATTTCCCCTACAGGTGTAACACTTATGGGGCAAAGAACGGGCCAATGTGTTTTAGTTAAGTCCATTTTTAAATGTTTAGTTTAATAAACATATTTATTTTACATCGATTGCGAAACAAGTTATTGCAGCTTAGTTTAATCACTCTCGATGGCTTCCTGGGTAGAACCAGTACTAAGCAATGTGGATTAATTATCTTGCTCAAGGATGAATAACGTGGCCGCGGCGAGGATCGAACCCACGACCTCTCGATTCTGAGTTCGGCTCTCTACCACTGGACCACGAACCCAACTATTTTTAAATAATGATATTTTCAAATCTTTCATACAGTCTTTTGTATTTTGAAGGTCTATAAAAATGCGACCTTGTACGATCTTTCGGAAAATGTACATTAAAAAAAGTGAATTATTTGAAAAATGTAACATCTCGCTCCGGTCTCCCCTATTCGATTCAGATAGGGAATTCTAACCCTCGGTTTAAGTGTTTTAATCGGAACCGGCAGAGCCTCGGCCTCGGTTCCGATAAAAACAAAAACACATACCTCGGGTTGGAATTCCCTATCTTTACCGGATAGCCATGAACGATTCTTATATTCCATAACCCATGTAAAACGTGGATAACCTTATCCGGTATGCAAGAAATGTACCGTCTTCTATTGCATTTTCTCTTACCTGTAGATAATGCAAGATTCACACACTTTCTCAAGGTTGCTTCCCTTAGATGAAACATTAACCATTTCCGGTGATTTAAGGTCAGTGTGAAAAAACACGCATACCGTTGTTTTCGATAGGAAATTGAGGTAAATGTATTCCAAATTAAAATGAGCTGATTGAACACATCGCTAGCTGTTACAAACACATGTTATAGATAATATGTTTACTAAAATGACAAAGTTAGCTTACCAGGTCAGTGACCGTCACCTACGAATACTACTACAGTAACCGTCACTCATGTCGTTATTTCTGTAGTAGGGGCCCATACAGATATACCTACAAAACTAAAAATATAAAGAGGATCTTGAATGAATGTGTTTAATATTGAATTTATTAAACGAGTTGACATATGTGATGTGAGTATGTGCCGAGCATCATATCAATTTTATCAAATGAGTTTATTAAATTCAGTATTAAATAGACACTAATGTGAGATTCTATTTATCACATAACTGCAAGAAAGCCTCATAATGGAGCATTTATTACTCACTGCAGGGGCGGATCCAGGATTTCAGCTTAGGGGGGGCGTAAGATTTTGGTAAATATTCGGGTCCGTTTCTAGCCTCATAAAACGGTTGCGGTAGTGCATTGATAGGGTAAAAAAGTCCGTTTTCAAATAAAAGGAATTATCAATGTGTTAATTAAACCACTCATTAGCCATAATGCGTTGAGCGAGAGATGCGAGCGAAAAAAAATTGTTATACTGAGGGCGTGCATCGAAATTGTTTGATATTTTATCTACAGTAACATGGACATACATGTATGAATAAAAAAAAGTCCGTTTTCAAATAAAAGGATTTAACAAAAATTATACTGAGGGCGTGCATCGAAATTGTTTGTATAATTAATTAATTAAACCACTCATTAGTCATTATGCGTAGAGCGAGCGAAGCGAGCGAGAAATTTTTTATACTGAGGGCGTGCATCGAAATTGTTTGATATTTTATCTACAGTAACATGAACATACATGTATGAATAAAAAAGTCCGTTTTAAAATAAAAGTTTTTAACAATTTGTTAATTAAACCACTCATTAGCCATTATGCGTCAAGCGAGCGAAGCGAGCGAAAAAAATAAATACTGAGGGCGTGCATCGAAATTGTTTGATATTTTATCTACAGTAACATGGTCATGTATGAATAAAAAAATCCGTTTTCAAATAAAAGGATTTAACAATGTGTTAATTAAACCACTCATTAGTCATTATGCGTAGTGCGAGCGAAGCGAGCGAGAAATTTTTTAATACTGAGGGCGTGCATCGAAATTGTTTGATATTAAATCCACAGTAACATGGACATACATGTATGATCCGGAATTTTTAGGGGGGGCGCGCGCCGGGTGCGCCCCCCCCTGGATCCGCTAGTGCACTGTAGCTGCCTATATATATATATAAAATCGTTGTATCATGACATTGTAAGTTGACTCTTGTCTTCTTAGTACGACACTGACCAACGAAACTACCAGTAACCTTGTCGATGTCTGTAATCCGATATTTTAAACGGTTACAAAAATCGACAAGGCAATTCCAGTGCACACCTAGATGAATGGAATAACCCGAGGGATGATTCGGCCTTCATTTGCAAATTCTAGTGTAATATGATATATAATGTACATGCATCATGGCTTAATACACAACGCAGGTTATATGATATATCCACCAATAGATAGGAGAATTGATGCATAAATTAAATTAAATGTGAAATGCATATTGTAGATTATAGATGCTGTGAAACCGTCTTAATAGTGCCACTCACCACTGTGGGTTTGAATCTCACTGGGAGCTCGACTTGTGAGAAAGTGTTGATTCTTATAGTTGAGGGTAGGTACACAGTACTGGTTCTACACAGGAATAAGTGGGTGGTCTGCCTCAACCACTAAAAAAATTAACTTTCATACACTTAACATGTGCTAAAAAATGACATTAAACTATTCAAATCAAACCATTTGAAGTTTAGCAGGTCTGCATTAAGCCGGTTTCACACTAGTTCACTTTAAAGCTCTTGCGAAGTGAAGGACCACTCCAGTTTTGTTTCTATATTTTGGGAAATATTAACCCATACCATCACAAATGGAAATTCTAGCACAATTTTTCCTAAAATTGGGAAATACAGTAAACCATTCATTTCATAAATGTGCCTTTAATACTGTTTACGGTACACTCCATTTCATATTTGTATCTGTAATACTGTTTACAGTACACTGTAATCAAGCGTGTCATTATCTCTTTACCTAATGTTTTTTTTTCTTTTTTAAAAATCTTTCAGCTGGGAACTATTTTCTCAAAATATCTGTTTTGGCTTTGGGATTGTGACCCAGTAATGGCTATAAAATCAAACAAAAAACCCCACTGCATCTACTGAAAAGGAGTCCCAACATTTATGTTTCGTTCTGAGACACAATTTTTGTACCAGTTTCAGTGGTAAGAGAGCTGAACCTGATTGCCCCTAATATATAGAGAATATTATGTCAGTGCCTTTTACTATCAAGTTTATTAGGCGAGGCTTAGAAAATGAAAAATGGCGAGGCTCTGCCGAGCCATTCTTCATTTTCGTGCCGAGCACTGACATAATATTCTATTTATCATGTAGATTATCCATATTTTCTGTATGAATTACTATTATTACCTATTTCTCAGAATGGTACGCTTATCGAGGACGTCGCCATGTTGTTGTTTTTTGTTTGTTTTATGATGTCAGGCAAAGTTATGTGCATGACGTCAGATAACGTTACGTACAATAAACGCTGAGGGATTCCGCATTGATTTGCTTTATTGGTCAGTGCCTAATTAAAGCAGAATTTAATAGGTCACCCCTTTATTAGGCAGAAAAGTGCTCTCGATCAAGTTTTGATCATCACGTTAGATGACTAATTGTAGTGGCATGTGAAGTTTGGCATAAGTCCAGTAATACAACAGCATAACAAACTAATATTATAACAGAATACATGTTGCAACTTCCACTATAAATAGCTGATAAATAAACAACACATTAAAAAGGTCTAGTGTATAATTATATACTCAGTACATTTAAAAACCAACATTTTCATTTTCGATTGTTTTTAGTCCACTGTTTTTTTTGCTCAAGAGATTGTTTTATAAAGACTCAAAAACAAATCACCCGTCCATATAATGTAATCTTTTTTAATAATATATACATATATTTATTCCCTCGTTTTTGAAAAAAAACGGTCTATTAATCTCCATTTGTCCGTCTGTCTGTCTGTCTGTTACCGCATCTCCTCCTAAACCGCTGAACGGAATTCAACCAAACTTAGGGTATGACATCACCTCATGATGACAGCGTGCAAGAGCACTGTTATTTTTGGCTCAGAGCCCAGGGGCCCTCAGAGGGTGTCAAAAGGTCAAATAAACTAACACCATATCAAACGATTTTTATATTTCGCAAACTCAAACGTCTGCCCTGGGGCCCAGGGTTGGTGGGCCGGGTGGAATTTGGGGTCATTTTTTTTCCTTTTTTTGTTGAAATTATGTCTCAAATGAAACATTATGATGATGGCTCTACACTCAGGGGGGTCAAAAGGTCAAATACACTAAAATTCAATTACAATGTCATTTTTCCATATTCTTGCACATAACTTGGTGTATGTAAACGTCTATAAAGGATGAGCAACATATTAAATGATTTTATTATTTTTATTATAACGAACTCAGACCGTCTGCCAGGGGCTCCAGTGGGGTGTGTGGACGGTGGGGATTTATTATTTATTTTTATTTTTTATAATTATGTCTCAAATGAAACATGATGATAGGATTACACTGTATACATTGGTTTCCTCCTATGTTATAGTTGGGCCTTGAGGAAGGGGCATCAAATACACTAATAATGCAATGTCATTTTTTCATACTTTTGCACATTAATTGGTATAATAGTCATCTAATAAAGCATGTCAAATGATTTATTATTTAAAACTCGAACGTCTTCCCTGGGGTTCGGTTTGGAGTGGTTGGGTGGTTGGTGGAGGGTAACAATGGGGGTCAATTTATTTAAAAAAAAATTATCAAATGAATATTTTGATGAAGGGATTACATTGTATATACTGTGGGGCTGTGTGAGGCGGGTAGAGTAGGGTAGGGTGGAGGTGACGTGTGTGATTAAAATGTGGGTATTTTACGACTGCCGTGCCGTCAAATTCGTTCAATTTTTTTTTTAGCAAGTCTTGATGCTTTTAATATGTGGTTAGATAACCTTGCTTACATAAGACATTTTTTGGTGTTTTTTTCTTAACTTTGAATTGAGGTTTTAAGTTAATGCTTGTCAATGATAAAAACTTCAGATTGCCATGCGTCCATTTTGTTTGTTCTCACTTTCCCTACTTTTCAAATTTCACAAATTTTGGCTTTAAAGGGACAATGTCCGTAATTTTTAGCTCTACTGATCAGAGATCAGCAGAGCTTATGCCGTGGTGCGGCGTCTGTCCGTCTGTCTGTCCGTCTGTCTGTAAACTTTTTTTTGTAGCGACTTCTTCTCTGAAACTACTGAATGGATTTTCATGAAACTTTACAGAAATGTTGCCCATGAAGTCTAGTTGATCCTAGCAAAAATTCATGTTGATGTGAAATCCAAGATGGCCGCCAGATCTAAAAATAGGTTTTTAAAAAACAAGTTTGTAGCGACTTCTTCATGAAAACTATAAGTGATATTGATATGGGACTTTTTCTAAAATGATCAGCATGACATGATGTTGGTCCTTGTCGAAAATCGTTTTGATTCGACGTTTAACATGGCTGCCAGCGGCCATCTTTGTTTACATAGAGTTATATAATGAAAACTTGTAGCAACTACTCCTCTGAAACTACATGACGGATTTTCATGAAACTTCACAGGAATGTTGCTCTTGATGTATTATTGATCCTAGCAAAATTTCAGGTCGGCCGGAAATTCAAGATGGCCGCCACGGCTAAAAATATTTTTTCAAAATACAAGTTTGTAGCGACTACTTCTTGAAAACTATAAGTGATATTGATATGGAACTTTTTCTAAAATGCTCAGCATGACATGATGTTGGTCCTTGTCAAAAATCGTTTTGATTCAAAGTTAAACATGGCTGCCAGAGGCCATCTTTGTTTACATACAGTTATATAATAAAAACTTGTAGCGACTACTCCTTTGAAACTACTTGACAGATTTTCATAAAACTTTACAGGAATATTGCTCTTAATGTCTAATTGATCCTAGTTAAATTTCAGATCGGCCAGAAATTCAAGATGGCCGCCACAGCTAAAAATAGATTTTTAAAAAAGAAGTTTGTAGCGACTACGTCTTGAAAACTATAAGTGATATTGATATGGGACTTTTTGTAAAATGATCAGCATGACATGATGGTTATAAGAGTCAAACATTATTTTGATTCGACGTTAAACATGGCTGCCAGTGGCCATCTTTGTTTACAAAGAGTTATATGATGAAAACTTGTAGCGACTACTCCTCTGAAACTACTTGACGGATTTTCATGAAAGTTCACAGGAATGTTGTTCTTGATGTCTAATTGATCCTAGCAAAATTTCAGGTCGGCCGGAAATTCAAGATGGCCGCCACGGCTAAAAATAATTTTTCAAAATACAAGTTTGTAGCGACTACTTCTTGAAAACTATAAGTGATATTGATATGGGACTTTTTCTTAAATGATCAGCATGACATGATGTTGGTCCTTGTCAAAAATCGTTTTGATTCAACGTTAAACATGGCTGCCAGAGGCCATCTTTGTTTACATAGAGTTATATAGTAAAAACTTGTAGCGACTAATCCTTTGAAACAACTTGGCAGATTTTCATGAAACTTTACAGGAATGTTGCTCTTAATGTTTAATTGATCCTAGCAAAATTTCAGATCGGCCAGAAATTCAAGATGGCCGCCACAGCTAAAATTAGATTTTTTAAAAAAGAAGTTTGTAGCGACTACGTCTTGAAAACTATAAGTGATATTGATATGGGACTTTTTGTAAAATGATCAGCATGACATGATGGTTATCAGAGTCAAACATTATTTTGATTCGACGTTAAACATGTCTGTCAGCGGCCATCTTTGTTTACATAGAGTTATATAATGAAAACTTGTAACGACTATTCCTGTGAAACTACTTGACGGATTTTCATGAAACTTCACAGGAATGTTGCTCTTGATGTCTAATTGATCCTAGCCAAATTTCAGGTCGGCCGGAAATTCAAGATGGCCGCCACGGCTAAAAAAAAAAGTTCAAAAAAAAAGTCTGTAACGACTACTTCCTGAAATCAAAATCAATCAGTAGAGCTTCAAGGTCATTGACCTCTTGTTAGTTTATAAAATGCAAAATAATTACGTTGAGAAAAATAACACACCAACCATTATTGAATATTTACTGAATAAAACCAAGATTATTTGACGGAATTCAATAGCGGTACAAAAAAAAGGAATACCGCTTCGTGGGATTAAACCCACAATAACATTACACTCGCGGGTAGTAATAATCTAATGTCGCAATAGTCGACCTCGCTACCGACTGAGCTATATAGAAAACTTAATGCACTAATGGATTTCACATGATCAGCAAAAACTGTAAATAATATGGGTCCCACATTGTTTACAAATAATAAATAAAACTGTTATTTTTCAAACTCATGAATGTATTACTACAGACCTATTTGGGTCTATGCTCATGTTTTCATGCATACATTTCACTGAATACAAATCAGACAGTTATCATGTGGTTATTTGGCTCTCCTTAATATCTGCTTATTTACGGTTAGTGTCCCTTTAAACGTAATAAAAGAGAGCTTGCATATCATTAAAGGGAATGTAGCCAAACCATCTTTATTATTGAGAGTTCTGAAAAACTTTGATACGGGTGAAAGAATTATCAAAATCGGATTATATAAGCAAAGAAGATATGATCATTTGATGTTCCTGTTGAATCGGATATGCGATTACTTCCTGAAAACTATAAGTGATATTGATATGGGACTTTTTCTGAAATGATAAGCATGACATGATTTTGATCCTTGTCGAAAATTATTTGATTCAACTTTAAACATGGCCGCCAGCGACCATCTTTGTTTACACAGAGTTGTATAATAAAAACTTGTAGCGACTACTTTTCTGAAACTACTTGACGGATTTTCATAAAACTTCATAGGAATGTTGCTCTTGATGTCTAGTTGATCCTAGCAATATTTTAGACTGGCCGGGTATTCAAGATGGCCACCACGGCTAAAAATAGATTAAAAAAAAACTAATTTGTTGCGACTACTTCCAGAAAATTATAAGTGATATTGATATGGGACTTTTTCTAAAATGATCAGGATGACATGTTGTTGGTCCTCGTCGAAAATCGCTTCAAATGATTCATCGTTTAACATGGCTGCCCATTTTTGTTTACATCCTTGTTGAAAAACATTTTGATTCGACATTAAACATGGCCACCAGCGGCCATCTTTGTTTACATAGAGTTATACAATAAAAAGTTGTAGCGACTACTCCTCTGAAGCTACTTGACGGACTTTCATGAAACTTTACAGGATTCAGGAATGTTGCTCTTGATGTCTAATTGATCCTAGCAAAATTTCAGGCAGGGTGGAAATTCAAGATGGCCACCATAAATGATTTACGCACCTAGCCAAGTCTAGTTTTCCCGACTAAAATGTTTCATTAACAAAAAATTATGGTGAGGCCAAACCAAAAACTATCTGTGTTTCCTTGGCCCGACCGACCCTATTTTTAAGGGGCCGACCCTAAAACTTTTTTTTTATTTGTTCTGAACAACGATTCGAGGTAAACTAACATAACAGAGCAACTTTCAGCTGTATCATCAACCTGTAGGGGGTTTATGAGATAAATACATGTAGAATCTCACAATATCTTGCTGCAAAAAAAAAAAAGAAATAAAAAAGAAAATGCCTACCTACCGACCCTATTTTTTCAGAGCATGCAATAGGAAACACACCTACATGTATTTTATTTGTTTGGCCTGAACATAAAATTACAAAATTGTAAAATAATTAAATAGATTTTTATGGGAGCTTAGTTAAGTTATAGTTTTACCTGGTTTTGTTGGGTGGGATAATTTAACTTAAGTTTTTGTAAAGAAACAATTTTTGTCTCGCCTTTTTGAAGAAAAAAGAGACATAGGTGTTGATTTTCCGGCGGCAGCGTCAACATTCAAGTTTTGCGTTTAGGTCATTTTCTCACAAACTGTATACACTAGACCTTTTAAACTTTGCTTATAGCTGTATCTTGGGTGGTACATCCCAATGTGACAAAGCAAATGGGGAAATGACATTGACCCTCCAAGCAAAGGGCAGACAACTTAATAATTTTTAGGTTCAACTTTTGCGTTTAGGTCACTTTTTCACAAACTGTATTCACTAGACCTTTCAAACTTTGCTTATAGTTGTATCTTGAGTGGTATATTGCAACTCGACAAAGCAAATGTGGAAGTGACCTTGACCCTCAAAGTAAAGGGAAGATAACTTAATAATTTTACCTTCAACTTTTGCGTTGAGGTAAATTTCGTGCAAACTGTATGCACTACACCTTTCAAACTTTGCTTATAGTTGTATCTAGGGTGGTTCATCGCAACATGACAAAGCATATGTGGATGTGACCTTGACTCTCCAAGCAAAGGGCAGATAATCTTATAATTTTTACCTTCAAATTTGGCGTTTAGGGCACTTTTTCACAAACTGTATGCACTACCGGAAGACCTTTCAAACTTTGCTTATATTTGTACCTTGAGTGGTACATTGCAACATGACAAAGCAAATGTGGATGTGACCTTCACCTTCCAAGCAAAGGGCAGATAACTTTAATTGTTACATTTACATCACTTTCTCATGAACTATAATTATGCACTAGATGTTTTAAACCTAATTTATAGCTTAATCTTTGGAAGAAAAAATATTCTATTTTGACATAGTTGTGTCTTTTTGGACGCATGGATTTCATCTATGACCATGACTTACTTTTTTGAGCTGATGATATTTAGCTCTACTGGCCAAGGGACTTCATTTTTCATCAGATCTTTACTAAACTTTAACAGATTGTTAGTATTAATGAAAGCTCAGACAAGTTCGAAAACCATCCAAATCGGACCATTAACAGCAGAGTTATGGCCTTTGATTTAGTTAAAAATGCTATATTTTGCATCGTTAATACGATAGGGCTTTCATTTTTCATCTGATCTGACCCTTGAAGGATACTATTGCACTCGGCGGCACGTTACCAGATGTTTTGCCTTTTTTTTTTAATAGAAGTATATTTTTTGTTTCATTTTTTTTTAAATCTATTACTCTTCTTTTTTTTTTAGATTTTTTTTTGAATTTTTTTTTCCATTATTGATTTTATTAAATTTGTTTCATTATTTAACTTATTTTTTATTTATTTATTTTTAAACTTTATTTGTTGATTTTTTTTTATTTTTTTTTATTTTTTATTTTTTTATTTCATATATTTAATTTTTTTTTTAATTACTTTGAATTATTTTTTTTGTGTTACTGCCTTGTTAGCAGGAAGCATTGCTATGCTTTCTAGTTGTGCCTATTGTGTTTTTGTTTTTCTTCCGGTTTCAGAGTTGACGTTTTTACTGTTAAATTTCTTGTCGACACTACTGCTGCTAAACGCCTTGGCAGGAAGCATCGGTAAGATGTCTGATTGTCACGCTTTTGTTCGAGTTCGCTGATTTTTGACAGAGTTATGGCCCTTTGACATTTTTACTTTAATTTCTTGTCGGCGCTACTACTCCTAAACGGCTTGTTGGATTTCTACATAATTTGGCAGGAAGCCTCAGTATGATGTCTAGTTGTGCAGAGCACAGTATATCAATGAAATCTTGGACAACCAGCTAGATCTTGTTAGTAATGACAGCCCTTAAATGCTATATTGTATTTTCCTTTAAATCTGTAGTTACTTCATTTTTCATCGGATCTTTACCTTAAATGCTATATTGTATTTTCCTTTAAATCTGAACTCCCCCCTGCAAACTCCACTGTTAATAAAATGTTTTCAACTTTCATTTAAATTTAAGCATCATTGACATTTTTATTTTTAAGTCCTGCCCCCATTAGGCGAGACATGTGAATCCGTGGATTTCTTGTATTAATGTGTATTCTGTAGTCAAAATTGGACTGATTATGATAAATGAAGGTATTTAAAGCGAAATCATCAAACATGTCTTATTTCTATTTTCATATTGCCATTTTATAAACTTAAATCTAAAGGGATTTTACAAAAAAGTGCACAATTTGAAATGCAGTTTTTAAATGAAAGAGTCGTCTAATGTTGCCTAATTTCCAGTATGTTACAGCTAAATGTCTAGACTTTCAGACGCTCTAAAAACATTTTCTGTTGCATTAGTCCATAGTTCAACTTTTTTTTAGTTTTATTAGCGATTGTAAAAATAAGAGTTATGTTGATAGACTAACAGGATGGTGCATGTTTAATAAAATCATATCAAGATTGTCCTGTGTTCCTTTAAGATGGAGAGGGCTGGCATGGCGCAGTCGGTAGCACGGCGAATTTGTAACCGGAGGCCCCGGGTTTAATCCTCTGTGGAGCCACTGAGTTTCGTCGGCGTGTTATTGGGCAGGACACTTTCCCTTAGCCTCGTCCATCATATGGGGACGTAAACCGGATGGGCCCGACTCCCGTGTATCGGTCTATCCTCCGAGCATGTTAAAGAACCATAGGAATCTATTCGATAATAAGAGTAGGGCACGGTTCCCGGATTCCTATGTATTTTCCCGTCTCTCTATACTGATATAGACCTTTATAACCTATACTGACAGTGCTCAAAGAAAATTATTTTAAGACTTATTTACCATTTCGTTTAAAATATGTTAGAACGGAATATTACATAGTAATTTATAACCAATGCAAAGGAGAGTACTAGCAATTTTGCCAAACGATAATAATCAGAGCCGACTTGGTGAAACTGGAGCTAAACTTGGAGCCAAATTTTAATCAGGTTTTATAAGACTATCAGAGCCTCCTCTGGCTATATTTTTTCTTTTTGTCACCACTTTCTCCAAGTAAAGAATTAGGAGTCTAGACTAGAATTCATTTAAAAGTAGGATTCCAGGAACTCCTAACACCTTAAATAATGAATAGAAATATACTTTATATCTGTATTTATACATATACAGTATATATATTTTTCTTTCCACCAACATGTATTTGTAAAGGACATTTTTTCTTATTTGATTATGTAAAAAAAAAAAAAAAAAAAAAAAAAAGATTAATATATCCGAAATTATGTACCATCCGAACTACTATGACACCGCACTTTTACGGCCCGAACATTTCACTAACATTCAATCGAAACACATCACAAACGATTTTTTTCATGCATTAGTGTGTTTTTAATGACAAAAAGGGTATTTCTTATCACAAAGGAAAGAAAACACAACCCTTATAGCAGAATAATGAGTTTTATGTCAACAATTGTCGACCTCAAAGTTGTGACAAACTGCCGACACAAAGCCAGGCAAAATATTCAAACTTCTTATTGTTTCAATGTGTGTATAACACATTTTAATTACTTTATTGCAAGTGTTTTCACAGTTCACAATACACATGGGAGTATTTTGTCTAGAGGAACTTGAGCTTGAGATCCAGTAAAACTGATTTTTTGGGGTATTTTTTTTTTTTTTTTTTTTTTTTTTTAGACAGGCCCGACGGGCTCCTCGTCTGCAAAATGAGACAAGCCCGGAATGGATTTCGAGGAGCCCCGGGCGTCGGGCTATCCTATTTCTTGAGCACTGACTGTGTTGATGAGCCGTTAAACAACATTCAATTCCTTTAAGATAATTAAAGTGTGGTAATAGAAAGGAGCTGAATGAATTGGGGGTTTACGGCACACCAACACAAAAAGGTTATATGGTGCCAACAGGAATGTATAGTCCAGGCTCACTCTCCATTTATATCTAGATAAAAATATGCAGAATGGGCCGAAAGAACCTACTCACCTGCAGCACAGCAGAGTTCCTGCAAATTCTCTTGTTAACTCCATTTTTTTTAGTGGAGACACTACCACCACTTAAGTAACACAAGTTGAAACGATACAGGGATCTGATCATCACTACTCGACAAAATGAACCTGAATTCATGGGGATTTTACCCCTCTGTCTGGATAAGGCCAAATAAAAAAGTACCTGTGTTACCGGTGGCCTATTTTTAAGGGGCCGACCCCCCATGTCAAAGTGAAAGGCTTATATTTAATGAATATGCATTAGAACTGCTAGAGAACTGCTAGAGAACTGCTATGCAAGCTCTATATTAGGTCATGACACACCCAACAGCAGAAAGAAAACTGCTTAAGTTGTATGAATATTCATTCGAACTGCTAAAGAACTGCTAGAGAACTGCTAACCAAGCTCCATGTAATGTCAATGACACATCCACGAGAAAACTGCTTAAATAAAAGACTGATAGACTGTAGGCAAGCTAAGTAAAAAATGCCAAAAGGAACAGATCTACCAGACCCAATTTGTTTACTGACATATTAAAGACAAAATATGTTGAACAAACTGTATAGAACATAAAAATTAAGTAAAACGTTTATTATGTACATTAACAGGTTTCGACAGCATAATAATTAAGACAATTAAGTTTCCAGACAGAATACTAATATAAATACATGAGAACTGTTTATACACATATAATCCTTCAGAATATTCAAAAACCACTTGCTTGTAATTCAACCATTATATCCCCTGCAGAAATAAATCCAAGCTTTTTTGCAATCCTTAGAATTCCATGGAATTTCCATGGAATTTCATAGATCTGCAACATTTTGTTCACAGGAAAAAGTAAGAAAAAGCTTGGATCCATTATTCCTAGGAATTCCATGACATTTCAAGGATTTTTTGTGAGAATAGCATGGAAAAGCTTGGATTTTTATTCCATCGAAATCCAAGGTTTTCCTGCTTGGAAAAAGCTTGGAATTGAATGGAATTGATTGTTTAAAATACCTCTGCTGAGAAAAGTTTGGACTTGTGAATCTTAATGTGTGGAAAAACCATGGAAAAGCTTGGAATTTACATTTATTGTGTCAAGATAGAACTTTAAGAAAAGTCCATCGTTTTCCAAGCTTTTCTTTGTAAAACTATTGAATAAATTAGATTAAGGAATGGTGCAGATGTTTCTGTTGAAATCAAAGACTTGTGGAACAAGAGATATATCCACAGCCAAGTCAAAGAGTGACATAATTGACCTTAGGTCAAGCACTGGCAGATTGGAAAGTTTATTAGGGCTGCAAGAAGCATGCAAATACTGCTAGATGGGTGTTATAAGATAACTTATTTTACATCTGGTTATTTAAGGAAATGGATTGCAGTGCATTTTGGGAGAAGATTTTGCTCAGTTTGAAATTTTGTGTGGGAAAAACGATTTGCATGAAAAAAGGCTTAAATAGTGTCCATTTAACTTAATTAATTCTGTGTTTCCCCACAAAATGTATGTGGATTTAATGTATATATCTGGAATATGTTGTCAAACACTGAATTAGAAGGTTATAGTTACAAGTGAAACCTAACATAACATGGAATAATTGACAAGTGAGGTAAGATAAGTTTCAATTTTCTACATGTAGAAATCAAATAATGCTAATTTGACACTAAGCTCATATTAGAAAATGTTGAACCTAACTGCATAACATAAAATGCCAACAGTGTATTTAATGTGAGCTGTTTTATTTGAGTTAGTTATCTAATTGATTTTGCTTAATTTAATTTATTAATTTAATATTGATTAATGAAGTCCATGATGTTTAAATGATGCATTAAGAAATTATCTTGATGAAATTGTGCACACTTATTTTACTGATATTATTGTTGAAATAAAATGAAAATGTCTATACCCAAAATGTATAGTACGAGTAGTAAATGGATGAAAAAGTATATGTGTAAATGTATGATTATGTCTTTGCTATGTCATGGTGTTTGACCATGGTAGTCCATGGTCTCTGACCATGGTCTCCATCTACCAGAGACCATGGTTGAACATGGTCAGAGACCATGAATTACCATGGTCAGAGGCCATGGACTATGTTTTGAAATAGTTTGACTTGAAAGAGGACATTCTAAGCTTTTTTCGCTCTCTTACGGTTCCTGAGATAGGGATTTTCATTACCATGCTGTTGGTTTTCGGATGCTGCAACACAATTATTGTGGCATTTGGTTTTAGTATTAAATAAGTTGGGGGTTTTCCCCAACAGAGAATGTGTGTAATTTATGTACTGTATTTTTTATTAATTTTTTTGACTAGAAAGGGAGAAAAAAAAATATCAGAAATATTTATAGGGGGCTTAAGAATTTGTAACTGTTTAGGGTCATTTTGTTGGAATTATGATTTCTTGGGGAAAACACATATACTTCTCCAGACATTTCTTAGCAAGGATTTCCATGAAATTTCATTGATTTTAGTCATATATGCATACCCTTGGAATTCCATGGAATACTATGGATTTCATGGCTTGATTTCATTTATATCTATATACTGTCTATTAATGGAATTTCATTGAATACAATGGATTTTTTGGGTCAATTTATTATAATGTCTCCCCATGGAATTCAATGGAATACAATGGAATTCTTGTGACAGTTCCATTTAATGTTTTATAAAGGTCTGGCAGTAAAATTCCATGGAATTCCATGGTATTTCTGGGCCAATACCACCAAGCTTTTCCAAGCTTTTAATCCTTGGAATTCCATGGAATTTAAAAGAAAAAAATCCTTAGAAATGCATAAAATCCTATGGAATTCTTTGGATTTCCCACTGGATTTTCGCAGGGGTATAAAGCAATTAACTCACAAAAACATACTTTATCGTATATAATGATTTATCTCTATATCTGAACAAAACTAAATTATTCTATGTAGCTGATACATGCAACTGCCAGATAATTATAAACAAAATATCAACTACATTTCAGTACTAGTTTCATACAATTAACTGACATTTACTGTTTGATACTTTTTCATATATTGCATATAGGTTTCGCGAAAACAGGTGACAATACAGATTTCTTTGCAAATTACTCTTTCTACTGACTACGTATAGAATTGTTCTCATCCAAATACAAGTATTAAATGCACAATACGTTTTCATGCAATAAGGCAATTAAGTATAATCGCAAAAGCACGTACTTTTTAATCATTAAATATTTAGGATCCATTTTCCCTCCAATATTTTGAAAAAAGGAAGACGGTGTCTGTGGTTTTTGCACTCTGGTCAGAATCACATTGGTGTCAATAGATAAATAATAACTTTTTCGTTCATGGTCATGCAGGATAAAACTGCTAGAGAACTTGTAAGGAACTGCTTAGAAACTGCTTAGTTGCATGGATGTATGAAAACTGCCAAGGAAGAAATATGTCAGTTTTCCTAGCAGTTTCTTAACAGTTTCTGCAACTTATTAGCAGTTTTTGAAACTGCTAAGACCAGGACTGTTAAGGACTGCTAAGAAACTGCCAAAAAATGAAGAAACTGCTAAGCAACTGCTACAAAACTGCTTAAATAGGCAGTTCACTTTGACTTGGGGACCCTAAAACTTTTTATGCAAAAATGTAAAAAAAAAAGTAAACTTTTTTAAAATTTGTTCTTAACAATGAATTATCATAACTTACATGATGGAAGTGCAACATAACACCATTCTATATTTTCCGTAATCCACTGGGCACTAGTGGTACACCAAATTACACAGAAAATGTGGAAATATGTAGGTAAGCGATATGATTTGCATGGAATGTCATATGATACATTCAGAGCTTAACGTTTTCCTTTCAGGTATTAACAATGCGATACTATTTAATTTATTAGTAAAATGCATGTTAATAAATAGAATCTCACAATATCTTGCTCAAAAAAAAAAAAGAAAAATAAAGAAAATGCCTTCCTAACGACCCCATTTTTTAGCTCGACTATTCGAAGAATAAGAGAGCTTATGTAATCACGTCGGCGTCGGCGTCCCACATCAAGGTTTGCGTGTAAGCTGTGTTTACAAGTCTATATCTCTTACATTTCTTATCCTACCACAACCAAATTTGTTCATGGGCTTCCTTGTAGCATTATCTTAAGGGCTGCATAAGCAATTTTGGTTCCTGTAACCCATGGGCTCCCATGAAACGCAAATTATGATAGCCCATAAAATGTGTCCCATTTTACATCAAATTTTGCGTGTAAGCTGTGTTTACAAGTCTATATCTCTTACAATTCTTACCCTAGCACAACCAAATTTGGCCATTAG